>CAUJNA010001990.1:37841-105341 GCA_963377175.1 Effrenium voratum
AGAGGTCGGGCACCTACCTGGACCTAGTCAAGAGCCTGGCTCTTACCGCGCGATCTATGCATACGTCAGGTCAGTGATGAGACTACGCCAACCCACTGAACTGGGCCCAACCCCGTTTTCGGATCCGCTAAAAGTGAATAACTTTTAGTGGGTTAAATACGGAAATCCAACCACTAAACACTAAAACGCTAAAAGGCTAAGGAATCGGATGCCTGGGCTTGCCACCAAGTGAACGCAGACATTTAAAAACATGGCTGTAAGTGGGTGATTTACCCCGGCTTTGGTGGTGAAATGGGGGGGTTTCCCATTTACCCACAAGAACCAGGGACTCAAATCCAAATCCAAACCACCAATCCAAACCGCTAACTAAGGGGTACCTGAGATTGGGTAAATATGTCGAAATACTAGGGAAAGTTGGACTCCCCGTGTTTGGTGGGTGCTCCTTTTGGCTTCTCTTTTCAACGTAAAAAGGGTACCCTCCAACGCACACACAAACAACCAAACAAAACAACATGCAAACAAACAAACAAACAAACAAGCAAACAAGCAAGAAAACAAACAAACAAACAAGCAAACAAACAAACAAACAAACAAACGAGCAGACACACAAGCAAACAAAATAAACAGCCAAAGAAGCAGAGAAACAATCAAACAAATGAAGCAAAACAGAACAAACAAGCAATCAAGCAAGCAAGCAAGCAAGCAAGGAAGCAAGCAAGCAAGCAAACAACAAAACAAAGAAACCATCAAACCAACAAAGCAAACATATAACAAACAACAAATAAACAGACGGACACACAAACACACGAGCAAACAAGATACCCACACAAATACACAACCCACAAACACAGAGGAAGCAAGCAAGCAAACACACGAACAAACAAACAAACAAACGGGGATGGCTGGGAATCACAAAGTTGCCCAAGATAATGTAGCAAAGCCAGAGCAGCCGAAAGCGACAAAAAGTCCGTCGCTCTTACGTCAGCTGTCGCTACTTGAAGGGGCATTGTCCGTCAGGCAAGTGGTTAGTACGCCTGGTGAAATAACCCACCAAAGCCATGGTTAAGTCTCCGTTCAGCGGGTTACAAACCGGCTTACTAACCACCTACTAAGTAGCCGTAAGTAGCCTGCCCCTTGAAGTATGGGGATCCCCCTTTTGTTTGGTTTCCCAATGTGGTTTCCCTTTTTGGGAGTACCTAACCAGTTTCTAAGTAGAGCTGGCTTACTCTCACCACTTCACCTGCCTAGGTCCTTCAGTAGAATGGTTTGACTAAGGGTACCCACTTTTTTCTGCAGTCTATTTTAGTAGGATTCGGAACCCTCCCTGCAGCCAAAAAAGTTGGTGAGATAGGGCACCTAGCTGGGGGACCTAGTTTGGGAGCACTAACCAGTTTCTAAGTAAAGTTGGCATACTCTCACCACTTCACCTAACGTACCCAGCACCTAGCTGGGGCACCTAGCCACTTCACACCGAATCCATCGATCCCCGGCTTTTCGCTCGCTCTGCCGCGCCTTGGGTTGCGCCAGAATCAGCCAGCGCCAGAGCTTCAGCCCAAGTGGGCCATCTGAGCCGAGTCCGGGCCGTCGAGTCCGGGTGCGGGTCTGAGCAACTCGGCCAAAAGCAAAAAACATGTTTTGTGGGTCCAAAGCGAAATTCAATAAAACATCCGACCTGTTCCCCCCCAAAGAAAACTTAAGGTCCAAACAGCCCTTACCAAATTGCCAACCTGTTCGTAAACCACTAACCATTCTTTCCAGGGATTCGGATCTTTCCAGAAAACCTCCAGCAACCCGGGGAAAACGGATCAGGTTGTTGGAAAGAACGATGATTGAAAAGACTGGGGAATCAAGCCCTGGAACCACTCTCTGTGGGTCCAATTCGGAACATCCGACCTGGCCCCCTCCCCCCCCCAAAAGAGAAAAAGGTCCAAAGATCCGCTACCAAATAGCCAATATGGCAGATCCAGCCGACTTCCGATCGAGTGGACGGCCCAAGAAAAGAGCAACTAAACTTCTTGTCTTCCACTAAAACGGTCCGTGAGCCACTTTTCCCAAAAAACTTAGACTATTAGAGTCCAAAGATTCGTTATCAGACAAGCTCACACAGGGGCACTCCCCGTCAAGGTAGCCCCCCGGGAAATGATACAACCCCGACCGATGAATCCTGGCAGTGCCAGCCCGGGGAAAGTAACAACAAAATGTACTCGGCCAAACAAGCGTCCAAACAGGGCCCAGACGTCAAATCTGCTTTGCCAGCCCTGGACATTTAATCAGAGTCGACACTATGCGATCTGTCTCAGTCACGCAACTCCATTTTGATTAGCACAGACCAACCGGAACCAGCTCCTTTCCCCAACAAGGAAACCAACTTCCAAAGGGCTCCAACTTTCTTCGTTCCCATTTGTTGACCACTATCAAAGTCACACCCCAATTGGAACGTTGCAGGGAACCCCCAGAAACCACTGCATGACTCCTTCCGCGGAAACCCGCTCAACGTCAACAGGGCTCCAACTTTCTGCGTTCTTCGCGGCAGCGGCCCGCAGGCCTGACATGGCCTTCCAGCTCTGAATGCCCAGCTCGTTGTCATCCAAGTACAAGGTCTCGAAGTCCACCGAATCCAAGCCACAGGCCTCCGTCCGGGAATGTCTCGACCCAATGGCATTCACATCCGTATCCCTCCCCTTTAAACGCCCCGGGGAGGGGAGGCGCTTGGCCCTCATCAGGCTGGCCCTAATGACGGGGCAGGGTTCCTTTCCGATGCCACCGCGTGTTCCCGGAATGTGGACATAGGGGGAACAAAAATCAGCGGAGTCACTGCGGGCAAAACGACCCGCACATGAAACCCGAGTTTCTGTTGGCTGGATGCAAAGAAGCAAGGAAGGATTTCTGAGCTTCGCAACCGACAGGAGCCGTTTTCGCAGGGTGGGCCTCAAAATGGCTGGCTTTAGGCTGGACCCATTCAATGGAAAGAACACCTGAATCCGGGTATCGCAATTCAAGCACCTGCGACCCAATTGCGCTTGGTTGTCCCCTCGGCTGACTGTCTCTAATTGTTGCTGGCTTCAGTTGTGGCGCAGCATCGTATCGCTGGGTTCGCAACAAGTGCTTTCCATTTCAAAAACTGCGCACAAACAAGTGATCTGAGCCTCTCCAGTAGAATGCGGGGTGCCTTGCCTTGCCTACCTTCTCAGATTGAACGGTCCTGCGGTATTGACCTTCGCTTTCCTGCAAGCCCCAGACTCTTCGCCGCAATTTTCTACGGCCTGCATGCTTCTTTTGGCGGAACGCACGAGCCAACCCCGATCTAGACATGGAGAGAATTGGTTGGTCTTAGAGAGGTTGGCATAAGGGTACCCTTTTTTCTGTAGTCTATTTTAGTAGGGGAACCCTCCGTACAAAAAAAAGCACTACTGGGGGACCTAGAATTAGTTGCTCTTTCAGGACCACGCATGTAGAGTGCATCAGGCAGAAAGTCGAAAAGGAGCATGGTTTGGTGGTCGAGTGAGCGTTAGCGACTCAAGAATTGGTCCAATATCTGAAGCAGAATCGCAAAGGACCCCCGCGATAGTCAAAACTCCGCAAAGGCTAAGGTTGATTGCGAAGCGCCATGCAATCCTGAGGGTGGGCTTACAGAAGGATTGCCAGTCTGCCCGTCTCTACAGGCTCCTGCAGCCTTGGGGTCAGGTCATTTTGAGCCAGCTGCAGCCATGTCTCAGAATAGTCCAGCTGAACGGAAAGGTAGGTGTTGATGGCAAAGAAGTTCACCCTGGCAGTAACCAAGGCCGCACGGTAGTCCTTCATCATCTGCTTGTTGACGCCTCCAGCACAGCTGAACGAGAGACATAGCAAATTCCTTGAACAGGCCGTATTAATTCCAAATAAGTTCAGCTTAGCGCAAACCGCGAGGCAGTCCTCATTGCCCACCCGGAATAGTTTGCAATTCAGTGAGTGTGAGAAAAGAAAAGAGCAAACGACTGTGAAGAAGAGCTATCCTTTACATTTGGCTAGCGATCCTTTACGGTTGGCTACCCCTGTTGGGCAAACGAATTAGCGGAGATACGGGGGAAGCGGGGATGTGCGAGGACTCTGTGTAAAGGCAACCATGTCTAAATAATACCTGAAACATATATGCCCACATCCCTGCTTCCCCTGCATCCCTGCTTGTTTGTTTGTCTGACCCTGTAGGGAGAATCGGCTTTCAGCTACATTCTATACGGCTCCCTCCTGAGAGGGGTTATCTTTGGCTGGCGCGTGCAACTGGCGCACAATTGCCCTCTCACAAGCAAAGCAATGCGACTGTGTTTCGAAGGCAACCAGGAAGAAGCTGAAAGACATGCGAGGCCCTTGCTTTCGAATCCTTTTTGGACCCTGGATTGCGATGACCCGGGAAGGCATCATTGCTCACATGGAATGGCTCGCAGTGGAACGAACTGACACTGTTTCATACAGTTTGGCATGTGTGCCAAACGCGGTGCAACCAAAACAAATGGTCAAAAAGGTTGGTCAAAGGGCACTACTGGCACCCCAAAGCAGCCGCTGAAGTTAAATCCAATAAATCGCAAGGGCAGTGCCCACACACTGGTCAGAATCTCCGGAAAATATGCGAGCCTTGTAAGATCTGCAGAGGCTCAAAAGCAATCCAGGGAAGTGCCTCGTGTCTCATACAGCATCCAATCTGGAAAGGTACCTCCAGCTCAAAAACTAGGTCCTCGAGTAGAGAGGCTAGAATAAGGGTACCAATTTTGTTCTGTAGTCTATTTTAGTAGGGGAACCTCCCAACCAAAAAAGGGTAAAAGGGTACCACTGGGAAACCTAGAAAAGCAAAAACACCGCGCTAATTCTGAGTGTGCCAACAACTTTAGATCCAATGCAGGGTTCCTCTCACTCATGCACTCATTTTTTGCCGGTACAGGCAATTTGCGGGCTTGGGGGTTGCTTCGAACAAGTATAGAGCCAAAGTTGCGTAAAGATTGGTATGAGGACCCCTCCCCCAAAAACAAAGAAAGAAAGGAAGCTTCCTTTAGGTGTCCGAACAACTAAGGCCTCAAAGGGCATTTGGCTGTGTCTTTGTCGGGAACCATTTGGTTGGCTTAAGGTAACCCCAGAGGCAGGAAATTCCACCTTGGGTGCACCAGGTTTTAAGTTTTTTGCGGCCCCAGCGCCCGGCTCGGCTCGGCTCGGGTCACCCGGCACCTGTGGGAAAGAGCTGTGCGGCAAGGCGAGTGATGAACTCCTGCGCCGTGGAGGCTTTGTCCAAGAACTCCGCGTCCTCGCGGCTGAAACCCCGCCGTCGAAGCGAAGGCGCGCGAAGGCGCGAAGCCGCCCGCGCGAAGTAAAGCTGAAGCTTGGCCCAAGCAACCAAACGAGTTTTTCATGGATCGGAGGGGAGGCAGGGACGGAAGGAAGGGAGTTCAAACATGTAACAAGGCCTCAAGGGCTGGATAAGGGCTTGTTTTCGGCTCCCTCCCCCGCGCCCCTCCAGCCTCCTCCAGCCCCAGGCCCCATGAGTTTGTTTTTTTCCTTAGTTGAGTAATCGAACTCTGGCATTAAAATGGTCTACCAGAACCATGTACAGAATTCAAAGGGCACTTTGCTTGGCCAGAGGCGGCCGAATGCAACAGGGAACCCATGTTGGGTGTCCAATTTGAGGGAGAACTGGGAGGGCAATTGGGCGCATCAGATGCAAAAATTGCTCTCGAACCAGCCTCGGGGGCCTTCTTGGGATGTTAAAATAGTCAAAATCGTTATTTATTTCAAAATATGTTTGAATTACATTGAAAATTCAATTTTGAATAGATTATTTGTTAAGAAAAACGTGCTAATTGATATTTCATTTCTGGATGAAACAAGACGAAGGCTGGATGATCTTCAGGCCCATGGGTATGCCTACTGTTCAGACTCACAGCTTGGCGAAATGCAAGGCGAGCCCCCAAACCTTTGTCAAGGCCGTTCCGCAAACCCACCCGATTCGTGGGCATGAAACCAACCTCTTGGGGGCTGGGGGGGAGGGAGGGTAGGGGGAGGGAGCCCAACAAAAAGCCCTTATTAAGGCCTTATTTAGGGCTTATTTGGGCTCCCTCCCCCTCCCCTCCCTCCCCCCCAGCCCCCGTGACAACCCAAGTCAACACGGTCCAACCCAAAGTAGCTTCGACTGACAAATTCTTTGCGCAACGATACAAGGGAAAAGCTCTATTCTGCCATAGACTCAAAGAAGCGTGGCCCCACGGAGAAATGTCCAGAAGCACACGAAGTGTGATCATTGAAGAGTGGAACCCTGCGTCCGAGATGTTGCACATCGGCACAAATCAACAGCTGTAAGATTACAATAACGAGCGAACTATTGCCCCAAAACGCAAAGTTCCATGTGTGTGTCTTCATATTGCGTGAACCTTGACATGCACTACCCTCCCTCCCAACAAACCTGGATTTGCACAGGCCCCTTTAAACTGGAGGTTTCTGCACTTTCATAATCATGTCAAAAGAGATTCCCTTGCTGAGCGAGGTCTCCTTTCTGCCACTTCCTGAGTGGATTGGCCGAAACAAATCCCAAACTGTTTATGGTCCGAACCCAAACAGTGACTCAAGTCTGAGTCCTGGAACTCAGGAAGCGGGTTCCGTCCTGTCGTTGGGGGTGGCGCTTCTCTGGTGCTGCTTGCGGCGCTCTTCGGGATGTTAGAGGTGCTGGTGTGCAAATCATCGGCCTGGTGTTTCGCTATCTGGGGTCTATGCTGGTGTATTTAGCTATGTATTCACTTATTTTTGCTGGTGTACGTATTTATTGATTTACTTTGGGGGGGGTGGGGGTGGCGGGTTGGGCGGCCCCAGTGAACATCCCAATCCCCACTAAATAGACTAAAATGGGTGGTGCACCTATACCAAAATGGTACCAAAACGGTTTTGACCCACGGCCATCTGAAGATCTGAAGATCGTCTCCTGAAAATCCAAAACTTTGTATGGTCCGACCCCAAAAAGCGACTCAAGTCCGAGTCCCGGAACTCAGGAAGCAAGTTGCGTTCTGTCATTGGGCTAGGTCCTCCAGTAGAGAGGTTAGAATAAGGCTACCAACTTGTTCTGTCGTCTTTTGTAGTAGGGTTTGGAACCCTCCCAACCAAAAAAGGAACGGTGAGAAAGGGCACCAATCGCTGGTGGACCTAGACATGCTTATGTATTTATTCATTTATTTATTGATTTATTGATCCAAGCACCTATGTATTTATTGATCTCAGTTGTTCAGTGACCCTGGAAAAAAAAGGGAACCCTTTTTTGGGCTTGGACCATTTTAGTGGGCAGCCACCAAAAAAAAAGGCGACAGAATTGGTGCCACTGAACAACTGAGTGTTTTTATTTTTGTATATATATATATATATTTATGTATCTATTTACTTTGGGGGGTGTATTTATTGATTTATTTATTTCGGGGGGGAGTGGCGCTTCTGGACTTTGGGGGGGGGGCTCGCTGGGCTCGCATCTGGGTCTCCTGAAAGCCCAGCTTGGCGCGGGGGGAGTCGCAGCACTGGAGCTGCTGGTGCCTTCGTTGCCACTTCTGCCGGACCTGGCGACGGGAAGGAGACGGGCGCCGAATCGACTCCGCGCGGAAGGACTCCCGTACGTCAAAAGTCCCCAAAAAAAGAGGGGACCAAAACCCCGAAATAAGAGGGGACCAAAAAAAGAGGGGAACTCTAAAAAAAAATAACAAAAGGGAACTACTTCCGGCCAGGCAAAAACCCCGAGAAAGGAAAGCTAATGGTTAATAGGCCATATTTGTCGCTGTCCCAAAACCCAAAAGGGAACTCTCCTAGCCCCCAAATAGACCTTACTAGTCGCTTTAAACATTTACTGGGAAAGTTCGGGGCCCTTGACAACCAGAGGAATGACACAAAGATCGGTGTATCTGGGCTGTCCGTTTTCTGATCCCCCGCTCAAAGTTGAAAACTTCTGAGTTCATTCAATGGAAGCCCAACCACTAAATCCTAAAAAGCTAAAAAAAGCTAAACAGTTAAAAAGCTAAGGGGATGGCTGGGAGCCACCAAGATGTGGAATCGATGCCCTTGCTCCTCCTAACATGGCACCTGACGGTCAGTTGAAAAGGACAAGTAGTCTTCCAGGAGGTCAGTCAGGTTTCATGCTAGTGGAGGGTATGTGGGTCTGATGTCGAAAAAGGGACCATCGAATTTGGTGGGTTTACTTGAGTTAGTTCCCCTAAAATCAAACCACCCCAAAACGGGCACCAAAATAAAAGGGCACCATGCCATTTGTTGCTCGGGGGTGTGTTTTTTGGGAGTTGGTTTGAAGTGAAACCATTTTGGAAACCAACCATTTTTGGGGGTCCCTTCAACAGGCACTCATATGTTTGGACAAGAAGAAAGCTGATCCAGACCAAACCCACTAAGTCCCAGTAGCAACCAAGGTAAAGGCAGAGAACCTCTCATTTTGGCAGGGTTGGCCATGTCCAGCCAGGAAGCATTCAAACAAAAAGGGAAAGTGTGAACAAGCTTACCAGGATCATAAATGTCAATGGATTTCACTGGCAGCTTGACTTTGCAATCAAAGGCCCGTAAAGTGGTGGGTGAAAGGGAAACAAGCCCAGTTGTTGATTTTGAGAACCCCTGATCATCTGATCCTTTCAGGAAATGATCCAGCATTGACCATGGCAACCATTCGGCCAGTTTGTGCCTCTTTCTCGTCCAAACCATCGAGGGGCACCTTCTGCTGCGCGCATCGGCCTTGCAGGGGAGGTGCAACATGGGGTCTCAACCCTCAAAATCGTTAGCCTTTTATCCTAAAATCAAACCATCCCAACAAAGGGGTACAAAAGAACACACCACACACCTATGTTCGAGTTCTTTCACTTTTACATGTTGCCAAGAGTTGCCAAGTACGCTGCCGGTCCGCTAGACTTGTCACTTGCCCGACCCTCACAGGGCTTGGCCCTATACCTGTTTGCGACGAACGCAAGCCACGAACGCAAGCCGGTCATATCTATGGCCTGATGGCAACGCCGAACAGGAAAGCCCCATGTGCCAGGATTATGAGGTAAAAAAGCCGAAGTCGAGACAGAGCCAGGTGTCTTTGCGGCTCACCAAGAAACCGGAGTTGGTTTCAAGCACACCATGCAGGAAGGAACCTACGACGTGCGCGCGCAGTTTGTTCAGGGACAGCAGTAGGGGAATACTGCGGATGGACGAAATCCTGCACCACCTAAAAACCCTAGAGCAATGATTCCCCTTTAAATACCAACGACCAATCGTTTCCTATGGTTTCAAAGTGGTGCGAAATGGATTTCGTCCACCCACAGTAGGAGGCAAGCTTGCAAAACAAAATGGTGCCGGTCTGGGTGAATCATAGCGATAGGTGAAGTCACGACTCGATCAGATGTACTTGAGCGTTTACCCTTTTTGCTGTTAGGGCATTCTGAAAGCGCAGGTTTGCCAGGTAGATACACAGGATCCTTACATTATTCACCTGAACATTGCAACTTGTAAATGGTCGTTTCCCTTTATTTTGGTCTTGAAAAAGGCACATGTTTCAAATGGTGGCAAAATGTATCGATCTTTTAAGGAGCCCTGATGCACCTGGGTGCTTTGGTGCAAGAGATCAATATGATGCCCCACTAGGTCCTCCAGTTGAGAGCTTAGAATAAGTTGGTACCAACTGGTTTTCTATGTTTTTTTTTTTTGGTTTAATATGTTTTTTGTAGTCTATGTTAGTAGGGTTCGGAACCCTCCCAACCAAAAAAGTTGGTCAAAGGGCACTACTGGGGTAGTCTATGTTAGTAGGGGAACCCTCCCAACCAAACAAGAAACGGTGAGAAAGGGCACCAATCGCTGGGGGATTTAGCCCACCAAACTCTGGGCCCGGATTGGCGACAGCTCTGCTTTCGATTTTGATCCTTCGGTTGCCGCCTGCCAACGCTGCGAACTCGTCCACAAGCCTACGAGACCAGCGATGGAATCACATCCACCATGGAGCCGCTTGACAAAGGGGCCCGGGAAACCCAACAAAATATTTTGAAACAGATTTCCTGGTTCTATGTTGATGGACAGGAGGGTATGACTTAGTCCGTCTTTCTTGGATATAATCTAATTATTGATCCCTTGCTTAATATGGTCGTTCCTAGAAGTGGAACACATATTATTCTCAAACTTCACCCCACAAAGCCAAACAAGAACTGGGTCACAGCATGCACAATCCCCAGCTGGCAAATCAGAATCTGAGGCCATGAATGCCAAATCAAACTCATCAATTTGATTTTGAGAGAGAGAGGGAAGAGAGAGAGAGAGAGAACAGTTTTTTTTGGTCTCCTGGACTACCCACTTCGAAACCCCACCCACAAGAGTTCACCTACGCTGGCCTTTTCAGTTGTCAATTCCTGCCTTCAGGCACAAAGGGATAACCGCGGCTAGAAAACAACTCTAACGATTGATGACAGCATGTTCTGAAGCAATGTCATACTTGAATCAAGTCATGATATGAACATGAATCATGATATGTTCGATACTTTGGTCGGACGGGGGATGAAAGCAACACCCTGCTGCAATATTGCCCGTGGTCTCATCCGAGTTACATGTGCAGTCGCCATGAAGACCCTCCCCCAAAAAAGGGCAAACGAGCAGTACTGGGGGACCTAGTAGCTACCACCAACTCCACTTGGTGCAAATTGCTAGGCCAAAGATACCATTTACGGACCTGGCCAGAAAAGCACTCCTCCATTTTGTTCAATCAACCACCCTCGCCCCACGGCCCTGTGTATGAACTAGGACTTGCCGTATGCAGGATTGCTTGTTGGTGTCTCACTCAGTAAGTAGAATGCCGCAGCACTAGTCCGAGCTGCTTCTGCATAGTGGCCAGATCCAGGCCATCCCCATCTGGGCCCCTGCCAGTGCGGGAGTCCATGTTTGGAGGCAAAGTGGGTTCTGATTCTGACCAACCCTAGCATGGAGCCTCCTAAGCCTTTGCCTTGGCTTTTCAGTTGTGAAAAGCAACATGCAATCTAGGACCTGCAACGTGCAGATGAGGTGGGTCATCCCAGGATCTGCAATGAGACATGAAGCAATGTGTCCGGATGGATCCGCTTGCTACTTGGGAGGGCCATGTTGGATGTGACCCGCTCAAAAGATCTCAAAAGTGCGAGGGGGAAAGGCCCAGTTCCGAGTTGCAGCATGGAAAAAGGAGGAATCCATGGCATCCATGGTGCCTTCATGGAAAGTGCCGGGGTCTGGGTTGTGGGTAAACTTGGGCAACTTCAACATGGGTCTGTCTTTCTTTGGGGTACCGTTTTGGCGGTTGGTTTAAAGGGAGACCAAAATTAAAACCACCATTTTGAGGTCGTCTAAAACAAGGCACACCCACATAATCACATCCTCTCCAAACGAATCATGGACAAATGGCAACACCGTCAATCTCTTCAAAACAAGATGGGTCATTGACAACTACCTCTTTCCTTAAAGATCTTAAAGCAAACCAACGGAAAGCCGCCAGTTCAAAGGAAGACCCTCTTGGACCAAAGCAGCTGGCTTGTGAGAAGGTCTGGGAGTGTTTCGCCACAGCCTTGCTGAGTTGATACCAGCAGTGTGGCAGCGGTGTTGCTTGGGTCAAACAGAACGGCTCGCTTGGTCCTCTCAACTGCTACTTTTCGGCTGGACGAAGCCGTTTTTTCAAGTGTCCCAAGTATAGCCATGGTCACCTCTCCTCACCATCCACAGCCCCAAAGCTCAAGTCTCCTCCTGGCGATTGCCCGAAAATATCTAGGGGTACCTTCCATGTCCATTCTTTCCAGGGATCCTTCTTTTCAGGCAACCATCAAAAACCCAGGGGAAACGGATCCGGTCTTTGAAAAGAACGATGGTTGGAAAGAATGGAAGAGGAATCAACCCCTAGAAGGATGGCTAGTTGTTTCCTTTTTCTCTCCCTTTAAAACCACCCACCCAAAAAGACAGGGTATAGAACCGAGGGCCCCGAGCTCCGAAAAGTGCTTCAAGTCCGAGTTTTGGAACTGAGGGAGTAAGCAAACGCAACATCTCTCAATCAAATCCATTGCTAAGACCTCCAGTAGACTAGGCTGGAACTAGGACCCCAGCAAAAAAAAACTTGTTTGCCGAGTTAGTGGAAAACAAAGGGACCCCAAAAAAGCAAAAGAACAAAAAGGGGAGCTAATTCTGGGGAAGTAGACAGGTTAGAATAAGGGGACCAACTTTTTTCCGTAGTCTATTTTGGTAGGGGAACCCTCCCAACCAAAGAAGAAGTTGAGAACATAGGCGTCCTTTTAGGGGAAATAGATGGATATCCCTGGCAGATGCTTAAACCACCAGGCAAACCAGGGAAACCCATCCTATTTTCCTACCAAAACAAGCAAAAACGACACCTATGGTTGAGAAGGAACTACTGCTGGTTGCTGCAACGACCCCTCTGCAAAAAGTGTTTCACTTTTCGTGGGTTTAGTACGGAAAACCCGACTTGATTTCAACCAAAAGGTTTCAAGTCTAAAGATGCGTTACCCAAGTCTAGGTCCTCCAGCAGAGAGGTTAGAATAAGGGTACCAACTTCTTTCCCGAAAGCATGGCGAAGGGTTCTTCCGCTGGGTTCACTTGAGTTCTTCTCATGAGAGTCATTACAAGGTGTCATTGCAAGGAATCATCATCATGAAAGTCATTGCAAGGAGTCATTGCAAGGAGTCATTGCAAGGAATCATCATCATGAAAGTCATTGCAAGGAGTCATTGGAGTCATTGCAAGGAGTCATTGCAAGAATCATGTTGGAGTCATTGGTCAAGGTCATCAAGGAGTCATTGCAAGGAGTCACAAGGAGTGGTCATTGCTCAGCATTGTCTCATTGCAAAGGATCATGAATTTGCACAAGTCATTGCAAGGAACTTGCACAGATCATTCAGTCATTGCAAACTTGCAAACTCCAAACTCATGACTCCTTTGGCTTACACTTGGCTCCATGCACTTGGCTCCACTTGACTTGCACACTTGGCTCACTTGACTCCATGCAAATGCTCCAACTTGCAAACAAGCAAGGAGTCAATGACTCCTTGCAATGACTCCTTGAAACAAGCAAGGAGTCAAGTGCAAGTTGCAAGTGCAAGGAGTCAAGTGCAATTGACTTGCGAGGAGTTAAAATCTCTTCTTAGGGCGGCGGGGTAGTGCCGACGACACTACACGAAAATCGACCCTCTGCGGGGATCGGCGTGGTCGAGGTGCAAAAACCCATGGTTTTTTGCGATTTTAACCTGCTCGCGCGACCCTCTGCGGGGATCGGCGTGGTCGAGTTCGATTTCTAAAGTTCCCGCGCGACCCTCTGCGGGGATCGGCGTGGTCGAGGTGCAAAAACCCATGGTTTTTTGCGATTTCTAAAGTGCCCGCGCGACCCTCTGCGGGGATCGGCGTGGTCGAGGTGCAAAAACCCATGGTTTTTTTGCGATTTCTGCGGTGCTCGCGCGACCCTCTGCGGGGATCGGCGTGGTCGAGGTGCAAAAACCCATGGTTTTTTGCGATTTCTAACCTGCTCGCGCGACCCTCTGCGGGGATCGGCGTGGTCGAGGTGCAAAAACCCATGGTTTTTTGCGATTTCTAACATGCTCGCGCGACCCTCTGCGGGGATCGGCGTGGTCGAGGTGCAAAAACCCATGGTTTTTTTTGCGATTTCTGCGGTGCTCGCGCGACCCTCTGCGGGGATCGGCGTGGTCGAGGTGCAAAAACTCGAGGTTTTTTGCGATTTCTGCGGTGCTCGCGCAACCCTCTGCGGGAATCGGCGTGGTGGAGGTGCAAAAACTCGAGGTTTTTGCGACTTTTGTTGTTCGAACTGGTCCTCGGGAGTTGTCTCGTGGTTCGCGCGCCTGCTCCCGGAACCGGCGGGTCGCGGGTTCGATTCCTCCCTGGTCCGCGGGCGGGCGTCGCAAGATGCAACTTGCATTTTAAAGCAACTTGCGCAGAGCAACTTGCGCAGAGCAAGTTGCACAGAGCAACTTGCGCAGACCAACTTGCACCGACCAGTTTGCGGAGAGCGCCTTGCCTAGAGCAACTTGCGCAGAGCAACTTACGCAGAGCAACTTGCACAGAGCAACTTGCACAGAGCAGCTTGCACAGAGCAACTTGCAGGGAGCGCAATTTGCACAGAGCAACTTGCAGGGAGCCACTTGCAGGGACCAACTTGCCGGAGCAACTTGCGCGGAGCAACTTGCGCAGAGCAACTTGCACAGTGCAACTTGCGTAGAGCAACTTGCGCAGACCAACTTGCACCGACCAGTTTGCGCAGAGCACCTTGCCTGGTGCTGTCTCGCGCTTGCTTCACGAATGCTTCGTGTAGGGAAAAAGAACGCATCCTGCAGCGTTGGGCCGACCTCGCTTGCGATGTTCTGCTTTCGGGCCAACCGTGGTCTAGTTTCTGTAGTCTATTTTAGTAGGGTTCGGAACCCTCCCAACCAAAAAAGGAACGGTGAGAGGTCGGGCACCAATCGCTGGACTAGCAGTCTAGACTGGGGGACCTAGATTGGGCTCCGTTCCCAGCGCTTGGCCCGCCTCAGATCCAAGCGCCGGTGGCTCGCTTCCGAGTACTCCGCGTAGGACTCCAAACGCCACAGCGCGTTGCGACTGGAGGGGCTCAGGAAGACCTCAGCCCACTCGAAACACTCGAAACTCGGACTCACCTCGTTAGGGTTGGATTACAGGAGACTCGACAGGATGCGTTTTGTTGTTTTTAACGGTGTTTTGGGGCAAATTCGGTTGCAGCACAAGAAGAATCGCCTTTACTTGGTTGACGTTGGAAGGGGAGCTAAAAATTGAAAATTCTAGCAGCTAAGTGGGGATTTTCCACTTAGCCAGAATAAGCAAACATGTAAAATGTTTCCCAACAACGACCATGGTTTGATGGTGTTGTTGGGCAATTTGCGGTAGATTTTCCTGTAACCAAACCCTTTGACCTCTTCAAAGTTTGCTCTCTTCGAGAGGGAAAGCCAATCTGACGCATCGGTTCATGCTACCTGAGAGAAAGTAAATGTCTATGAACATGCCCTTCGTCACTTGACCCTGCCAGGGCCGGTGACACGTGTTGCCAGTTGCCAGCCATGTCACAGCCTGGCACTGAATGGCTCCAACTCATCGTGCGTGAAATGGGTTGGTTGCGGTGTGGAGCGGATTAAGGATTGACAAGTTCGCCGTAGGTTGGTTGCTGTTCGGCTGTAGCTCTTTCTGGATCTGCACAAATCACCCCACCCAGCAAGTGAACCTTAAAGCTGGTGCAATTGGCGCCATTGACACAACCGCCACACACACACAGACACGCACACTCACGGGAATCATTCGCATGCTTTCTGAGGACTTATGATGAGGGAGGCGTTCTTTGAGTCGGGATC
Organism: Effrenium voratum; assembly: GCA_963377175.1. Lineage (NCBI taxonomy): Eukaryota > Dinophyceae > Suessiales > Symbiodiniaceae > Effrenium > Effrenium voratum. The sequence continues at coordinate 53,195 of CAUJNA010001990.1, forward strand.
CTCCCATATAGCTTGATTTGCTCGCGGTCATCTTTGCCGGTTAATGGGGGGCCAAAACACAACTCAGGTTCAGCTATCTCAAATGCAAAGGTTCATTTGGTGTGTCGCTTGTTAGGGTATCCCTTTAATTGCTGGTGGCGTTAAAGAAACAAATAAGAGGAACACCGAAGCCATTTTGGCGGGATTCCCGACAAAGGACACACCCATTTGGATTTGGGTCGCTAGCGTTAGGCCCAGGTGTGGCCATGTGAAATGCGGGAGAAAAAACAGCTTTTTCGGGCGGGGGGGGGGGGGGGAGGGGGCTGGCCCCAAAAAAAAGACACACTCAGTTGTACCACCAGCGATTCGAAAGAAACGCCGAGCGTCTGCATTGCCGGAATGGGCGAGATATGTCTCGTAGAAGCTTTGTATGAAGTACTCGCCCCCGGGTCCTGCCAAGCCACGCTGTTGCTCGGTTGGAGAAATCCCTTTTGACACAAAGTGAGGCGTTTCAACAGGGATCCTTACATGACGAACATTGCCTGGAAAATGGTGGTTTCCCTGAACCTTTTGGTGTTGAAAAAGCAACATGTTTCAACTGGTTGCAAAATGTATCTTTTAAGGAGCCATGTTCAAGAATATGGTCTCCACAAAAGCTTCCATGGACCAAACTCTGCGCTAAGGGGAAAAATGCAACCCAATGGCTTTCACTCTCCATCCCTTAGTCACTTGTTCAAGGCTGACGTACTGTCCCAAGTGCTGAGAGATGCCTGGCCACACTTAGTTTTCTTCCTGATACTGGCAGCCAGTCTGAAATCAAACAAGCGTTGAGGCGAGCTGAGAGCGACCTCGGTGCTCGGGGTGTAGTGCTTGCCTATGATGGCATCCAGATATAGTATATCTTTTCTGAGGGCAGTCAAAGGCCAAAGAAATGTTCCGGTGATGTGTTTCGGAGGTGTCCCATGTTGTTCATGCGCTTATGATTCCCTTGCAAGGTTGAATGATGTGAACTTCCAAAACGTGTTTTCCCGCAGGTTGCCCAAACGACATGATGTTGATGATCTGCATGTGGTTTATCTTCATGTTCTGCCGTATGTCGGACTGGATACGAAGCAAGCGACAAACATGTCATGCTCCAAACAGTCATTTCGTATTGAACCAAGCAAAGCCACACATCGCCTGACGAACAAACACAAAACCGGGCGCCACCGGGGTCATGGGCATCCCTACCAAGCCAATGCAAGCAGATGTCCGGACCATAACCAACAAATGCCATCAGTCCCAAGTTGGGCCAGCTCACATGGCTATGGCTCAAAAAACCTGTACCAAAATGGGTTGCCCTGGTAAGTGGAAACATGGACTAAAACCGGCGGTTTGCCCCTCCTGGCTAATTTTGAGCCACAGCCACATGTTGCTTCAATGCAACCCGCCCCGAGCCTCAGGATGCGGCTCCAACAAGGGAACTGCCGGAAATCCCCACCAAATCAACTCACAGATAAATGTGACAGGGACCGGACGTTCGAACCGCCAAGATTGCCCCTTTCAATTCTCCAAAGAGTTTGAGGATTGAGGGTACCCCTTGTTTTTGTGGTTCGACACACCCACTTACCCCAATTTGGATTCCAACGACCAAGATGGTCTAAAACCGGGTTCTCCTTTCGGAGGCTCATGAATCACCGGGTTTAAGGCTAGGTCCTCCAGTGGAGAGGTTAGAATAAGGGTACCAACTTTTTTCTGTAGTCTATTTAGGGTTCGGAACCCTCCCGACCCAAAAAAAAACCGGTGAGAGGTTGGTTGCACCAATCGCTGGACCCAGAACCCAATCAACCAAAAAGTTGGTGAGAAAGGGCACCTAGCTGGGGGACCTAGAAGTCTCCCCTGTCCAAAAGGACCCAGGCTAAATCTATGTTGGATAAGGTGGGCGAATTGTGAGGGGCAACCCTCCCAAACAAAAAAGTGTAAAAGTTGGCACTACTACTGGGGGACCTAGACAAGTCTACCCCGTGAAAAACGTGGCCCGACCGTCCTGGGCGCAGGGTCCACAGCTCCTGGCGCTTGGCGCGGGAGCCGAAGGCCAGCGCTTGCGGCTGGGCGCCCAGCGCCGCCAGCGGGTGCTGGCCGCTGAGCAGCTGCCACAGCCTCGGGGGGGGGGGGTGGGGGGCGGGGAGAAGTGGGGGGGGGGAATTGACAGTGTGAAAAAGTTGTTTCTTTTTTGGGGGGAAGCGCTGGAAATGGGTGGGGGGTGGGGGTGGGGGTGGGGGGTGGGGGGTGGGGGGTGGGGGGGGGAAAGGGGTGGTGGCAGGTGTGGGGTTGGGGTTGTTGGGTGGGGGGGGGGGAGAAATGAGGGCGTTGAAAAAGGCTCCTGAGGGTTTGTTTGGGGCTTTTCTTCGGGAAGCTCTGAATTGGGTGGGTTGGGGGAAAGCAAGAGGGAAAACCACCATTGTCTCACTTCCTGCTGAGAGGATGGGCCAAGTCTGAACTTTTTGACCGCAAACATGGTCCAAACCCCAAAAGCATAAAGTCCGCCAGGAACTCAGGCAGTGCGGGTCAATTCAGATTCTCAGTTTAGGCTAGTTGATCCAGTTTAGTTGAGTCAACTCACGTAGCACTTGAGGCTGCCAACTTCCCCCCGAATTCAGCTGGCGCGCGATGAGGGGTCTGACAAAAGGCAGGCATCCAAGTGCTTCGAGTTCCTGACATTGGGAAGCAACAGTTCATTGGTGGCATAGCACCTGAATTTGGTGGTATGGTACTAACTGGCGAGTTTGCCACAGACAACAACAATTAGCGATATGTAAAACTCAGCTGGGGAAAGGCATCCGCTTGTGCGGAGTTGCACAAGAACTCCGGCTGAAGAGGGCCATGGGGGGGGGGGGTAGAAGGGAATGTCTCCAAATGCTGGACTTCTTCATCCGAGACACCCTTCCTCCGTCCACTCCAGCGTCCAAAGCATGTGGGCCCCCTGGCGTGCTTGGGAAATACCTGCCTTGGAAAAACCCGCAAGGGCAGCCTGCTGGGATATGCCCCATATTAATCAACCCCAGTTTGTTCATTGGGAACACCCTCTATCAATATCAATAAACTGGGGTTGATTAATATGAGGTCAACAATGCAAAAAGAACAGCGGCTTTCACCAGATTTCCAGGTACATCATTCATAAAAAGGCGGGATCAGATTGCTACGTGTTGTTCAACAGGAGTTTCGAAGGAAATATGTGCTCTGTTCCTGACATTCTTAAGCTTCAGCCGGCTCCGAAAGATCTTTCGTAAGCATAGCGAACGGTTTTTCAGGCAAAATTGCTTGAGGATTTCACCAAGAGAACGCTAAAGAGATTGCGCCGAGAAATGCTAGCAAGAGATCGCGCAATCTCTTGCACCCAGAAACCGCCCGAGAGACTTCACAGAGAAATGTAAAATGCAAAGGAGAGATTGATCGGAGTGATTGCACGTCAGTTTGCATCGAGAGATGTCAAGGATGAGATTGCTCCGAAAGATTGCGCGGAGAGAGTGCATGTGAGATCGCCCAAAGAGATTGCTCGGAGTGATTGCACGGGAGATTGCGCGGGGACAACTTTTAAGCTACGTGTCATGTCTTTGCGGCGCGCGTTGGAGCCTCTCTTTCGCGGGAAGCCTCCTGATAACTATCCCGGGTCCTGAGTCACACTCTTTGAACCGATCTGTTTGTAGAAAGCAAATGTCGTGCCAATTTCTATAGCTGTAGCGGAAGCTGGGATTAGGGAATATTGATGTTGGATGTGGGTGGCTCGTCTTCTTTAAAGTTGGGCCCCCCAAATTTTCTTGGGTGTGTCTTGGTGTTCCTGAAAAAACCAACCAAAACGGGGTCCCCTCCAATAAAACAAAGGCCCACCTTGCGGAAACCTATCAAACATCAAAAGCGAATGCTGGGAGCCACTATGAAACTATACCCAAGGTGCGTCAGCATGTCTCGTTGAAACTGCTGGAGTTCAGCTAAGGGTAGTGACACATCAGCAAGGGCAAGCATATGGCTGTGGGTCAAAAGAAATGGGATCCCATTTTGGGTTAGGTGCACCACCCATTTTAGTCGGAATTTTAGTGGGGATTGGGATGTTGACTGGGGGTACAGGATTTTGACCCATGGCCATATGAATCGTATGGGGGTTGATCAAAAGGTCCTTTGCATGGGATGACCATGAGATTTCCCGCTGAATGGGAAACGTTCGATGGTCGTTTTGGGGCCGAAGGAATAGTGATCAACCCCCATATATAAACCCAAGCAAACGTCCCACCAGCGGCTGGTGATTCTTGCATCTCACCAATCTGAAAACAAGGAGGTCCCTACCTGAACAGGCGATCGGGTACTTAGTAAGTGGTTCGGATTCCAGAGAACAAAGACTTATAACCCATTTGGGTCATAGCCAGTGCTTACGATCACCACTCACCTGGTGTACCCTGCATCGATCGCCCCTTTAACATGATTAGAGTTAGGCCAAGTTATATGTAGAATGTATATTTCAGTGTTTGCTTCACTTTGAGTCACTGGCAAAACGTAAACTGCACCCCCTAAATCTACGCCAGTTAAGTCCCCCTGCCGCCGCCCTGAGGCGGGCGGGGGGGGGGGGGCCGGGGGGGCGGACAGCGCCCGGCCTGGGTCTTGGTGCTGAGTCCCACGACGCTCACAGAACCAGACACGCTGCCGCCTCTGCGATTCGAGACCCGTCCCCCCAAGAAGCTTGCTTCCATTTACTTACCACTAAAATGGTCCAAATCCAAAAAGTGACTAAAGTCCGTTTACTCCGGGCGTGCGCTAACCTTCATCTAGACGTCCATTTGCTTTTTCACCCCCTGGGGAAAAAACAAAATATGTCCAACAGTGATAGATTCCAACTTTGAATCCAAAAGGGCATTACACAAATAATAAGCAAATGGAAGCTTGGGAGTTCGCCCAAAAAAGCGGCTTCGCAAGCCGGAAGACAAGCCATCCAAATGTGGAAGGGTCTGTCAATCAAGGCCAGTCTGTCAATTCTTCTGGCCCCTCACCAACAAACGATTTGGAAGCTTAGGGGTTTCACTGAAAACATCGTTCTTGATTTTTCGAAATAGATCCTTCCGGTGTTGTTTCTTGTTCCAAAAAACAACAAAACCGGTGTGGATGCCTGTTTTGCTGTGCATGTCCCGCCCAAAACCCACTGGTGTGGATCGCCCCGTCGTGCGCGTTCCGCCACTCCGCCACTCCGCCCATCCCTTCGCCTGTGAGGCAGAGATTCTCCCGCTGCGCAGGGCACACGAAGCAGCTCTGCCGCCTCGGCCACCAAGATTCCAGGACTGGGGGGCAGCCTGGGATTTCCCCAAACGGGTCTGGGTCCATTGGCCCTACCAACCCGAGGTAAAGGGGTCTTTGGATGCCACGTGTGGGGGTGTCTTGTTCGAGTGAGCCCTTGGTGTCGTGGGGGAAAACTGGAGGAACAGCTTAATCATAGGTGTCCTTTTAGGGTCAATACATGGCCCTGGTAGATGAGGAAAAACCACCAGGTAAAACAGGGCCATCTACTTTTCTACCAAAACAACCAAAAAGGACATCTATGGGGGCAGCCGCCTGGATGTTTCCCCAAATGGGTATGGGTCAAAAATAGGTACCCAAAATAGAACCCTGGTAAATGGAAACATAGACTAAAACCTGCGGTGCCCTGATGGTTTAATTTTGACTCATACCCGAATGGCTGTGGTTGTCAAATCCAATGGGATCCCATTTTGGTTGGTAAGTGAATTCATCACCCACTTTAGAACCAATTTTAGTGGGGATTGGGATGTTCACTGGGGTACTGAGTTTTGACCCATGGCCAAATGGGTCTGGGTCAAAACTCCACCAGGAATCGGACCACTAACTCAAAAGATGCAATTTGCACGTGGCTAGTGGCTTGCCATTGAAACTGTGGAACCATCTTGCGATTTTTGGCGTCACTGGATTCCCCCGAAGTGGCCAAGTCGACTCGTTTGACACGATCGCCACCTTTTGGAGCTTCCAACAAGGGAAATGGCGGATAACTAGGCCCTCCAGTTGAGAGGTTAGAATAAGGGTACCCTTTTTCTGTAGTCTATTTTAGTAGGGGAACCCTCCCCCCAAAAAGTTTAAAAGGGCACTACTGGGGGATTTAGATAATCTGCCGGAGCAAACCAATTGGACCTCTCCAAAACGGGGTATACCGAAGGCTCCGTCCGGCGCACGTCTTGGGCGAGCGGGTCGCAAGTTGATGGCAGGGATCTTCGTTTCGTCCCGGTCTGAGTCGGGATCCCTGGAATCGCCCAACTAAGCTATGCAAAGTTTCTCCGGCTAGCACCCTGCCCCCTCACACTGCGTCTCAACACAGCTTGGGGAATGCAACACGTAGCAAGAAATTGCGGTACACACCAACGCCACTGGCAAACCAACAAGCGCGACGAGACGAGCAACAAGGAACACGCCCTAATCCCTATCAGGAGAATATGAGTTTGCATAAATGTATGCCCGAGACATGTCGATGTTCTGATCACCCTCTGAGAGCACCTGGACCCATGCAAGACAGAACGCGGTCAACCACGTCGACATGATCGCATCTTGATTGAACCAGACATTCATTTAAAAACTCCTTCCGATGCCCGAAGCCAAGCTTGCTCTGTGAAGACTTGTCCCAAGCAGACCTTTCAAAAACTAGGTCCTCCAGTAGAGAGGTTAGAATAAGGGTGCCCTTTTTTCTGGTCTATGTTAGTAGGGGCCTCCCAACCAAAAAAGTTGGTGAGAAAGGGCACCTAGCTGGACCTAGAAAGCCTGATTTCCCATTTGTCCAGGTGTTCGGCATTGCCTCGAGAGCTTTGCCTGGTGTCTCTGAGCGCATCCGATCTTTTTTGTGAAGCGGCTCACCTTTTGCGCTCATTGCTTAAATCCTCATGGCTGTCTTCCATTTGCTTAAGCCCCTGGAAAAAAATAAAATAAGCTCAGGTGATATGCCCCAACAGCATGCGGTGCTCTTCTTAGTGCTCGCACAACCCCGCAGCCCTCGCAGAACCTCGTGGAACCCTGGCGGAACCCTGGTGGAACCCTGGTGGCCCCGGACCACCCCTGAGCCTATCTGGGCTGAGACCCCAAAGCTTTCAGCTGTTGGGGAAAAACATAGATTCCCTTTAAAACCAACAGGGGAAAAAAAGTACTCTTAAGCAAATGGACATTGTCTGACATCCCTATTGAGACCAGTGTTGGGTTGTGGTGCAGGGTTTGTTTGGGATGGGTTTGCGGTTGGATTGTTGCTGCTTTAGGGCGTGATGACCATCCTTGCCAACCCCAAATAGCACAAACCTGATTTTGACGGCAAATTGGACCAGGACACCAGCAACCAAAAACTGCCCAGGCACGACCAGCGGGGCCACCGGCAGAAAGAGACATCAGCCCAGGTTGCGCCGGACCACTCGGTGATGAGCAGACCTCTCCGTGAAGTGAAATGATGCACGGACGTGTTTTCGTGATCCTGGCGGAAATCTTCAGCTCGGTTGCCCCTTAGGGACCCAGCTTAAAGCTGATCACCGTTTGGGGGCCATGCCTCAAGGTGGGAACCCGAAATGAGAAAACCAAAAGGTCCAAAGGCTTCAACTGAGCCAGGTATTCAGGTACACTCCCACAGAAAAACTGCCGGAAGCGCTCAGAAGGCCGAATCTAAGTCTTCCATCTCGGGGTCCGTTCGGGAGCTTCCATGGAATCGTCTGGAGGGTATCCTTCCGGCTGAACCCAAATTGCTGCTTGCAATGCGTCGGCCCAGGATCCTGCCATGCTGGCGTTTCGGAGTTGGCTTCTAAACTTTGGCTTGCCGAGCTTCTCGTAGTTGGCTTTGGGCGGACAACAAAATTCTTGGGGAGGCCTGACCCCGCCTCGAAAAAAAAAAAAAAAAAAAAAAAAACGGCTTGAAGGCCATTCTTGTCACTGATATCTCTATATGTATATATATATACCAATATACATATATATATATATATATATAGTGCAGTTGTCTGGATTTTAACCCTGGAAGTTGCACCATGAACAATCCCTAGCACAGATTTGCATGGGCCTTGCTGCTTGGGCTTCGGTTTTTCACTGTCCGTTGTGCACCGTCAGTAGCCCGCCAGCTGCTTTCACTGCGCTTTTCATGGTTCTCTGGCGTGGCAGGAAGGCAACAGTCCACAACTTGACATAAAATCACAACTCACCTTGTCTCCTACCAGCCCCCGTTCGCCCAGCTGCTCAGAAAAATAAATGGTCTGAAATCTCTTCACCCACCCAACTTGGATCCATGTTTTGGAGATTGGCCTTCCTAACTCGGCCCGCCTCCCCCCCAAAAAAAAACATGTTGTTCCTCTTTTTTTAGGTTCCACCCCCCGCCCCCAAATGTTGGTGTTCCTTTTCGTCTTACAAAAACAAACAACAAAAAACAACACCAGGCTGTGTCTTGTTTCTAGGTTGGACTCCCCATCCTCCCCCCAATTGCCCCCCCCCCCAAAAATAAAGGCCCAAAAACGGGTTCCTTCCCCAAAAATCCGACGCCCCAGGAACTTCCTGCCCGCCCCGATTCCGAATCCGCCCTCTGCGAATCCGCGAATCCGCGAATCCGAATCGATCCGCCTGAGGAGCCCTCCGAGTCCCCGAAGAGGAACTTGGGACTTCGGGACACCTCGAAGGCGACCCAACGGGCCCCCCGGCTACTTGAGGCGTGGCATCCGGAACTAGGACCGCAAAAAAGCCGAGAAGATGTGTCGGCTTTTTGGGCCTGGGGATAAGGAAAATAAATAGGGGGGACCCCGAAAAAGTGATTTGTTATACCATTTTTTTTAAACAAGCGAAGAGGGGAACTACTTCTGGGGAAGGCTAGAGCCGGGTTTCTCATTTGAGGACTCGCCTTTTCACTTGAAAAGGGAAACCCAAGAGGAAACCGCATCAAGGACTCGCGATCTTGAGAAACACGCCTTTACTCACTTTCTGAGTGGATTGGCCGAGAAAAGTAACCAATCTTGTTGTTTACCACGAGGGTCTTCCCGCAAAGTGACTCAAGTCCAACTCAGGAAGTGAGTTGAAAGCAGTGAGAATCACCGGAAGCTATAAATTATCGGTGGGGGAAACAGGAAGGTGAGCCTCAGTTTACTTGGTTGCTGCAACGACCCCCCTGCAAAAAGTTCTGATCACTTTTTGGGGGTTGAGTTTTGAAAACCCAACTTAAGATTTCCACCAAAAAGTTGTCCAGTCTAAAGATCCGTTGCCCAATAGCAGTCAAGACAGTTTCGCGCCCTAAGTGCCAAGGCGATTTCTTCGTGGATTGGCCCTGCCTCAGACTCCAAGAGCCGCAGGAAGTTGATGCCATCTGCAAAACTCGCCTCGCAGCGGATGGGCCCGCTGACAGATGCGGGGAAGCGGGAGGCTGGCACAACATCCCTCGGTTGCTGTTTGCTCCCCTGCTAAAAGTGACTAACTTTTAGTGGTTTACTGGAAAACCCAATAGTTGGCAAAAAGTTTAAGTCCTAACATCCAAGCAAAATGCTTCAAAGATCGCTGAATGCTGAATGCCGGCAAATGCACCGGCAAAGAATCGGAGAAGTCCCAGCCAGAATTATATGTGGCATGGAACCTTGAATCAACGATCGGTTTGAGCAGTCGAGGATCGTGCCTGGGGCCGATAAACAAGGAACCGAATCGCAGCGCAGCCCGACCACGGTGCACTCTGCAATAGATTGCTTACAGCCCGTCAATGCCAGGTGCAAAAGAACGGCTTAACCAACATCTTCCTTGCCCAAACATGTTCCACAGCGTGTCATGCCCCTCATGTGGTTGCATGGACTGCATGATTTGACCGCGCCGTTCCCCCATACGCGCGCACTTATACTGCACGTTTGCACGCGCGCACGCCAAAACAACACACATACACACACACACACACACACACACACACACACACACACACACACACACACACACACACACACACACACACACACACACACACACACACACACACACACACACACACACACACACACACACACACACACACACACACACACACACACACACACACACACACACACACACACACACACACACATGCAAGCTCATCGCTTAGCCACCACGCAAGGTCCCCGGGGAAGGTATTCGAGTTAGGTCCAGTTATAGAATGTGTATTTTAGTGTTTGCTTCCGTTTGAGTCACTGGGAAAATGTGAAATGTATCCTAAGTCTACTCTAGGCAACAGTGGTGGCGACTCCAGTAGAGAGGTTAGAAGAAGGGTACCCTTTCTCTGTTGTCTATTTTAGTAGGGGAACCCTCCTTCAACAAAGAAACGGTACAAGGGCACCACTGGGGGACCTAGTCATCGTCCACGCCTCTCCTCAGCTCGGCTTCTGTAAGCTCCCCGCGCCAGCTTTGGGCCGCAAGAGGTCTCAGCAAAGCGAGGCGTTCGAGTCGCAATCGATGGCCTTGAGGGCAGGGGGGTCTCTTTGCCACCTTTTGCGACATTTTTTTTTGCGACAGAATTGGCGACCCCCTCAAAAAAGGAATCCTTCACTGCGAGGGGGTCGAACAATTGTCCACAACTTGGTTGCTGTTGACCCCCCTGCAAAAAGTTTAACTTTTCGGGGGTCTTAGTGGAAAACCCAACTTGATTTCCACCAAAAAGCTAAAGTCTAAAGATCCAACCCAATAGCAGTCAAGACAAAAGCCGGCAAAAAAAAAGAACCCCCCGTGCTTGAGGGTGCCATGGACGAACTGCGGCCAACCACAAAGTGTAATTTCCAGCCAAGCATTTGAATTTGGTTGACGTTGGAAGGGGACCCCAGTAGTTTCCATGGAGGTTCTTCACTCAACTTGGTCTGGAAGGGGAGCAACAAAAACATGATTTAGCAGTTAAGTGGGGGTTTACCGTAAAAATGAAAAAAAAGAAACATGAGCAAACATGTAACATGTGTCCCAACCACAACCATGTTTGAAGGGGTGCCAAACTTGTCGGCTTCTACCCACACAAAGGCATGTTTGTCCGTGGATGGTCGCTTGCGGCACCGTGGCCGGAACATCTGGCTGGTAGATAGTTCGGCGGTCCAATTTGCGGAAACATCCCTCAAGCCCTTTGTTGCTTTGATCAAACACCAGCAATCTTTCCCATCCTGGACCCCTTTGTTGCTTTGATCAAACACAAGCATTTGCTTTTTCCTGCCACTCATGTCGGCCTTGAAACCGAGACACGCACACGAAAACAACTCCCGGTCACTTCTACCCCTGAGGCCTGGTTGCTCAAAAAATTGATACGTTTGAATTGGGGTAGCCGCCGGTGCAGTCTATGGCTTGAGGTCGTCCCCGAATTTTTCCCATTGCCAATCTGTTGAGCGCAATTATTGACTTGCGCATGCTGGACCGAAATGCATCAGCTTGCTCAGATTTGATTCCCTTACACACACTCCGACGCTTGGAGATCCGGAGACACGTGTGTTCTACCGACTTTGCAGGAAACGGGCGAGTGTCCCTCCCCCGGCGCCTGCAAGGGACTCTTCGTTTCTTCCCTCCTGGGTGGCAAAGCTCATCCAGAGGAAATGAAACAACTCCCCGCAGTTGGAGAAACACCTCCTCAGTTGCATCCTGTCAAGAATCCGGAGCCATTTTTTAGCACTCGGTTTATGCTAGCATGACATTTGAAAAGTAACACATACTACTCCCTTCTTCCTTACGATGCAGGTCGCCAAACAAAAATGCAGATTGTTTCCACAACAAAACGTAACAGCAGCTGAGCCAGGGTCAAAAGTCTTTCGCTTTGGCCGATTGGGTCATGGTTCCCTGCTCAGGAATCAGTATAATGGCTCAGGATCCTTGCCAGGAACCGGAATTCCAAAATGGGTTACCCTGGTAAGTGGAAACATGGGTTACCCAAAACCTGCGGTTTGCCCCTCCTGGTTAATTTTGAGCCACACCCTGATAACCTCAAGAAAAGGAACCGGTGTTTTGACCGCGCAGCTTGCTCAATCAGGGCCTTCGCTTTCCCCTGGCTGCTTAATGGCGGCTTCTCATCTCTGCAACATGCCTTGAATCAAAGCTCAGAGCACAGCCGCTCTCCCTCTCTGTCTCTCTGTCTCTCTGTCTCTCTGTCTCTCTCTCTCCTGGATCCTCCAGTAGAGAGGCTAGAATAAGGGTACCAACTTTTTTCCTGTAGTCTATTTTAGTAGGGGAACCCCCCCCAAAAAGGGGTACAAGGGCATTACGGGGGAACCTAGTCAACACAAAGCTGTGCCTGTGCTCCACGAGTTCCAGTCCTGAAAAAAGGTAACTTCCAGCAGCAGCATGCGGCGGTGGGAAACGGACAGCTCCATGAGGTACTTTCCTGGCAGAATCATGATTAGAGTTAGGCCCAGTTATAGAATTTTAGTGTTTGCTTCACTTCGAGTCACTGGTAAAATGTAAAATGTATCTTGAGTCTACCCCAGGAATCTTGGCCATCGCGTTCTCCGATGCCCAGTGGCCATGGGAAACTCCCTTCTGATCGAGTTGATTGGTCAGAAAAAGCAACCAAACTGCTTGCTTTCTACTCAAATGGTCTACACAAAAAGTGAATCAAGTCCAGCAACTCAGGAAGTAAGCAAAAAAAGGCATCCTTCTTTGGTTGGTTGAGTTTAAAGTGGAGCCCTTCCCACAAACAAATCTGACAATAGTAGAGTGCCACAGGGCAACTGGGTGTTCTAGCACACCTGCAACTCTGCAAGTACACAGAAACCTCCTGGCCTTCTCAAACTACCACTGTCACCAACCAAAAATCACCAAAAACGGAGACTGTGAACTTCAACTCAGCGCATGTCTGGCTGGGGCCTACTGAGCAGCTAACCATGCCCACCATGGGCACAGTTCATTTCGTGTGAGGGGAAGGGACTCATTTTGCTACGGTGGATGCAATTCACGTGAAATGTACTCAGCGCGACGGGAGTGTAACATTTTGCACGGCGCTTGCACACTACGATCCGCTGACGACAGCTCAAAGTTAAAGTTGCACTCAGTGTGATCGGCGGGAGCGCACATGTTGTAGCCCAAGCAGTGATCATGACAGCGAGAACGCTTGTGGATGCAGTGAAAAAAATAGTTGCGTCGCACGCGTCGAATCTCCTTCTTTGAAAGACTGCGTTCCATCTGAGAACAACATGTCTTCAAGCACAAAATCCAGTTGCATGGCAGGCTGAATTTACTGGACAGAGGCAGCAACGGCACACAATGAGTTGTTAGCAAAACATAGGCAGGTACTGAGCTTGATGCATGTCATGCTGGAGGAATTCAACGTCATGTCTTGAGAAACAACCAATAGTTATATATATATATACATATATATATATACACATATTATAATCTAAACCTTAGCTAACTACTTTATCAGGAGCCAACCAGCGGCTTAAAAAGCTGCAGGTGTATAGATCTACAGATGTTGGGAGTCGTCGCTTCTCATACTACACCAAGGCCTTAACCCACTTGGCACGGGTCTATGTCTACTTAAAGGGCCTAGGGCACTCAGCAACTTAATAGTAAGCCTGGTTGTAATCCACTTACCAGCGGGTTATAACCAGCCTTACTAACCACTTGCTAAGTACCCGATCGCCCCTTTAGGAGCGTATGGCATGCCTCCAAGCCATGTCCATTTCGGTTGGCTCACTTCTCTCTAGCAAGCCAAGAGCCCATCGTTCAGGACGGTTCCTTGCGCTGACTGTAGCCAGAAACGGCAAAGCAAAGCTGCGGTCTCTGTGTCCAGCCTGCTGAAAGTGGCCGCAAAGAAACCAGCTTCGACGCTTCCTCCTGAATTTGAGACACATCTGTCGAAAACCGCTTGCAAGCCCGGGAATCCGTATGCAAATTCAAGTTAACTTTTCTACTTTTTGGAGGGATGTAGAGAGGGGTGTCGCCAAACATGATTTTTTTCATGTGCAATTGGAGCATGATGCTCCAGGGCCGTGATGAGGAAGCCTGTTCCGTGCAAAGCCGCCCCGAACCATGCGTTGCCTCGGTTCCGTACGAGGGAGGAAAGCCATAGATCAAGAAGCGTTGACGGACGAAACAAAACCATCGGGCTTGGAGGCTGATCAATATCCTGGCTTTCAAATGACCCGGGGCAACTTTGCCCAACTTGCTTTCACATGACCATTGCTTTCAAATGACCATTCGTGGCAACTATTCCTGGCTTTCAAATGAACCAGGGCAATGTTTCCCACTTAGTGGGAAATATATCACCTTTTTGGTGGGTTTCTCCAATGCTCATCCCATGTAGAGGAGCTTTTTATCAATCCTCATATGGCCTGAACTACGGAATGCATAACATATGACTCGAACAAACCGGTCGATACATCCGGCCAGAAGCGAAGGGTAGGCATCCGCTCGAGTGGTCCCTCTCCTCGCTTGAGATTGTCCACTTTTCGCTCTTCAATATGGCTGCGGGTCAAGAATAGGTACCCAAAATGGAACCCTGGTAAATGGACACATTGACTAAAACCTGCGGTCCCCTGGTGGTTTAATTTTGACCCATACCCATAGCCCCAACCCCCAGATACTCGCCAGATCGAAAGGCCGAAAGGGAAAGCCGGTGTCCGGTGCTGCTGTAGCGACCCCCCTATGCAAAAAGTGAATAACTTGTTGTGGGTCCTATTCGGAAAATTCGACTTGTTTCATCCCACACCAGAAAGACCAAGACCTTCCAAACCCATGACCTTGGCACAGGCCCAAGGAGCCATGCCAATCATTCGCTTAAGCCCCATGGAAAACAACTAAACAGTAGTGGAATGGTTTCCCTTGAAAACCAACAAGGGAAAGTACTTACGAACATCAAACATACTCATTTCAGATGGAAGAAACCGCCAGGACTGGGAAAACCAGCAACTTGCTGGTTCGATAGGGGAATGAGAAATGGAGTCTGACCCCGAACAAAAACCATCCATCCGATTTGGTGTCCTTTATTCTTGGTTGACGTTGGAAGGGGAGCAATTTTTGAAATTTAGCAGTTAAGTGGGGATTTCCCACTAAACCACAATAAGCAAAAATGTAAACTGTTTCCCAACAACAACCATGTTATTGGGGAATCCCCACAATCGGTTCATTCCCAAAACCCTCGAAGAATGTCCAAAGACACAGACCTTCCAAACCCACCTTGGCACGGTCAGCCAAGCAGCCATACCAAATCTTCCAGTTGCTCAAGCCCCCTGGCAAAAACAAATCCAGTAGTGAAATCGAGTCCCTAAACCAACAAGGGCAAACAAATACAAACATAAATAAACAAACATACTCATTTCAGCAATTGCAACAAATCGCCATAAGGACGGTTCCAAAGGCGGAATGAGAAATGGAATGACCCCGAACAAAAACCATCCATCCATCCTAAAGACCCCGCTCTCCGTCTCTCCAATGCAAGGGGGGGGGTCTTTTTTGCCACCTTTTGCGCGAAAATTGGCGACCCCCTCAAAAAGGAATCCTTCAGTACAGGAGGGTCAATCATTTTTCCAAAGGTGGCAAACAGACTACATAAACAAAAACACAAATCCAAGAAACCGCCACAAGGGTTGGGGACACCTCCCAACTTGATGGTTTTGATAGGCCAACATAAATACCACACATACATTGACCGCGAATCCCGAAAAAAAATCGGTTCATTCCCAAAGCCCCAAACATCTTCCAGTTGCTTAGGCCCTGGAAAAAAAAAAAACAAGTATACTAATCCCTTGGCCTAAGCAACTGGATAAGTAGACATAAACAAGTCTTTATAAGTAGACATAAACAAGAAAACCCTTGGAAACCAACAAGCCACGTCTCTCCGTCTCTCCGTCTCTCCGTCCCGCCCGCTCGTTGGGCCATGTCTTGGCGCGGCAGAAGGCGCGGTTCAGCCAGTCCGCGCCCAGCGCGGAGAGCTCCGCGGGGCCTTTGGGCAGCGCCAAGCCGTAGAACTGACCTGGCCATGGACTGAGACTTTTTAGGGATGCTGATTCCTTTCCTCAGTTGCCCAAAGGACCTGGAACTAAAAGGTTAACCTTTTGGGGCCATGACTAAATATGGACCAAAATGGGAAGAGGGTGCCTAAGTGGGAAGTGGATATGGGGGGTGGAAGGGGTGGGGGGGGTGGGGGGGGTGGGTGGGGGGGGGGTGGGGGGGGGTGGGGGTGGGGGGGGTTGGGAGCGGGGGGGTACTAAGACTCCTTAAGGATTCCTTTCTCTAAGGGTGGGGCTCATGGACTCGGACGAGTGGAAGAGGGTTCCTTTTTCTGGGAGTGAATAGGGGGGGCAGGGGAGGGTGAGGGGTGGGGGGGTAAGGATGGTTTACCATTTCAAAACCTAGATGAAAGGATGGCAACCTTACTTAACGGACTCCCTATGGCTATAGGGTTCCTTGTGAGAGTGGACTCCTATGAGGGGGGGGGGCGGTAAGGGAGGGGTACTTAAGTGGATAAGGGGGGAGGGGGTAGGAAGGGGGAAAGGGAGGGGGGCAGGATGGCAACCTTACTTAAAGGGGCAGGATACTTAGGAGTGGACTCCTATAAGGGGGGGGGAGTAAGGGAGGGGTACTTAAAGGGGCAGGGGACTTAGCAAGTGGTTATAGCCCAATTACCATGGTTATAAGTCTCCGTTGAGTGGGTTACAACCAAGCTTACTAACCACTTACTAAGTCCCCTGCCCCTGTAAGTAAGGGAGGTGGATATCGGAGTCCCAAAGGGGGAGGGGTACGGAAAGGCAAGCGGGGGAGGGGGGGGTAAGTAAGTTGCACCCGTACCCAGTGCATCCCAGTTACCTATTTGGGCTGAAAATCCTATCGGGGGTCCTTATGTGGCTGCCCACAAAGACATGTTCCTGCACGCTTTAAAAGCAGGTTCCCTACTCTAGGTCCTCCAGTAGAGAGGTTAGAATAAGGGTACTTTTTTTTCTGCAGTCTATTTTAGTAGGGGAACCCTCCCCCAAAAAAGAGCAAGGGCACTACTGGGAGACCTAGTACTTGCTTGGCCTCAACTTCACAGCAAGGAAGCGACAACCAAGAGCCACGCTGACCAAACTCTGACTCCTTCCGCCGTGGCTGGTGAAGGTCACTCGCATTGCAATGAGCAAAGTGTTGCCGTCGGCTTCCGTCAACTTGCTCCAAGTGCCCACTTCAAGGGGCATCGTACTTGGCAAGTTACGGTTAGTAAGCCTGGCTATCCACAAAAGCCTTGCTTTTCTA
Organism: Effrenium voratum; assembly: GCA_963377175.1. NCBI lineage: Eukaryota > Dinophyceae > Suessiales > Symbiodiniaceae > Effrenium > Effrenium voratum. Next base: position 70,352 of record CAUJNA010001990.1, read on the forward strand.
TGTGGGTTATAACTCATCGACTAACCACTTACCTGACGTACCGAATCGATCGGCCCTTTCAGAGGGCTCAACAGAAATTGGGAAATTGTCAGTTTACCAAAGCAGGTCGCGTGCAGAAACCAAAGCGCCGCACCAGCATGTGAACAGCACACCGCTTGGCAAAATGATAGATCTGAACTTGCTGCGATAGGGAATGTGGGAATGAACCGTTGCGGGGGTCCCCTTAAAGGAAACCACCGGTGGGATGGTTTAGGGTCATTCCAGTTTTCATTCCCTGCATCTCTTGCACCGATCGCAAGTGTTGTTTCCCTTTCTGAGCATGAAACAAGGGGTTCCCCATTTTGGAGGGAGCCTGTCTTTTTTTGGGACTTGCCTAGGCCCTTGTTGAAGGGAAAACAAAAGGAAGGCCCTACTCCCAACCTTCCAGAGACAAAGACCGGGAACTGCCTACAGCCAATCTCTGACCCAAGATGTCGCTCAAAGAGCTGCTGAGTGCCCCATCTGCATGTATCTTGGGTATGTCAACAGCTCGGGAAGGAGTACTTCAAGGGGCGATCGATTCGGTACGTCGGGTAAGTGGTGCTCGTAAGCCGGATGAGATATAACCCACAAAAGTCATGATGATAAGTCTCCGTTCAGTGGGTTCTTTCATCAGGCTTGCTAACCACTTACCTAAGGTACCGAATTGATCGCACCTTCAAGTATGCATTGCAGCAAGATGTCTATCGGCCATCTCTAGTTGTGTTCAACATAGCTGTACTGATCATGTCACCCAAATGAAAGGCTCATGTTACCAATTCATTGGATTGGACACATATCCATGTCTGAACGGCTTCGGCTTACAGTAATCCCATGTGCCAATGCACCGGCTGGCCGGCTATTGGAAGAACAGCTACATGCAACGCAGGGGATGTTTGGACGTGCAATGCTAATGATGTTTAAAAAACCAGCTTCTTTTTGAAGACCAAACGTGCAACACAAGCTTGAACATATGCCTTCCGCACGTCAAGGCAACCTCCAACACCCACACACTTTAGTTTAACGGTGCCCCGCACATAATCCACAAGCGCCTCGGCGGACATGCTTTAGCCTTAATAATGAACCGTTTTATGCTTGTTTCAAGTCAATTCCTGCGTGGCAAAGCCCAAGCAGTCTGAAGTCTACCCCAGGAATCTTCGCTTTGAGTCACGAACATGTAAAATGTATCTTGAGTCTACCCCTGGAATCTTGGCCATTCTCCGATGCCCAGTGGGAAACTCCCTTCCGATCGAGTGGATTGGTTACCCCAATCTGTCGCCGGTGTTCCGAGCCTCGGCCTCGCCCCGGCTCCTTGAGGCACTCTTTGGCGCGCTCTTGCTGGCAGCGCTCTCGGACCAGGTCCTGTCGACTGGTCCCAGGAAAACCCCAGGCTTACTGGTAGAACCAGGGATGCGTGGTGTTGTCTTTTTCCCCCGGAAATTGCGCGGAGTCAACCAACCTGGCCAAAAAAAGTTGTGGTTTGCCACTAAAATGGCCTTCCCAAAAAGTGACCCAAGTTCAGGAGCTCAGGGAGTGAGAAGGGGGCAAAAGGTGCTGAACAACGGTATGGCTGGATGCAGAGAACTAGGGACAATGCCGATGGAGACTAGCAGCCCACGTGAAAAAGTGGGCAAGTTCTTACTGAGTTTTGGCTTGAAATAGAAACAGCAGAAACAGCAGAACACACCTTCAAACCAAAGGATTGCCCTGCGAGCATGAAGCAGCCTTCGGCAGGGATTTGGGTGTGTGGGCAAAGTGGCTGCAGTTGGTCGAGCAGAGCTGGTTCTGGTGTGTGTGTGTGTGTGTTTTTGTTTTTCTCGAAGCAAAGCTTAGACGTGTAGATCCTTGGGCACTCCTCCAGCCACGGGCAAACAATATGGGTACCCTTTTTGTTGTTTGAAGTCAAAGGGGAGCCCGTCCAACACGTGAACAACAAGGGGGAAGCAACTCACGGCGTAAAGAAGCAGGGTACTTAGTAAGTGATTAGTAAGCCCGGTTATATCCCACATAGCAAACATATAACCTTTCTTTTGTGCGTTTTTTTTTTTTTTTCACGAGGTGTACTAACCACTTACTAATGTTGACCCCGGAGTACTAAAACCCCTGTCTATGAATCTGGGGGGTGCTTTTTTCCGCTGGTGTTAGTGGGGCTTCATCACTCCAGGGGAACACCTCCCCATATTTCTACCGCTACCCGTGTCATTTCCAGGGATCCGTTTTTAATCCTTTCAGGGGAACCGGATCCGGGAAAAGGGAAAGAAGGATGGGTGAAAAGAATGGACCAGGCATCAACCCCTAGAATCAAAATAATACGACACCGTTTTGTTTTTTTTCCCCTGGGGGGCAACATTCACTAGGTCCAGATTTGAGAGGTTGGAAATTTGGCGACCGTTTCTTTTTCCTGTCTATTTTAGTAGGGTTCGGATTCCTCCCAACCAACCTTAAAAAAAAGGGTAAAAGGGCACTACTGCACAAAAACCTAGTTACGAATCCCGAATCTGTTTTTTTCTTCCACAGCCAAAACAGCCGCACCTATGGACCATGCCCCTTTCAACGGCACCTTCACGGCACGGAGCGGACGGAAGAGACGTCCTGGCCGCCCTCGGCGAGCTCGAGCTCCGCAAAGTCTATGAGCCCAGCCAGCGCTCGCGGTGTGTCGCCCTCAGCCCGGGCGGTGGCCCTCCGAAAAATATCTGGCGGACGGTTTTGGCTGACTAGGTCCCCCAGTAGAGAGGTTAGAAGGGTGCAAAACCCTCCCAACCAAAAAAAGGGGAGAAAGGGACCTAGTCAACAAAAACACAGAGCGCTTGGCAAAACCAGTTGCAACGAAGACACATCGCAAAGGTGATTTCTCAAGCGCGAGTCCAACTAAGACCTGTTCGCCATGAAAACACCGCAGTTGACCGACAGAAGCAGCGCAAAGCTGCGGCTCCGCGGCTGGGCGCTTTGGGTGTTTTATGGATAGCCACGTGGTTTTCACCTAAAACCAGCTCATGTAGCTGGCACTCCTTGAAGCACTCATGAATTCTGATATGGGTGTGGCTCAAAATTAAACAGGAGGGGTTACGCAGGTTTTTGTCCATGTTTCCACTTGCCAGGGCAAGCCATTTTGGGTACCGATTTTTTTGAGCCACAAACATGTGCCACAATTGTAACCGTAGCACCAACAATGACAAATTTCTGCAAAGCGCCAACAGGCTGGCATCGAACCCAGCAGCAAAAGCAAGAAGCAACAGCACCAGCAGCTGTAGAACCAACAATGCGATTGTGGCTACACTCCCTGGAGTGAAACTAGAAGCTCCATTTTTAAATATATATTAATGCATATATATATATATATGTGGTTGCTCCTTAGTTAAGCAACACATTTGTTGTTCTTCTAACGTAGGAAGCCCCGCGGTTCTGCTCCGTCGATCTTTTCGTGTCGCGCCTCGGCATTGGTCTTGCTGGCTGCCTGGCTCGGAATTTTTGGTCAGAACAACGGCCAGCCCAATCTTGTGCGGCCATGGATGAAACAATGAACAGCAACACGCCCTTCTACTTTGCTGTCTTCTTTTTAAGGTTGGACCCTCAAAATTGTGGGCTTCCTGGTGGTTTTCCGAATTCAACCATCCCAAAAAGGGCACCCCGAAAGAACGCCACCCATTCTGAATAAGTTGATACTAAAATAGGCCCTGCAGAGTGTGGAAAAGGTCGGATGTCAGAAAGTTCTCCCGGCGTGATAGGAGTTTTTGAAGGAGAAGGGCGCTCTCCGTGAACTCAAGTAAAGGGGAGTGCCTTTGGACGAGGTTTTGTTGGGAGGTTCCCCGGGCTCTCGGATAGGCTTTGGGCTTGTATGAGGAGCTGAGTCTCTTGCGGGTTAGGCTTTTTTTGGGACTTTGCGAAGACTTTCCATCCCTCTCACCTTGTCAAATTTGAAGATGAGTCGTAATCAGAACCGATCGGTATTATCTAAAATGGTCTACCGAGAACCATGCAAAGGATTTAAACGGCGGCTGCACCCATGAAAATTCTTGGGACTATCCCTTTCTAATCTTCATATACCAAAATTTGGGCTCAGATCGACGTTTGCAGTGAGCTACAGCGCTACAGGTTCAGGACCGAAACCTCAGCCTCAGACCAGTCAGCGGGCAGCTGGCTTCATACTTTGCTCTGGGTGACCTACACCCGCAGCTTGGGGCGGGTTACAAACATCCCCGAACTTCCGGGGCTTGAAGGTTGGGAGTTGGTTACACTTGAACTTCTATATAGTACTTTGGGTTTGATTCAACATAGGGACCGCACCGCCAAAAGCTATGGTTGGGTTTCCCGCCAAAACTCAGGATACTCCTCCAAAGGATAAGTCTCCTTCAGCCTTCCTGCACAAGGTCCTCCAGTAGAGAGGTTAGAATAAGGGCACCAACATTTTTCTGTAGTCTATTTTAGTAGGGGAACCCTCCCAACCAAAAAAGGGTGAGAGGGCACTACCGGGCGGGGGACCTAGTAGAGGAAAAATGCCTGGGCTCAGCTGGATGCAGCTGACCCCGCGCTGGATGGATGGATTGGAGGCAGCTCATGCAGCCCTTCCACTGCCCGCTCCGCCCAGCAAGACTCACGATGCTGTGGGATGGTGACGAAATCCCTTCGCACGAAATGACACCATGAGAATGAAACCACAAGGCGTCTTTCGGTATTTGCAGAAAAATCGATTCAGAGACCAGGGTTTCCGAACGGCGCGAAATGGATCTCGACCAACCACAGCTTGTAACAAGTTCATGATAACAGGAACCAAGTGAATATCGCGGTATCGCGCCTCGGCCTCTGGGGCGTGGTTTGCGGCCGCCGCCTGCGCCTGCGGGCAGCTTGAAGGATGAACGGCAGAAAGGAATGTCCAGATCTCTAGGGGTACCTTCCCCAATCTTTCCAGGGATCCTTCTTTCCAGAAACCTCCTGAAACCCAGGGGAAAAGGCGGTTTTTGAAAAGAACGATGATTGAACAGAATGGGGAATCAACCCCTGGAAGATCCCAAACTTCCGGCAAGTGGGTTTCAGACGCAACTAAGTCAATAGAAGGAAACCCTTAGCGCAGCTCCGAATTTCACTGTGCTCAAGTCATGTTGGCTTTATTGGGCTGTTCCCCTTCGATCGTCAAAAGCCGAAAGCTTATATGGCTGTGGCTCAAAAAACCGGTACCAAAATGGATCCCTGGTAACCGTGGTAAGTGGAAACATGGACCAAAACCTGCGTATCCCCTCCTGTTTAATTTTGAGCCACACCCATATTGAGTGGTAGTTCTACCACACCAACCAAAAAACAAAGCAAAACCTCAGGAATCGGATGCCTGCGAACCACCAAGTTGCTCCAATGCCCGACTTGCTCGCCATCACCCGCCTCTGCCTCGGCCTCCTGCAGCACGAGTTCTTCTTTGTAAGGGGGACCGCCCCCCCCAAAAAAATAAATAAAAATAGAAAATGGCGATGTTCCTTTTTGTTTTCCTGTAAAACAACCAAGAAGGAGTGCCCTCAAGAACACACAAACACACACACCTAGATTGGACCCTCCTGAAACCTGTGCTCAAAGTCTAGTACTATCATTCATGTGAACTCAAAACCACCACCCAACCAGCTAAACGACATGGCCATCGAAGGCCCGCTCTGCTCAAACTGCGTGTGTGCTTGCGTGCCTGCGTGCACGCATGTAGGAATGCATGCAACTGGGCGGCAGGCAGGACGGCAGGCGGGCCTGGGTGTCTGGATGCATCCTCTGTGTGGGTTGTTGTGGGATGAGCAGTGTTGTGTGGGGTGTGGGTGATCCGTGTGCGGAGTGCGCTGTGCAGTGCGCCGTCTTGCAGAGTTGTTTGTTGTGTGCTTGTTTGATTGTTTGTTTGGGCGGGCGTGTACGTCCGAGCGCACATGTGCGCGTGATAGTGCGTGTGTGTGTGTGTGTGTGTGTGTGTGTGTGTGTGTGTGTGTGGGTGCGTGCGTGCGTGCGTGCGTGCGTGCGTGCGTGCGTGCGTGCGTGCGTGCGTGCGTGCGTGCGTGCGTGCGTGCGTGCGTGCGTGCGTGCGTGCGTGCGTGCGTGCGTGCGTGCGTGCGTGCGTGCGTGCGTGCGTGCGTGCGTGCGTGCGTGCGTGCGTGCGTGCGTGCGTGCGTGCGTGCGTGCGTGCGTGCGTGCGTGCGTGCGTGCGTGCGTGCGTGCGTGCGTGCGTGCGTGCGTGCGTGCGTGCGTGCGTGCGTGCGTGCGTGCGTGCGTGCGTGCGTGCGTGCGTGCGTGCGTGCGTGCGTGCGTGCGTGCGTGCGTGCGTGCGTGCGTGCGTGCGTGCGTGCGTGCGTGCGTGCGTGCGTGCGTGCGTGCGTGCGTGCGTGCGTGCGTGCGTGCGTGCGTGCGTGCGTGCGTGCGTGCGTGCGTGCGTGCGTATGTGTGTGTGTGTGTGTGTGTGTACGTGTGTACGTGTGTACGTGTGTACGTGTGTACGTGTGTACGTGTGTATGTGTGTATGTGTGTATGTGTGTATGTGTGTATGTGTGTATGTGTGTATGTGTGTATGTGTGTATGTGTGTATGTGTGTATGTGTGTATGTGTGTATGTGTGTGTATGTGTGTATGTGTGTATGTGTGTATGTGTGTATGTGTGTATGTGTGTGTATGTGTGTATGTGTGTATGTGTGTATGTGTGTATGTGTGTATGTGTGTGTGTGGGTGTGCGCGTGCGTGCGTGTGTGTGTTTGTGTGGGTGTGTGCGCGCGTAGATTCCTCGGAAATCACCCACACACACGCACACACACGAACAAAGCTTTTCAGCGTGCTGAACCTGCCTCTCATCCCAGGCATGCCAAGAAGAAACGAAAGAATCATAAACAAAAAACACGTCCCCCTATGAAGAAATGCACCCAACAAATGATATGTTTATCAGACCCCAGATCTCGAAGTACAGGTTTAGAATTACCCAATAAGGGTCCATATGGAAGCCAGCAAATTCCACGCCGGTAATAATGGGGAGACCAATGCAAAACTAACACTATTTGGAAACCCAGTTGGACGACTGTAGCGGAATCCCCTGTTAACTGGTATCAAAATGTACCCTATAAATGATATCTTTCTGCCCCCCGGCGAATGTCTCTTTAATGCGGGGGGTGGGGGGGGGGGTATGTGTTGTTAGGGGGAAGCGAATAGCACAGCTGATTCTTTCTGAGGTACCTCTATATTTACCTTTCGGCAGCTCCATCGATGGGGGCCGGCACAGCATTCGTGGATTGAAGACCGTGGATACATTCATTCCCTAAAGGTCCTTAGCTTGCAGCCAGCCTGCCATGATCGTATTTGAAAACCTTGTACTCTCAACCGTCCATTTTGCAACTAGCTTACCGCAAGTTCGGGCCTATCAGCAGCATACCCAATAGATTCCCCCACAAGTTGCTTACAACAGGACAAACAAGTCCCAGCAAAGGGCAATTTGCCGTAACACCACTTGCACCAGCCTGCTGCCAGGCAAATGTTGCTTACACATGCACATGCTTCCAAGTCATGCTTGAAGGTTAAACTTCATGAACCCTTGCACTCGCCCTGCACGCACCACACAAACATGATGCAACATGCCCGTGCAGAAATAAAAAGTTGCTTCCTGACTAATCTGAATTGAAGGAGGATAGAACAAACCCCCGGTGCGATGACACCAAGTCAGCATGACGCTCTGAGTCTGTGTCGGTTTTCATGTCAGCTTCTCCCCCAACCAAAACTCATGTTTGATGATTCTGGTTCATGTCTAGTGAACCTTAAAACGCAGCATAGTTTCAAAAGAGTGTTTGCACACTTGTGGCCGAATGTGGCTCACAACAAGAGCACGCTCTTGGCGGCATTCAAAACCCGGAGAGCAAAAACGCATTTGATTCTGCTCCATGTCTTTAGCGAACATGACGCAACTTAGTGTCAAAAACCACACGTCACGTTCACAAACACCTCGTGGATCCATCTATGTGTCCTCAGAGATTCTATAGGTTTGAACGAGGAAAAACTAGGTCGAGAGCTTAGAATAAGGGCACCGTTTCTTTTTTTATGTAGTCTATTTAGGGGAACCGTCCCTCTCCCAACCAAAAAAGGAACGGTGAGAGGTCGGTTGCACCAATCGCTGGACCCAGAAAAACCCACCCGTGGGTTTTTTGAGCCCCCGCCTGCCGATCTAACTCCTCGAAGGCGAACATCTGAATCCGCCATGAGGCGCGGGGGTTTTGGGGGCCGAACCTTTGGAGCGGAATGGGGAAGCGGTTTCAGGGGCTCAAGGACCTCCCAGTTCAAACACCGCCCCGTAGTTTGAAGTCTGGCAAACTGTGCATTGCCATGATTTCCTGGGAAGGGCTTAGTTAAAGGACAGCGTCCAAGTCTGGAGTCTGGCAAACTCTGCATGGCTGCCATGATTTCCCCAAGGAACGGCTTTGCAGCATGGCTGTACCCTTCCCTTTTCTTTTAATGATCTGGCTGGTCCGGGTGGCTTCGTTTCCCATTCGCAGACCAATTTGCTAGCGGCCGGCGGCCAACTGAGGTCCCTTGAAAAAACAACTCGCGAGTTGCCTTAATTTCCTTGGAACGGCTAAGTTACAGTGGCGACTGCGCAGTGATGGCTGTTCCGGTCCAAAACTGAACCACACGCTCTGCGTATGCTTGGCGGTGATAACACCCGCCCGGCAAGTGACATGGTCCGTGAGAAACTCGATTGGGGTTCAGGAAATTGATTGCTGGTGCTGTATATACTATACAAGGGCGAGCAACTCATGATCTAAACACTTGACATGCTTACAGTATCTACATCTGCTCTTGCAGTTTGAAAATCCTGCTCACGCATTCTGGGTATCCAAGCTGTGAGTTCCACAAAAGCCGTGAGCCACAACTGTCCTGGCTTTCCGCTTGACGCAGGCAAACTGCTCAACTCTTGTCCACGTAACTCGGCCAAAAGCTAAAAACTGACAAATCGCAGACCTGCCATTCGCTCGGCTGCCCTTCAAAAATCGGATGCTCGGACTCTTTCATCTGCCCAAGGTTCTGAGCGTAAGAGGGAAACGCAAATCCTTACACCTTGCATGCTTGATGTGTCTAGTCAAACCGCATGGTTGACTTCGACTTTGAGAAAGGACAAGTACTGCTTTCTCAATCCCCGGCTGGCCATCTTTCTCCCACATCAAAAAGGCAAGTGAGCATCAGGTTCAAGGCCAATCGAATTCAGTATTCATTAGAATCACTTCTTGAGTGGATTGGCCAAACATACCCAAGCTGTTTGTGCGCCACTAACATGGTCTTCCCAAAAGGGTAAAGTCCAGGAACTCAGGGAGTGAGTAGAAATGCCAAGCAGTTTTGTCTTAGGACTGTCCCACAAATCCAGGCCTTGCAACAAATTGCAAAAAAAAAAAAAAACTGACTAGACTCGGTTGCTTTCTGCTCCCCTGCTAAAAGTTTAACTTTTAGTGGTTTAGTGGAAAACCCATTAGTTGGCAAAAAGTTAAAGTCCTAACAGCCAAGCAAAATGCACCAAAGAAGACTCGCTAGAGCAAAGTGACACACGATCCGGACACCTGGGCATTGTGCCTCTTGGCCGTAGTCTGAACCTATTTGCTGACACTGTGGTGACGATGAATTCAATGCAAAGCTCTGTTCCAACTTTGGCTTTATACGCATCTTTAAACCAGGAAGATCTGATTTGCTCCCACCAGATCCAGATCGACATGGTTGTGCTCTTGAATGACAAAACCGAATTCAAGGATGAACAGTGAACTGGTCCAAACATCGCACACCTCTTCGGCAGGTGGCAAACATGTTCTGTTCTCCCACTTCCCGGAACCGAACTGGCACAGGCCCGGAGCTTTCATGGTCCGCCATTCAAGCACGGTCGATTGAAGTGAGACTTTTTCGCGGAATGGACTGAAGTGCTGGTGATATGAATACGAGCTGACCACTTACTATGGGGTGTTGTCAAAACTACGGAACCCTGTTTTGGGACCTAGTGCCGCCGATAAGTGTCGCATTTCAAGGGGGATGCCAAAAAAGTGCCACACCTTCCCATGGACCGCAACAGCATGTCAACATGAAGGTAGCAGGGCTGGGCGGTTTCGAACCTGACATGCGACCAAGCAGGGCCATATCACCATGAGTTGTTGACCTCGCCACTTGCAAGCCTTCGCTGCACTGTGCTTTTTCCGGAGTTTGGAAAATCAACAGAAGCTTCTCTAGGTCCTCCAGTAGAGAGGCTAGAATATGAGCCATGCTGGGATCAAAATCTCACCCTGGCAAGTTCAACCGTTTTACCTACAGAAACAAACAATTCATATAGCAAACAAACACTGATAGTGGCATGACCATGCTTGCTGCAAGGCATTTCACCGCACTTCTACCCAATCGGCTGACCGGCCTCCTTTGGAGCACGGGTAAGTCCTAAAAGCTTCCCCCAATCCCGTCCCAGGTATCACTCCAGAAATGGGCTGGGAGCTAGCACGTTACATCCACGTATGAGCCCCTGAGGTGTATGATTGTTGGGCTTCTGGAGAAAAAGAGGGTCACAATGTAGCAACCCGGGTGTTGGTAAGACTTGCTGGAGCTCAGAATGACCCTCATAAACCATCCAACTGGTGGTTTCCTTTCTTCGGGAATCCCCGAAACGCTTCATTCCCACCTTCCCCACCTCTCGCACCAGCCAGAAAATCTGCTTCAGGAGAGATCGACGGCAGACAGACTCCGCTTCAGCTCAGCGTAAAAGCTCCGGCTCCGACTTCTCGAGGCTGGTGAGGAGTTTGGACCAATCTTCCAGGCCCTTAGCTGGAAGCGAACATGGAAGGGGCGGCCGGGCTGAGTCGCCCAAACGCCTGAGGAAAGTAAGTCACCCTTCCTTCCAACCTGGCATGCCACAAAAACAAATGATAAATGTCCAACAACTAAACGGACCTTCGTCATGGATAAGCTCCAACCTAGCGTGTCACAAGCAAAAATCATAGATGTCCAACACCTTCATGTATGAGCTTGTCGCAAAACCCCATCCAGGCGAGTGCATGCTGGCTTGGCCAGTTACACTGGAACCCACACCTTTCTATAAGAACCGTGCCCATCCTATAGTCCGGGGGATTGTTGGTCCAAGATCTCAAGCGCTTTCCCAACCTTTGCAATGAACACGTGCTCCGGATCTTGCAAGCTTATGCTTTGTGTAATTGTCAGCCAACATGTTAACGCCATCCACAATAAGCTGACCAATGGGCCAATCACAGAGCCATTTTGCCTCAACAAAGCTACTGTGCAATCAAAAAGCACCCCCCTCCATTCTGTTTTTGTAAGGGGTCGAGTCACTCATTCCCTCCGATCGCTTTAATAAGCCAAACACATGCCGATTGTGGGTCATTCTAGAATAAAGGATAGAGGGAATGACAGCACAGTTGGGGGAGGCCCTCTTGGGGGACCCTGGTTTCGTTTGTGTCACCTTCAACAGGGTGTTCCCACCAAGTGGGGGATGTTGACAACGCTGACTTCAGATTCAGGAGCAACATCCCCTTTCACTTTGGCACCAACAAGTTCCACAGCTGACCTTGGAACGCGAGCAAGATGAAGCACGGATCTGGGCTTCCTTGACACGGATCTGTAGATAAATAAGCCTTATAAGCCCAAACACAGGATCCTTGGTTTGTGGAGTGCAGAAACGCCAGAAAAAAAGTCAGTTGGAGATCAAGACCCATGTCGAAAACATTGCAAGGAACTGGATCAGTGGGGACCGGAAGCTACTACCTGAGCTTCTAGCTGGATCACTGGGGGGGCTGAGACAGGGATCCGTGAAGGAATGATTCGCCCTGAGCAAAAGATGGGCATGGACAAAATGTCGGGAATGCTGTGCAGGAGCTGTTCACTTTTCTTTTTTTCTTATTTGACGCTGTCAGTCATTGCAGCAGGAACAGGATGAGTCAAACGTTGCCCAGTGGAATGGGTTCAAGGCCACACTTCCAGTGGATCGCAGCTACCCATGTAGGGAATCAACCCCATCTTCCTCTTGGTGTTTAAGGCAAGCCCTTTGGCTTCCTGCGAAATGGGAAATGGGAAATTACTCGGTGTGTCTGTGTCAAGAAAGCCCCATAGAACTCATCCGGCCCAGCCTTGCCCCTTCTCCCCCCTGCCTCCTCTGGCGGCGGCGGGCTTCTTCTGGCCAAGGGCGGCCCCAACTGCAGAGGGAGGAACCCGGTTGCCGACTTAAAGGGGCGATCGATTCGCTAAGTGGCGGCTACAATTAGAGATAGCTGAGGGCTGTGGGAAATGGAATCCACGAATCTGTGATACAACAAAAAAGGGCCCCCGAAGACTGACCCCCCATATAAAGAGGGGATTCCCTTGTATCACAGAAGTGGGGATGAACCCCTTGATCCCACAACCCTGTAGCTGATGGACATCTTGCTGCAATGCAGACTTAAAGGGGCGATCGATTCGCCACGTCAGGGAAGTGGTGATTGCAAGACTGGTGAAATAATTCCACTGAACGAAGACTTATATCCATGGCTTTTGGTGGGTTGTTTCACCAGGCTTCGGATCACCACTTGCTAAGTACCCGATCGCCCCTTTGAGTAGAGGCAAGCTTGCCACCGGGTGTCACTTTCTGGCTACCATTGGTTTCACCAAAAACAACAACTATCACGCTGCGAACCAGCGCGGTGGCGCTTGACTCAAAATGATCATGTCTCTTGCATCTCTGATCACAGACGTGGATCAGCTTATTTCGTGTGACCGCAGGGGCAACATGTTGAGACACAACGCGTAAATGACGATACCCATAACATAATCAGGCATGTAAAAAATACAGTACATCAAACCTGTAGTTCATGGTGTTGAGAAAAGTAACATAGCAAGACATGTAGCATGCCATTCTCGCTGCTAAATCTCATTTGAACTCCACTAGACCATGCAGCACACTTCTGTGTTTCCGACGCAGCGGTGCTTCAAACAGCTCGTTCCTCCTCTCTGAAGATCTCATTTCCGTCTGCGGTGGTTTCTGTTTGTCTGGCTTCCCTGACCCTGAGGTCGCAAACAGATCCAATCAACAGTCTGGTCAAGCAATACGGTCATGTTCCAGATCGTCTGAGGAACTTTGCCTGTTGTACTATTTCCATCGTCTCCATTTCCACCACTCCGCCGTAAGTACATGGGTTGGTCTTGCCCCCTGAGCGAACAAATCGAACCTTGGCAAGTTCAATGGAAAAACAGTTTGTCGCAAAAACGTTTTGGAGGCTAAGGGCAAAGGTCACAAAGACCAGCTATGCGTGTGTTTGTGTAGAAGTGTTTGACCAAACCTTGCGCACATCGTCAAGGGCTAAAACGCTAAACCTGCCGGTAATGCCCATCACCTGTGGATCGGCGGCTTCATCCCAACGGGAACCCTGCGAAACCCCCCTAAGCTTTGGTTGGCACCATAAGCCCAAAGCTATTGAACTCAAAACTAGGCTGGAATTAGAACCCCTGCAAAAAAAATATCTTTTTTGCTTGGGTAGTAAAAAACAAAGAAACCCCCAAAAAAGCAAAAAAGCAAAAAAGCAAAAAAGCAAAAAGGGGAACTAATTCTGGGGAAGAAAAGCAAGTGGTTCGCAAAACGGGCTCCCTCCAGGCCTGCGGAAGGCTCCGTACGCCGGCGCCTAACAGCTGTGGCCATTCCCCTCGGACGAGTCCGCAGGGGTGCTGTAGCACTCACTTCCCGTCGAGCGGATTGGCCGAAAAAGTAGCAGACTTTTTACGTTCCACTAAAATGGTCCAAACCCAAAACGTGTTTAAAGTCCAGGAAGTCAGGAAGAGAACAACGACATGGGGGTTAATCAAAAGGTCCTATGAACATGGCATGACCATTCGTTGGAAAACCAAAATCATGATGATATGTCAATGAATCTTGTCAAGAACTACATTATTTTGAAGTCGCGGAGGTCCTACGATTAATTAGGAGAAAATTCCCAATTCTTTCCAGAGATCCTTGTTTCCAGAAAACCACAAACACCCTAAGGAGCGGCAGGCTGGACTTGTTCATGTGTAGTACGACACGCATCCTTGTGTTTGGCGTCTTGAGACTGCGGTCAAAATGAAGCGCGTGGCTGGAAAACCGGGTAATCCCTACAGGATCGAGTGGTCTCGAAGGATGAAATGGAACGTATGCCCATTCTGCGAAGCACTAGGAACATGTGCCTGTCCACGAAAGCAGTCTTCAAAATATGTGTGTTGTTGTCCTTGCATGTTCTTAGATGTGGTGCCCCGCTCACAAACAACACACGTCTCATTCTTGTTGCTCACCACTTGCTTCATTTAAAAGACATCTTCCGTCTTCACTGACAACCTGGCCATATTCAAATGATCTTATTTGCAAGTCAGTAGGTATGTTGGAATCCGCACGAATGCTGCTGCTTGAAATCGCGTAATTCCAAAGGGACCCCCCCCTCACACACACACACAACAACACCGCCCATGGTTGCAGCCTGACGCTGGGGTTCAAACCACCATGAAACAATGGGGAATCATGTACCCATCATTGTTTACCGAACAATTATCATCATGAGAGTTGAACCCTTGGGCGAACCTAGAAATCACAAGCCATCATTGCCTCTTGCACAAATGTTCAAACTCTGAAGCTTTGCATGGAGGGCGCTTGGCAAGCTCTGAGTATGAGTACAAGTAGTTTGGTTTGGAACAAAATGGCCCCTGCCGGATCAATTGTGGCGATGAACTGAAAGACAATCTGCAGATACAGGGACGCCTCAGCCTTTCCAAATGAGCGCAGCTTCGGCTTGGCTTGTTCACCGGGACATGCTAGGATCAAACGGAGCCCTGCGCTGGCTCTCCTTGTCTCAGCTTGCTGCTGCGATTGGTTGGGCATGTGGGAATGAACCCAGGAATTCCCGAAGAAAGGAAACCACCAGTTGGATGGTCTGCAAGGGTCATTCCCTCATTCCCTAGCAAGTCAAGCAAGTGATGAACGTCAGAACTGCAGAGTAGAACTTTCTTTCAGACGGAACTGGACTTGCTTGATACCGAACATGGTCCCCATATCAAGGCTTCCAGTGCCGTCCGAGCCCCGAGCCTCGCCCGTGAGATGCATCAGCGATGCCCTGCACTCCGAGTCAGACAACTTAGCGACTGACTGATAAACCAAGATCGCGCAACATGAGTAGAGTTAGGCCCAGTAGAATGTATATTTTAGTGTTTGCTTCACTTTGAGTCACTGGTAAAATGTAAAATGTATGCTTTAAGTCTACCCCAGTCAGCAAATATACCGCAAAATCAACAACAATCGCGTCTGACTTGCCTGACATGGACTTGTGAGTCACCCTCTGCAGCGTGCTTGACTCTGATTCCAGATCGAACAGCCACCTGTGCAAGTCAAGAACTGTATAAATAAGCAGGGATCCTTACATTATACACCTGAACATTGCCTTGTAAATGGTGGGTTCCCTTTATTTTGGTGTTGAAAAAGCCATGCTTCAATTGGGCAACATGTATCTTTTAAGGAGCCCTGCAAGAGAAGAGAGGATCGAATGTATTGCCGGGCAGCTGGTAGCTGGTGCACTTTCTTTGGCCGCATGCTGGACAAAGATAGTCAGACCCGCAGACCGCTGATTCCCTGAGTGTACAAGCCAAGTCAGCATGTTTGGCAACTCCCGTGCTTGCTTAAATACTGCTTTGCGCAGGAAGCTTTGCTGTACATTTGAGGATGTCGAGAATGTCAATTCAAATAAACCGAACATCAAATACAGCCAGATCATTGTAATGAGAACTTCCTGACTCAAGTGCATGGTCTTGCAGTGAGACTGTCTGTAGGGCCGCAATTCTGGCTTATTTGTCATTGGTGTGGTTGTTGATCACAGGCAGGACCAAGCAAACATGTTAGATGCACCATAAGCATAGGGGAAACAAGAGACGTGCATTTGCCCCTGCAGAACTTGCACCTGCCTCTCCCACTGTTTTCGCTACCGGTATTGCTTGGAGGGTGCAGCTACACACTTGAGAATCAAGCTTGTTCAGGTGTAAGTAATGTTGTGTATTGTGTTTGTTTGGTTAACCAGAAAATTATTCGGCCGGATAAACGTTGGCGCGGTGGGGGACGTTTTCTCATTGTCTGCGTCGTGTTGGTCGCTGCTTCGCTTGAAGAAGCATTGTATAGCCACATGCCACTTTCTTTCACACAAGACCTAGCACATCCTAGCACAGCCCGCAAACATCCAGAACGGACACATTCTCAATGGTGATCTGAATGCCCTGCGCCGCTTGGATCCTCAAAGTGTTTCTGGGGCAAGGGGCAGGCGGCGCAATTAAAGAATCAACCTGAGTAACCGGGCCAGGAAAAGCTGAACACGCTGCTTGAGTTCCGAGCTTCCTGCTCTGTGATTCGTGAAAATATTGCGCGTGCTCGCTTTTTTCGGGAGACAAGCAAGCGGGAACCAAGGATGGAGCAGTCTGTGGGTAGCTCATCCTGAAATCTTCTGGTTCCAAGACCTTCCATTGCCCTTGTCTCTTAAGCGCAAAGAGCACAAAGCCGGCCACGACACCTAGCCTTGACGCCCTTTGTGAAGCCCTTTGCCGCCTGGCGAGCCGGAGAACAGCTGATTTTTTTTTGGGGGCAAGAAATGCGCAGGATAAAGTGGACTCAGCAGATGGTAGAACCATCTGCCGTTACGGGGCCATCACCCCGGAGCTGCTTTTGGGCAGCGTTCTCTTCCCAAGTCGAGTTCCCTTACGTCCGCAACAATGGCTTTCCTGCCTCCCCCCCATATCTGCTGAGGCTCAGAATATGGGGCCCCGAAGAGCCCACATGATAAGCCCAGTTGCATATTTGAGACCAATAGATCAGGCAGTGTTTGAAATACGACCCAATGAGTGTAAACAATGACCGCAAATCAGCAAGCATAGGGCTCTATCGCTCTCTTTGGTCTCAATGGATGGAGAGCTCTGTGCGCACACATGCTTGCATCAGGTTTGCGCCAAATAGCAATAGTATGGATTGCATATGGCCATGGGTCAAAATCCCGCACCCCCCAGTGAGCATCCTAATCCCCACCAGACTAAAATGGGCGGTGAATTCACCTACCAACCAAAATGGGATCCCAAAACGGTTTTGACCCACAGCGGCAAACACGAAGATCCGGGCTGGAGGGGCTCCTGACCCAAGATGATCATCCCCGCCCCACCCCACACCACTCGAACCCAAAAGTGAAAACAAGCCAAGAAGCATGGCTAGAGTTAGGCCCAGTAAAAGAATGTATATGTTAGTCTTCACTTTGAGTCACGGTAAATGTAAAAAATGTATCCTGAGTCTGCCCCAAAAGAAAAAAACACATCCGATCCCCCCACCCCCCAGCCCCCACCCTGACCCAAACAGGCCAAGAAGCGGGACCCTTTTTGGGTAAGCAAAGCCATGAGCACAACTCTTGGTTGACGTTGGGTTTGGGGAGCAACAATTCTCAAATTTTAGCAGTTAAGTGGTTGGATTTCAACCACCAAACCACAATAAGAAAAAAAAATGGGACAAATGTTTCCCAACAGCAACCATGAACTGGTGCTGCATGCGGCTGGGGCCAGGCGCCTGTCGCTGGAAGGCAGTGCCTTTCGGCTTCTTCAGCGGCGGAGGCTTGCTTTCCTGGGCTCAGCGTGTCACAACCCCTGGGGTTCGAACCACCATTGAAACAATGGGGCTTCATATAACCATCATGGTCTACGCACACTTTTTGTTTTATCATCATCCAAATTTGGTCAACCATTCTTGGAGAGGGGGTTTGAGCTGCAGGGAATCTCTTCAGAAGGAAAAACCGAAAACGACAACCCCCGATCCGAGCGCCGTTGCCAGAAGGGCCGCAGCCCGGCAAGCTGCTCAGGCTGCAGAAACAAAGACTCATTCGCTTTAAGGCACTCCGCTCCAAAGAAAACAAACGAGAAAAACAAGAAAAACAAGAAAGAAACAAAAAACAAAAAAGCATGAACCCTCGCCCCATGCCCACCTGCGAGTCCCTGAAACAAAGACATGGCCCCACTAGGTCCAGTAGAGAGCTTAGAATAAGGGTACCGTTTCGTTGTTCTGTCGTCTATTTTGGTAGGGAAGCCCTGTGCCAGATGGCCTAAATATATCCATGCCAGAGGATAATCTAAGGGTAGCTTCCAACCAGTCTTTCCAGGGATCCGAATATTTCTAGAAAACCACCAAAAACTCTGGGAAAACGGATGCGGTTTTTGAAAAGAACGATGGTTGAAAGAATGGAAGAGGAATCAACCCCTAGAGATAAGGCGTTGATCGTCCCTTCAAAACGAACAGACCGGGGGCTGGCAGGGGTCTACCTTCTCAGCAGCAAGGCGCATGTCATTGTCATCATGCTGCCGGAGCAAATCTTAACAATTCATCTGAACATCAAATACACTGCAGCTGGGCAATCAAGGCAGGTCCCACTCAATTCTATTCAGTTTGCCTTCAGGAGGTGCGAGGTTCAATCCAGAACTAAACGCCGAAAATGTTGAAGGCACACATGCCTGCTTGAAAGATGCGCCGCTTCCTTTCAACATGTGTGTGTCCACCACAGCACTTGTGGACGACAAATCCGGTGAGCGGCCGCTTCTCACAAATCCAGCGTGCTACTTGATGGCTGGGAGCGTGTTGAACAAAATAACAACCGCAAAGTGAAACCGACAGTTCTAAAATTGTGTCTCAGCAACTCCTGATTATTTTGCCACATGAACTGGTTGTAGAGATATGCGGAACATGGCGGAAAAACAGCAATGTTTGTAAAGCCGGCGGCTCATTGGGCCAAGACTCAGAATTACGGCATGATGCTGCATGCCTTCCGACGAAAGAATGCTGCTGTGGTTCAAACTTATCTTCTTCACTCAATATTGCATTCGGACCAAACAGGAAACCCTTTTGTACATTCGCATGGTGCTTGCTTGGTTTACTTGCAAAAAAAAAATGGCAGTGGCTCAAAAAACCGATACCAAAATGGGTTGCCCTGCTAAGTGGAAACATGGACCAAAACCTGCGGAATAGCCCCCTCCGATCGTTTAATTTTGAGCCACACCCATATGTTTGAAGTCTCCACGGTATCTGCCCTCGCGCCATCCCCGCGGTCTGGTTTGGACCCTGGGGCCCTGGGAGCCAGGCATAAGACTTGCCCTCGCCGTGCACCACGGGATACACGCCCTGGACGTTGGTCTCCAACTGAGCCGCTTCATCCCGACCCGACGAGCGCGAGAGCCGCCCCGGAGAAAAGCCACGGACGAAGTTTGGAGTCCTCACTTCCAATCGAGTGGATTGGCCACAAAAACGGAACTCCCAACCTTTTTGCTTACCACTAAAATGGTCCAAACCCAAAAAGTGACGAAAGTGTGAGTTCCGGAACTCGCATCTGACCGAAACCAGTTTAGGAGCCCTGTCAGCGAACAGTCCACCCCATGGAGAGGCCGGCTGTGCGACGGCTAACCCTAGACTGCGACTCAGCCCAACAGCGATCCCAGCTCATTGTTTCGCGTCATGGCTGAACTGGAGTTTGAAGGTTGAGGTCGAGGTGCTTTTTTTGGGACTAGCCCCGGCCCGGCAGAAGGCCTCCCATCATGTTGGGAGCCCTTGCTTCACTCTTAGGTTGGGCCGCAACATGCGGAACTCTCTCTGAGGCCTGGTTGGCTAGGCTGGTCGGGGTTTTGGGTGAGTCTTGGGCGTGCTGAGATCTTGAGGGCAGGTTTTTGATTTGATTGGTCCTCGTTTAGACTGATATGCAGGATGCTGTTGGGCAGGTTTAAGGTTGACTTTGGGTCGGCTTGGGGCTGATTTGTGCTAGGCTGGTTTAGCAGTGGCTGTTGCTTTAGGGATGCTATAGGAATGTGGTTGCGGGCTAGTTCTGGTGGTTTCGGGACCGACCAACCGACCAACCGACCAACCAACCAACACCAACTCACAGCCGTTGGGCAGCCAGCCAACCAACCCCGAGCAACTCTTAGCCTCCAAATCACAGTCAATACGTGGCCCTGACACCAAGCAACCGAGGATGCTGGGGATGTGGCCTCCCAGCGCACAAACGAACGAACGAACGAACGAACCAACCAACCAACCCAGCCACCTGGCTACCGGGGTTGAGCCCCCGCCGGAGCTAGTTCAAAAAGAACGGCTCCGAGTTAGGCGGAAACAAAATTCAAAATGCCTTGCTCAAATGGATGGTTGAACCTTCCAGGGATTGCCCGGCGCATTTGAAACAAACGTCTGTCACACGTGAAATCTGAAACGCCGGTAAAAAACGCTGAGCTCCCGACGCAGAGTGCTTCGAAGGTGGTGTGGTGATCGAACCTGGCTTAACCCTCAGTCTCCAAGGTGACTGAAAATTTGCCGTCTGACCCAAATGCACCAGAAACTCAGATGCCCAGTGGCCATGAGGACATATGAAGGGGTCGATTCCTGCTTTGTGCAAACGAAGACTGCACCCCTGTAAACAGTAAACAGCTTTCAGGTTTCACCCCCCTGAGCTTCGAACTGTACCCATCTCTGGACAAAAACCTCATCAGAAGCCATCCCATCGAGTGAGAAAGTCAGAATCAAGTGATCTTGCTACATTGCCCAGCCTGGGCCACATCGTAGAAGACGTCTTTACCACAGCTGAAGCAGTCATTATGCCATCAGAAAGCCATCAGAAAGTTGGATCTTACGGCCAGCTTGAGTTGATCTATGCCATCTTGTGGCGTTATAAAAGTCAGTAGTAAGCCTGGTGAAATAACCAACTGAACGGACATTTATAGCCATGGCTTTGGGGGTGATACTGTGGATGGACAAAAATCATTTCGCACCACGTTGAAACCATGGTAAACCATGGCTTCTTGGAATTGTTAGACGGGAATCGAATCATGTTTGGCTTTCCTAGATGGCGCGAAATGGATTTCGCCCATCCACAGTATGGCTGCCGCTCTGGAAGGAAGATAAGCCTTGAAGGCATTGACTGGAAGCCTCGAAGATACGCTTAACTGCTAGTGGCTTAATGGAAAACCCATTAGTTGGCAAAAAGTTAAAGTCACCAAAAATAATATATCCGGCCCGTTGACCTCAGGCTGATACGAATCGCTTAACCAGGCTTACGATCACCACTTGCCCTCCATTTGCTTTTTCGTCCCCTGGAAAAAATGAGAACATATTTTCAGTAGTGAAATCGATTCCAACTTTAAAACCAACAGTGTCTACAACCTGCCAGGGGTTCTATTGAGCCTTCCTGTGCCCATGAAAGCACGTATTTTGTCCAGGAAAAAAACTATTCTTAGCCAAATGGTGAATAGATTCCAACTTTAAAACCAACAGGGGGAAAAATGAAAAAAAACTATTCTTAGCCAAATGGTGATAGATTCCAACTTTAAAACCAACAGGGGGAAAAATGAAAAAAAAAACATATTAACCAAATGGTGATAGATTCCAACTTTAAAACCAACAGGGGAAAAAATATGTTCAGCAAATGGAAGTTGCCTGACGTCTGCATCGATCCCAAAGGCCTCGGCCCAAGGTCATCACGCCCGTGTGCCGCGTTCTGGCGGGCGATTCGGAGTCACAGCTTCGGAGACGATTTGGGGTCGTGACATCTGGCTGTGGCACAAAAAACCGGAATCCCCAAAATGGGTTGCCCTGGTCAGTAAAAACATGGACCAACACCTGCGGTTTGCCCCTCCTGTTTAATTTTGAGCCACGCCCGTTTGGCTTTGGAGGAGTCGTTGAAAAAACTGCCTCTTGTGCAAGCGAACTAGGGGTGGCTCGGTTCTTTTTTGAGGGTACCGCTTTTTGGCTGTGTTAAAGGGAAACCAAAAGAACGATCACACGTTTTGCTGATTTTAGGGGGTCGCCTATATATGCTTTCGTCTTTGCTCGAAAAAGGCGGCAACAGCAACTCCGTTTGCAGTCTTTTCTAGAAGCACAGCAATTGTCAAAACATACAGCATGAGTTGCGCATTCGGCAACGGAGGTCCTGTGTGGATGCTGCACGATTTGACGAATCTAATCTTGACATATCAGATTCCATGATGATTTCATCATGCCTGTCAAATATGTTTCCAATCTGCAAGGATTCAGGACGTCTGAGATAATGAATCCGAGCCTTTGGGCCCTGGTATTGAGTCATATCTCCGGCCGGGGTGCACCTTTATGGCAGACATGTCTGCACATTGGTGCAACTGAGAGGTGACACTCATGTATTCAAACTGGCTGACTTCAATATCTCCTTGTGTTTTGTTTTTTCAGGGAGCTCGCAGCTCATGCTTGTCTGGCATTGTGCTTCACCTGTGGCTTGTTCAAGAGATATGCCCTGGAGGGCCGCACGACGCCTCAGCACTCTCTGGACATTCTTCTTCTACAGGTGCTTGTTTTGAAGAACATCATGTTCCTTGTGGCTGAAGTCGACATGCGTCATTCCGCAAATGCAGGACTCCACGCAGAAGGTATGACTAGGTGATCTTCTAGCTAGCTTCATTCAGTCAAACCCCTGGTTTGATTCATAGGGGGGTGTCTCCTTTTAGTGGGGATTCATCACTTTTGGAGGGAACACCCCCCTAATAATGGGACGGGTTTATTAATCCTGGGTCAACCTCAGAATGCGGAAATTCAGCTTCGCCATTTCAAAACTACAGATTGAGCACAGCCGCTTGACCTCCCGAGCTTCCCGTGCGGTGTCAGGAAAGCGAGTAGTCGGGAAATCAGCGTAAGAAGCATAGGCGACCTTTACAAAAAGTAGACGGCCCGGTACATGGATTTAAAACCAATCCAGGCCAGTGCCATCTATTTCGAACCAAACTGACCCAACAATGACACCTATGACAAGAAGGGTGTTGCCTAAACTTCGAAGCAACTTCATGCGGCAGCTTTTGCCTGGGACATGAAGTCGTCTCCCCCGCGTTTTTTTGGGTCCACGTACCGACCACGCCGCGCGAAAAAAAACGCGAAAATCGATCGGAAGATCGGGATTTTTGGAGCTTGGGCAAGCCACGGGAAACTGAGACGACGAAACCCTTGCCGTCGGGTTGTGTGAAATGGCTGTGGCTCAAAATTAAACAGGAGGGGCAAACCGCGGGATTTGGTCCATGTTTCCACTTACCAAGGTTCTATTTTGGCACTGGTTTTTTGAGCCGCAGCCAAATGACCATTTCTGTGATACAACAAAAAGCGCCTCCCAAAGACCAACCCCCAAAAAAGAGGCGGAGATTCCCAAGAGTATCACAGAAGTGGGGACAAACCCCGAGCGATCCCACAACCCTGCTCCTTGCCGTCGGGTTTTTTCTTGAGATTCTTGGGGTGAAGAAACTGATATCATCCCCCAGCCATTTATTTGTCACAATCGAAACCTGGGACTAAAATGGTCGTAATCCCAGAACCATGCAAAGACTTACGAAGGCGGCTGCACCCAATTCTGGTTGGGATTGTCCCTTACTGACCGCCAAGTACCCGGGTTTTGGTTGTGGCTCATTTGGGGTGAAGCCTCTCAGAAGCTCAAGCTAAACGAGGGCCAGCGCTGTTTGACATGCCCCTCTCTCGTCCATGTCCAGTTTTGAAGAGGCGACGTGTAAAAACTAAAGTCCGCCGGAAGAGATGGGTTTCAGGTCGGTTCCTTGTTCACCCCCGAGCCACTAAGTTCGACTAGGCATCAACGCGCGACTGCTCGCTCCGAGCTGTGTCTCTACAAATCCTGGGCTCCCCGCGCAGTTCCGGCCTTCGAGCCTGCGCCGGAGAAGCTGCTTCAGCCCGTTTTTGGTCATGGCAATCCCTGGGATTTCTGTGAGAAGTGCTTGGTTGCAAGTCCCGTGTGCCACCAGGAATTGAACTGTAAAATTTTAGTCCATGCGTCCCATGTGTCGAAACTAGACCACCAGGAGTGGAACGAGAAATTTTAATTATCACCATTTTCCGATCCAGCAACTCATGTTGGGGCTACCAACTACTTTTGATCCACACCCATGGAACCGCAGTTGCCCAAAGGACCTGGAACGAAAAGGTCGACCTTTGAGAACCTTGACTAAAACTTGACCACAACGGGAAAACCAAAAGCTTAATGGCCGTGGGTCAAAACCAATGGTACCATTTTGGGGTAGGTGAACCACCCATGTTGGTCTCTCTTCTTTTCCGGGGATTGGGATGTTCACTGGGGGTACGATTCGGATTTTGACCCACAACCACATTGGTTGATCAAAAGGTCCGGTAAACATAGGATGACCACTGGTTGGGAAGCCACTAAAAAGACTTGATATTTCAGCCAAAGAAAAGTTACCCATGGTCAAACCTGGGAACCCAGAAAACCAAAGGCGATTCAAAGGTGGATTCGCTTTGGGCACGTGAGCAACCCCAGTCAATGCCTTTAAGGCTTGTCTCCGTTCCAGAGCAGCAGCCACACCTCAGAAAGCTGGGAATGATTTCAGTCGCCTGTCCAGGGGTGCCAAGCTACGTAACCCTTTTACATACCTTGGACAAATGAACCCAAAGGCATGCTGGTGTTCATATCCCTCTCCCCTATACCCCTTATAAAGTGGGTTGGAAACCACGGAAACCAACAGGTCTGAACAAGGGGTATGTACTTCCACACTTAGACCCTGAAAAATCCCAACAATGCCTTTCCTATGCTAGGTCCTCCAGTAGAGAGGTTACAATAAGGGTACCAACTTTTTTCTGTAGTCTATTTTAGTAGGGGAACCCTCCCAACCCGAAAGGGGGTTAGACAGGGCACTACTGGGGGGCCCTAGCCTTTCCTACGGTTTCAACATGAGCAGAGTTCGGCCCAATCAAAGAATGCATACTTTAGTCTTTGCTTCACTTTGAGTGCCTCAAATCTTGATTTGTATCCCTAGTCTACCGTCAAAGTTGATGTTGCGACACGATTTTTCCGCCACCATCCGTACCGCACCCCACCGTACCGCACCATGACCGCCGCATCAACCACCGCCCCACCGCCCGTAGCGCGCGCCTCTCCACCGGCAGCGTGCGCTGGCCCGTGGTCTCTACGAAGCCGAGGCCCACCGAGCCGCGAACACCTCGGCACCGAGGCCGAGTGACGCTCTGAGCGAGGTCACGAGGTGGGACCGCGGCGAAACTTGGGTTTGGTTTTTATTTTTTTCTGGTTTCGGTTGCTTTGAGTCGTGCCCAAATGCGTTTTGTGTGTTGTTGTTGTTCTTGTTGGTACCCCCTTTTGGTGACATGCTTGCTTTCTGCTCCCCGGCTAAAAGTTTATAACTTTTTGCGGTGTAATGGAAAACCATTAGTTGGCGAAAAGCTAAAGTCCTAACATCCAAGCAAAATGCACAGTTTTCTGAGAGCACACCGTTCACCAAAATTAAAAAGGGACACCACATATTTTGCGAGTGTTTCATATCCCACAGATACCAGGTTCGTGGGAGGAAGGATACACGCATGTTGTTGTTTGATCATGATTTGTCGGCTTTGAAACATGTTTTAACTTACTGGGCGTTATGATGTACCCCACACCACATCAACTAGGCGCTTGTAATACCCAGGCCAGGCAAGCAACTCCTTGGAGCTTGTATTTGTAAACAAATCGACCAAGCCGCCGAAACCCAGATATGTGCCTAACTGGAATAGGTTGAACTCTTTATTGTAAAGAATAGCCTTCGTTTTTCGGGCTGTGGTGTCATGTCATCTTGTCTTTCCGTAGTCCTCCCGTGATCTTCCTATTCAGTCTTCCTGTAGCCTTCCCGCAGCCTTCCTGTAGTCTTGCCGCAGTCTTCCGCTTGCTTCTCATTCTTCACAAAGCCGCAGTTTCATGAACAAGGGCTTTGCCTAGTCTTCGTCTGGCCTTCTTTTCAAGACCTCCCGGCGCCCAAAGGCCGCCGAATGACTCGCCTTCGGTTTGGTTTCGTTGCTTGTCATTTGTACCCTGTTCCACTCTGTCCCTGATTCTAGGGGTAGCTCGAAATGCGTTTGCCAGCGCAAAAGAAAAGCCAATCGGGGGTCAACGATTCTTCCTGCGCTTTTGGCGGTAAGTGGATGTCCGACAAAGTGGTTGATCCTTTTCGCCTTGACCGTGTGTTGTAGTTTGTCTTGTTGCAGTGTATGATGGCCAGAACCGCCTGAAAGAAAAACTGACGCAAGCGAATGCCGCTGATTTGAGGATGACAAGCTACAGGAGACGTTGCAGTCTCCTTGCATTTCCTCACGAGACTAGCCCAAACGCGTCCATACTAGTCATAACTCATAACCTACGAAACGCTTCCAAACTAGTCTATGATAGTCTATGCTACTAACATAACCTACGTACCACCTACTATTATGTCCAGAAACTGAAGATATCTGAGTCTTGAGTGACTACTCTTTTCCTGTGGAAGCGCACATGCTTCCATTGCAAGGCGCCGGGCGAAACATGCCGGTTGACTCAACGTGTATGCCAGTGTCAAAAAATGGCTCCAGGCCTCTCCCAACAACAATGCCTTCAATGAGGCTCCTTTTGACAGTATCCATGCAAGGGTTCCTAGGTCCTCCAGTAGAAAGGTTAGAATAAGGGTAGCAACTTTTTTCTGTGGTCTATTTTAGTAGGGAAAGCCTCACCCAAAAAAGGGTAAAAGGGCACTACTGGGGGACCTAGGTTCTTTCAGCTGTCAAAGCTGCAAGCAAGCAAAGCAGGTGCGTCATACTGTGGACTGTGGCACATCATGCTGGACAGCCAATGGATGCCCTGACTGTGGACCAATCACAGCAAAATCAATCAGTACGTTTAGTAGGCTTCCCTTCTGGCAGCACCAAATACTGGATTTTCTGATCACTCCCTTTGGGACACAGCCCACAAACGGCAAGCCATTACGGTGTGGTGGCTGTGCTGAAGTCGACTTGCCCCATTCAAATTGCCGCGGCGACGAAACAAACCTGCAGCGCTATAGAACACATTCGAAGGATATGATCGGGAGAGCAGCCTTAATGATCTACTAGGTCCTTTAGTAGAAAGGTTAGAATAAGGGTACCCTTTTTTCTGTAGTCTATTTTAGTACGGGAACCCTCCCCAACAAAAGAGCAAAAGGGCACTACTGAGGGACCTAGTCTACAAGCAGAACATGGGAGGGTCTGATGGAGCAAGCGCAAGCCGTTGCTCGTTACCTTTGGTTTCCGTTTGAATCCTACAGCTTGGAACGCGCACACACCAAAGGCGGAAGAAGGATTCTCACGACTGCCACGGATGAACACGCGACGGCCGGCGTCCACTACAGGTGCCCTTGAAAGCGTATGACTGAGTTACGTGTGTGATGTACTTCTATTTGTTTCGTATACATCTGAAGGTTGTTCTCCCACTCCTGTATTTCCCGTGGTCATGCATGTTGCAGCAAAGCTGGGTCCCCAGCGCACAACGCAAGTGAAATGCAGCTCCAGATGTCTAGGAATACCGACCATAGCAAACAGCTTGCAATATTTTGAACATATTGAAACTTGCATTGTCCTCCCCAAGCCGAAGTGACAGTGAAAACTTGACAAGGGAAATGGCATCATCTCTTCAGAAAGAACTAATTGTCAAACTGAACATGAAGAACCTGCACCTTGCATATGGCTTTTGGTGGAAGGATGCATGCGGGGCGAGTGCAACTCCCAGACTCGTTGGGTTTGTTCACGTTTTGTGACTGCGAGCTCCACATGGGTCTGATTTGTTTTATTAGGGACCCTTTGATGGACATCAAACTTCGGTGGGGATCCATGTCCACCAACCACTTTCGAGAGGGTCCGCCTCCTAAAATTCATAGCCGCCCGAAACCACCATGTGTCACACAGCCGATAGTCTAAAACTCTAAAACCAACATGCGGTCTTCATGGCCAAAATGCATCCCTTGGGCAACCTTCTTCCTGATCCTTTTGTCTCCGTGGCACTGATGACACTCATTGGCCCTCTCCACCCAGCAGCCCTCCCCGCCCACCTCAGTGCCCCACCCAAGTCTGACTGGAGGGCGCGGAGACCCTGCACCTCGCGACATGCAAATGAGCGACTCTATAAACCTCCCATGAATCCCTATCTCGTATCAAGCTGCTTACGCGCAAGCTTGTGCTTTCCTTACGCGACCCATGTTTTAGCTTACGCGGCAGTCAGCGAGCATGTTAAGCTTACGCATGGCTTACGCGCGGGCGTTTTGAGCGTTTCCCCTCAAGAAGTGCTTGCGCGAGCTCCTTCTCTCGTGCAGCCGCCAGAATTGTTCAAGATGTGGATGACTCTGAGGAAGAAGATGACGAAGAACTACCCTCACGAGTTTCAGCGGCTTGGCATTGAATCAAGAAACGGGTTGTGCGAGAGCAGCATCCATCGCGAGGGCTAGCGGGCATCCCAGCTAGGCGAGCTTACGCGAACCTTACGCGCCTGCTTACGCGAGCTTACGCGCCCCAACCCCCTTTGGTTTTCCTAGATCAGCGGTTTCAGAAGCCTTTGTTTGCCCTAGTAAAGGTTGCAACAGCACCTAGCATGAGCCCCAAGAGCTCCCAATCAAGGTTCTGCCGTTTTTTGTTGTTTATTAGTGTGAACATGCGGTCTTAGACGTTTGCCTGCAGCCAAAGTCTCTGGGCAAGTTGCCAAGCTCGACTAGTTGGCAACAGCACAAGCCACCAATAAACACATAAGCACAGCCGTCACTTGCAAGACGGTTGGAAACGACAACTCTGGGCAACAACACCAATGCAAGAGTGCAACTCATACAGCATGATGACTTCAAAAACATCAGAGCTTTCTCTCATGATACTTAAATGCCATGAGCAAAACGATCCGATGGTTTCGTTGCCTCGGTGAACCTTCGGCCCCAAGCAGCTCGCAAAAACAATTTGTCTGGGTTCCCCGCTGCAGTCTTCCCACGCGCTATCATATGCTCATACTTCGGCCTGGCACGAGGAACCGAGGAACCGAGCCAAGTGCAGCCGCGCCTTTGTGAGAACTTTGTTCTTGCTTTGTGCCTAACAACTGTCATTTGCTTAATTCAGCCCCCTTGGAGAAAAAAAATAATAATAATAATAATTAAAAAAACACATATGTCCAGTAGTGATATCAAATCCAACTTTAAAACCAAGAGGGTAAAAAAAAAAAAAAAAACATTTCAGCAACAAATCCAGACTGCTTAAAGTGCACTTGAGATCACTTGGGGCCTTTGGGCCTATGGGAACCAAGTCTTGCTAAACGTCTTGACTAACTGGCTCTGGGGTCCACCATGGCGGTGGGTCAAAAAAAAAGGTACCCAACATGAAATCCTAAATGGAAACGTGGACAACCTGCGGTTTAAATTCTTGGTCTTTTTCTCTTTTTTTTCGACCCATACCCCATATCAGCTTCCCTTGATTTGGAGCCGAATCGGGTGGTGAAAAGGAGGGGTTTCCCAGTTACCCTCTACAAGAACCACAGGTTATCCCCAGTTCCCAATCCGAGCCACCCTTTTGGGATTACCTGACAGTAAGTCTCAGCCCCCTAGTTGACCATGGTCTTTCTTGAAGCAACGCAAAGTGGAAAACATGCGGAACAAGTAGCTGGCACGCAGGCAGCCTGGCTTTTGGTTTGATGCCCACATCTCTTTTGACTGAAGAGCAAAACCACGGACAGTCGGAGGAAAACAAAGATGTCAAACTACAACTGCATGTCTGACACAAACTGGTAGCATGGGGGCCTTTGCATTACACGGGCGCTCGACTAGGCAAGGTATTCCGATGGATGTGCGTCAGGTACTGCAGGTAGTTGGACCGAGAAGTGTTCTTCAGCGCATGCAACGTCAAAGCCAGCATGGCCGATGGCGGTGTGAATCGGGCTGAAAGAGATGACCATGCTGGACGTACCGAATCATTCTTCGTACTTGATGTGTTTAGGCCTAATTTCGGCACCCAAATCACAAAGTGGTAACAAAGCCATGATCCTCTGAGCTCTCTCCTTTGGATTGTCTTGAATCCGCCAGAAAACAAGCATAAATCGCACCTGATATGATCAAATCATCCACATGCTGATCAACATCGCATACGCCATATCCCGAGAAGGCAGCGGAAAACTCACCGTTTGCCCTTACATTCCAACCCCAACTCCACCCCAATTCCCCCAACTCCACTGAACCCCCCAACTCCACCCCCAACCCCACCTCATCTCCCCACACCTGCCTCAACTTCACCCCAACTCCACATCAACCCCAACTCATTGACTAAAGCCCACCCACACTCCCACTCCCACCTCCGTTCTCCAACCCAACCCCATGCCAGATTCACGCCATGTCACGCCGATGCGCTACCTGATCAGGCACGGGCAGAAACACGCATCAAGCTGACCTCATTGCGCCTTGTACCCAGCTGAGGTTCTCCCATCCATACGTCTGACTAAACAGAAACATGCTAGAAACTAAAACTAGGTTTATGTAGAGAGGTTAGAATAAGGGTACCAACTTTTTTCTGTAGTCTTTTTTAGTAGGGGAACCCTCCCCCAAAAAAAGGGTGAAAGGGAACAACTGGGGGACCCAGAACAGCAAGTTCCCGAACTTGTGTGGACGGTGCCGACCCCAAGCATTGCTCCGCCCAAAGAAACTAAGAAACAGCTGCAGAGTTTGTGCGATCCTCAAACTGTGTGCCAATGGCTGCCATAAAAAAAGCACACGACGAAAGGCTGCATGGAAAGGGGACGCTTTGACACAAGATGGGAAGGAGAACAAAGATGCAACATCCATCAGGGGTCACTGGAATTCCCCGAATCACATGAAGGCACAGAGGAGCGCAAGGCGCGAAAAAAAGGAACCATCTCTTTTGGGGGTTGATCATTTCCATCGCGTCCTTGCAGGACTGGTGGCTCCGAAAGGCTCCCTCTAAAGCAAAACTTGGATACCCCTAGCTCCTTGGCTCCAAGCACCTGCTAGATTTTTAGCGGGGGGACCGACAGACTAAGGGAACAAGCGTGCTACTGACAAGCCGGGCGCGAATTGAAAAGGCAAACCTCTTGCCTCACGAAACTTGCCCCACGAAACTTAAATCGACTCTGGAGGTCACGTTGCTTTGGAAGACCTGCCGCCAAGTTGCGCAAAGATCCGCTACATCGGCATTGTAGTTGAGCTGCCAGCCTTGGATGCCGGAATCCAATGCAAAACATCTCCGGGGAGTGAAACAAATGAGAAAAGCGCCTGAATATGTACAAACTGATTTGTTTGTTTAAAAACAAAAAAGACAATCACGGCTTAGTTGGTTTCATAGCAGCCTCATATTGGCCATTGACATTTCGATCCGCCCTGGCCTGTGAAAGCTGGAGGAAACGCAGATGTCAGATGTCGGCGCTGGCGGATTCCGTGTGGAAAAACTGGGGGGAAAACAGACAGAGATTCTTTGGGAAAACATGCAAGAACACATGCACAGAGACCTGGGAGATTCCGGGATTCCAGGATTTCTGGAAAATCAAAAGCAAACCTACCCTCCATCCAACCATGGAAGTCTGAAGTCCTAGAAAATCGGCTTACAAAAGCAAACCCTTCCGAGACAGGCTTCAAATAAACCTTGCACGTGTGACGACTTCTTACTCCTACTTAGCTCCGCTCTACCCTCCGTCCAATGATGGAAGTCTCGATCGTGTTGGAAGTATGTTTTCCTTTGGCATTTCGGGGAAGCCCCCTGCCCACTTCCAATATTCAGAGGGTACTTCGTGAACTCGTTGCCTGAAATGGCTGGCCATCTGTGCAAAGAAAGTGGTGAGGCACCTGTCTCGCAAAGTCTCTCAAAACACACAATTTTGGGACATGTCCCTTTGACAAAGCTCAAACAACAGGAAGCCAAGTATTATAGGACCTCCAAACCTTGGCACAGTCACACCTGAGTCACAATCAAATCCGATCGGTATTAAACTGCTCGTAATCCCAGAACCATGCTTCAAGAATTCAGAAGGCGGATATCCGCAGCTATTTATGGTTGGGATTGTCCCCTATCCTTCGTCAACCCGGGTCTTGATTGTGGCTCACCTGGTTTAACATGTGTTTTTTGTTTTTTCCTGCTGGAAACCGCACCTCTCTGTCTCAGCTACAAGCGCAAGGTCGATTCGCACGCGTGTGGATCCTCACAAGCGGCTTGATCATCAGATGGCAACACGGGTCTTGCTGTGCCTGCCCCGGCAAAAGGCACCGGGAAAGTCTAAGCAC
Organism: Effrenium voratum; assembly: GCA_963377175.1. Lineage (NCBI taxonomy): Eukaryota > Dinophyceae > Suessiales > Symbiodiniaceae > Effrenium > Effrenium voratum. The sequence continues at coordinate 102,424 of CAUJNA010001990.1, forward strand.
AGCTGCTTCTTGTCTGGGTCCTCCAGTAGAGAGGTTAGAATAAGGGTAACAACTTTTGTCTGTAGTCTATTTTAGTCGGGTTCGGAACCCTCCCAACCAAAAAAGCGGTGAGAGGTCGGGCACCAATCGCTGGGGGACCCAGTTGTCCTGTCGTGACTTAGTTCTAAGTAAAGCCTACAACTTGAAGCAACAGAGACGGGAAACCCACAGAAAGAAGCACACACTCCAAGAGCAAACATGGAAGCGGAAAGGGCCCGTGGAAGACCTGGACAGGTGGCTCTGTTGCATGTGTCTCTTGTACCTTTCCGCGAATCCCGCTGCATCATTTATCCAATCCGAGCGATTTCCGAACTCGACATTTTCCCTGGTCCGCGGCCAGTTTGCCGCAGCCATTTTGGGGGTCCTGCAAAAAAGTCCCGGAATAAAAATGCGCCGCACGCACCCGCAACACCTACTTATAAAACAGGTGGGAAACCACGAAACCATGAGCCCCGGAGCTGCAGGCACTCAAGATCTTACTGGCATGGAAGAGTTGCCATTTACAGCACGGAGTCGATTTCGCGATCCAGAAAGGTGTTCCGAACAGGTCACCTGCTGATGAAAAGGGCCTCCCCACATGACATCAAGAAAGGGACCTTGAACACAGGGTCCAAGCACTTTGCGGCCACAATGTCATGGACAAATTTCACTCAACCCATGTCATGTGTAAAGGCCTGCAAAGTGAACACAGATTGTAGAGCTGTCACATTCTCTGTGAGGGTTCATACTCGTCGGTGGCGTATTTTGTTTGAGGCAAAGAGCTCTGGTCAAAGAGAATGAGCTAGCTCTAGTTGGACCCTGGTTGGCAGCATGCCAGTCCCTCTGATTGTGCAAATAAGCTATAATTGCAGGAAAGCTGAGTATAATCCCTTGCAATCCGTGTTCAGCTCATGCAAGTTTGCCCTCATAGATAGGACGCTGGCCTCGAAACATGGAACATGTTGGAACATATTTCACCCCACTGGCAAGCACCATGAACAAAACTGACTGACGGATGGTAAAACACGACGATCAGCAATGTTTGACAAGCGGCAAAACGCTTCCTTTATGCTTCCTCCAGTAAAGTTTCGTGATGCCTCAACCTTCTTTCCAGCAACTAGTCTAAACCACGACCTCCAAAACCCCGACTCGTGAAGCACTACTTTTGCAGCTAGGCCTCCATTTTCTTAAGGCCCCTGGAGAATTCACACATATGTTCAGTACGTCGCACGACGTGACAGAGCCAATTGAAAACCAACAGGGGACAGCAAAAAGTGTTAGTAACAAAATAAGTCCAGTAGGGATAGATTCGCTTTGAAACCAGCAGGGGACAACAAAAAGTGTTCTTAAGCAAAATAAGTCCAGTACTGATAGATTCGCTTTGAAACCAGCAGGAGACAACAAAAAGTGTTCTCAAGGCAACTGGAAGCGGACCGCGTGACCCGCTCTACCGTCAGTTTCCAAGCCGCCACGCTGAGGTGTCATGGTACCTGACCGCAGTCCGCTCGCCGGAGCGCGGCTCAGAACTCGTGGGATGGACGAAATCCTGCACCACCTAAAAATACCAAAAATGATATGATGCCTCCTGTAAATTCCAACTAAATGGCTTCCTATCTGGCTTCTTGGGTGGTGCGAAATGGATTTCGTCCACAGCACGGATCTCAGCACAAGGGCACGTCGTCTTTTGGTGGTACCCCTGCTTGGGTTTCATAAAGGGCAACCAAGGGCAAAATAACTCCTGTTTGTTGCCGGGGGTGTGTTGGGTGGGCCGGGGGGTTCCGGCTAACAAGAGACCCACAGGATGCTTTTCAACCAGACCTGGACGCCACAGAACTCATGCACTCGCCAATTTTTCGGGCATCTGGCATTGACAGCCACATGTGGACCTTTTCCGCAGCCCAGAAGCAACGCCCTGAAGGATAGTCAACTGAACCTTTTCGGAGCTTGCTTTGCTCAAGCCACAAATGAGTCATAATCAAAACCTGGTACAAAAGTGGTGAACCCAAAAGCATGTGAAGAGTCGGCCGGCCGCACCTATTTATGGTTGGGAGTGTCCCTTACAAGCCTTCACTTTCCCGGGTTCTGATTGTGGCTCAAATGCAGTAGGTGTCAGGGATTGCACCAAACTCGGTTCCCGCGCTCTATCGCAGCTGGCGTTGGATCCGGTCTTGACCTCGACTACAAATCAGGTCAGTCGCTTTGAGCAAAACGCACTAGCTTGTCATGGGAGGTCGAGGTCCATTCAAGCAAGTCGCGATGACTGACTCTTGCAGTGTGATGCTAACTGTGTATGGTCATTACTATTTTCATTATTGCTCTTGCTAGTATTTCTCTAGTACTCCTATTATTGTTATAATTGTTTTTTTTCTCTATCATTTCGTATTTAAATGGAATCATTGACGATGTATGACGATTTTGTTTTGCCAACATGGGATGAATCTTGGTGACAGCACCCTATCAACGACTCACTGATTATGACCACCCGGGGCGGGTGTGTAATCATCAAAGGGAAATGACTTGACTCCATCTCATCCTTCAATATCGAAGCCACCCAAAGATCCAAGCAACAAATGATCCTCCAGTCTTGCAAGGGTCTGATGCCAAGTGCTTCTGTCTCTCCAATCCGGAAAAAAATCAGGTCAACGTCCTGGGCTTCAGAAAATCGGTCTGCAAGTGCAAAGAGAGCTCGTGGCCTATCCCTCGCGTGGCGAGTTGAGCAAGGTCCCCAAGTTTCCCGTCATTTGCCGGGATCCGGAGCCCCTTCACCTTGCTGGACCAAGCCAGGATTGCCGACTCTCGAGAGGTCAAAGGGTCAAGGCAATTGGCTAGCTATATTGTGATTCGGGCACGAGCCTGTGCCCAGGCAATGGGTTAGTTGGGGTAAACAAGCCACCAAAGAA
>CAUJNA010001990.1:110341-195341 GCA_963377175.1 Effrenium voratum
CTTTGGTGCCCTGTTAGGCCAAGTCTGTACCATTGAAATGAATGACTTCATTTGCTTCAGAACACTGGCAAAAAAAACAAAAAAAAACAATTCCAGTAGTCATAGACGTCTCAAAAGTCTCAAAAGCCCAAAGGAAAACACTCACTTCCTGAGTCTGTTGGACAGAAAATATCTAAACATGTTCTTTACCACTAAAATGGTCCAAAACCAAAACGTATCAAGTCCATGAACTCTGGAGATGAGAATAACACACAGTAGGTCCTCCACTAAAGAGGGTAGAACACGGGTACCCTTTTTTTTTCTGTAGTCTTTTTAAGTAGGGGAACCCCCCCCCCCAAAAAAAAAAGAGTGAGACTTGGCAGTACTGGGGGACCTAGCAAATATTCCTTTCAGCCAATAGGTGATTCTTGGCGCGGCCCCGGCGAAGGGCTCGCCTAGCAAGCCATCCGCCAGCTCCCGAGGCAAAGCGCGCTCCATGCTCACGGAGGGTATCTTGCCCCGCACGGCGCCTGCGAGGCAAGGCTTCATCGTGCTCAGAGGGAATCGCCCTCTGCGGTTTGAACATGAGCCGGTTCTGGGGATTCCCTTAAGGCTAGGTCCTCCAGTAGAGAGGTTAGAATCAGAATAAGGCTACCAACTTGTTTCTGTAGTCGATTTTAGTAGGGGAACCCTCCCCCAAACAAGTTGGTATAAAAGGGCACTACTGGGGGACCTAGTCTTGGTGCTCAGCAAAGGGAATGGCTTTGGGTTTGGGCATGAGCCGGTGGGGATTCCCTTCAGGGAAACCCGGGATTTGTACTCAAACAAGCGATCGATGCGATGAGTCGATGGTAGCTAAGCCTGGCTATATCCTACAAGAGCAGGGCTGTGGGAAATGGAATCCACGAATCTGTGATACCAGAAAAAGGTCCCCCAAAGACTACGACTCGCCATTCGAAGAGGGGATTCCCAACAGTATCACAGAAGTGGGATCGGATAAACCCCTTGCGATCCCACAACCCTGCACAAGAGCCATGGTCATAAATCTCAGTTTAGTGGGTGGTTTCCCCAGGCTTACGAACCAATTCCCTGACGTCCCCTGCCCCTTTAAGGGAATGACCTTCCGTGTCTGGAATGAACCGTGAAGGGATATGGCTTATCTTGGAGTCATTCCCTCATTCGCTGCTGAGCACCAGCAAGTCATAGCTGTCCTCTTGGAAAGATAGATGGATTTCCAGTTTAGAGTATGAAACCACCAGGTCGACCGGGGCCATCAATTCGCCACCGAAACAACCAAAAAGTACACCTATGGGCATAAACAAAAGCTGAGCGGTCTTTGAAACCGGTATTGACAAATATTGACAACTTCTATCGCAAGTTCCGCGAAAAAAATCCGTGCAGCGACAGGCTGCGCCCAAGCGACTTGCTTTTGCCGTGCCCCGTGGATCTGTGCGAGCGCGCATGCTGAGCGCAAGTCCGCAGGTGCGGGCATGAGTGCGGGCATGCGGGGCGGGCGAGCACGACGTGCGTGGCAGAAGAGAGGCGTTGTGTTTCTAGGTCCTCCAGTAGAGAGGTTAGGAAAAGGGCAGGGGGACCTAGGTTTGAAAGTCACAGGAGGCGTCTTCAAAGCTTTGAGAATGAGCACGTTTCTCTCGCAAAGCAAAGCTGGCCCAAGGCCTTCCAACTTCCACGCCGCGAGAACAATGGGCCCCTTGGCTTTTGCTTCGGTCATCCGACCGATTCTGCGACTCGGGGGGGGGGGGCGACTTTATGCCCTTTATGCCTCTAGCCCCTGTAAGCCTCGGGCGTCGGCTTAGCCGCGTTGATTGACTACATTGCCCAGGCCAAAGGATCCAAGCACCCTCTGAGGATGTAGTTAGGAGGTCCAAGTGCCTCCAAAAAGTTCCAAGTGCTAAGGGTCCAAGTGCCTCCAAAAAGGGTCAAACTGCATCCTCAGATGGTAGCTGGACCCTCTCGGTAGGCCTTCAAAGCTTCCGCGGAAGCTACAACTTCACCAGAGTTTCGACGCTAGGACGGCTTCATGTCAGCTCGTCTTTAAGACGCACCGCTCGGCATTTTTGCTCGGACGCCAGCTCGTCTTTTGCTTTGGCTCAAGAAAGGAATTAGACCACAGTCTTGAGAGTTGCGTTTGCCCGTTTGCCCCGTCTCCCATTTTGCAAGGCTTGGGACATTCATACCACTGCATGGCCATTAGAACTGATATGATCTGCCTGAAAGGCAAAGGCTACCGGCCCTTACAAATTGCATTCTCAAAGATGCAATGCGGTTGAACACACTCAACAAGACATGGATGCTTCCTTTTTGAGGGAACCCGTGTTGCGGTTGGTTGTTCTGGGAAACCAAAAGGACACCCACTATTTTGGAGGTCCAGCCCAACCAGCAAAAAGCCGAGACACCCACATGTCGACTGGTTTCAGGCTTCTCTTGAGGCGGGGGCTATAGTTCACGTCGTACTTGCCCGGCGCGGCCACGTCGTCTTCGGCAAGGGACTGGCGGCCTGGGGAATCAGCGCCCCAAGATCGAGGGGATCCCAATGCGTCCGGTTGAAGGAACATCGACTCCACTCCGGTGATTTCCCATTTGCCGATATAAGACCAAAAGGTAAATGGCGAAGGGTTACCTGTATAACCCTTCTGGGTCAGCCTGATCAGCGTCTTTATCTGGGTCTGTTTTGTTTGAATGTACACAAATACTTGGTGGTTGTGCAGGGAAACCAAAAGGACGACCACCAGTTTGTGGGGCGATTTGCGACATGAGCTCAGTGCCAAGCAGACTTACTGTGCAGATCTGTCGGATGCGAGTCTTTCCCATGTTGTTCAATCTTCAGTTCGGCCCCCCAAATAACCATGCGTTTTTTTTTTTTTGTTTCCCATTTAGCAGGTAAGGTCATGTTTGTGGGTGTCCAGCCAATGGTCATCCAAGGTTCATCCGACCTTTTGATTAACCCGAATATGTCTTTGCAATATCCATACATACAAAATACAGACCCCTGGTCCAAAGCCCTACCTCCAAAACCCACCAGGTCACCAGCTTCCAGCTCAGTCCAGAACTCATCCCCAACTAACCCTGCTTAAATTCTTTCCATTTAGTAAAGTCGTGCTTGTGGGTGTCGAAAGCCAATGGTCAGCTTATGTTCATCTGACCTTTTCATCAACCCCAATATGTCTACAATATCACAATATCCATGCATCAAATATAGACCCCTGGTCCAACTGACCCGTAAATTCTGTGTCAGCCATTGGTTATCACAATATCCATACAAAAAAAAACAAAAAACTGGTCCAAGACCAATGGGTCCTCCCAGCTTCATCTTCCGCCATTTTGCTCGAGCTCGAGCTCCGACGTTCCGAGCTCCGGGCCCAAGGTCTTCGTAAAGTCCCAGGCCGGCGGGCGCTGCTTGGGGTAGCCCTGACAACGAAAACCAAAACCGACCCGACGAGGAAGCCTCGAGTTACGAAGGAGCGAGCGGAGCGACTGCTGTAAGCGACGTCGGCAACGAGGGGGCCAGGTGCAACGAAACACCGTTGGTGCAAGACTCGGTTGCGGAATCTGCGAAGCCCTGCTAAAAGTGAATAACTTTTAGTGGTTTAATGCGGAAAACCCATGAGTTGGCAAAAAGTTAAAGTCCTAACAGCCAAGCAAAATGCAACAAAGAAGAGGACATGGCAGATTTCTCAGCTTCTGAAAAGTCGCCTTGGCTTTGCCAGTCATTCGTTGCCTAACCCCACTAGGTCCAGTAGAGAGGTTAGAATAAGGCTACCAACCATTTTCTGTAGGAACACCACCATGTTGGAGTCCCCTATAAAAAAGGATGTTGGAGTCCCCTAGAAAAAAGGACACTCCCAGGTGAGACCATATTTTTGCAAGCGCCAACATCTCAACGGCCGGCTCCAACCGCCTTCGAGGCAAACCTTTATGGACTTTGCAGCTTCCACTTTGGGCTAGGTCCCCCAGCAGTGCCCTTTTTTTTTGGGGGGGGAGGGTTCCCCTACTAAAATAGACACACAACATGGGAACCCTTGAAGAGAAAAAAAAACTGGCTCGCAAGACCTTTCTAGTATTTTCTAGTGTTCACGTGCTACTAATAGTCAGAAGCCCACGACTGCCAGTCAGGATCTCGGCCGGTGCCCTACTTCAAGGGTCATGGCACAAACAATCAACTGCATGACACATGGCTATACTGACAGGGATCTACTGGAATGTACAGTACGCTGTATACCGCATGCAGCCTGGTCAGAGCTGTGTATTGATTGTTGCTTGCCTTATGTGTTCTGTATCTTCCGTTTGCTAAAGAAGTGACACATTCCTCTAGTCCAACACGTCTGAAAGACGAGATGATCAAGCCAAAGTTCATATAATACCAGCTTCAGACATCAATCCTGAATCCTGAGTTGATATCGGAATGTCCACCTCGCCAGCCATGATTTTGCTTTCCACGTGCAAGGAGCGATGCCCACATTCATCCGAATGAGTTCCTGATAAGATGTCTATGCCCCATGAGCTTCACACAAGCAATAATCGCATGAGGCAGCGTCAAAATCACTTGTCTGTCGTGTGTTCATTGGACGTTACGTTTCGCTTTTCAGATGTTGTCTCAGGTTTTGGGGTATCGTTTTTTGGACGTCCCGTATTGTTGCTTCAAGAAAACCCGCAAAAACAACATGACGTGCATGAAACACTCCTTCATAAGATAAGTGATGGAACAATTTGAAGCCAACTCACAATTTAAGGGATAACCATCAGCATTAACTAGTGTAAGCATCCTGCTAACGCGCACATTAGAACTCGCATTAAAGAGCAGCAACAACAAGGGACCCATGATTACAAACAGCTACCCGAGAGTGCCGGAAACTCTCGAAGCCTTCAGATCCTGCTGGTACATGTCCTTTGCCGGCTCTGTGATGCGGTTGAACTGCAGCTGTGGGTATCGCCCCACCTGGGTGCCGCAAGCAAGATGCGAACGCAGCCAACCTCGCTCTACCATTGAGCTTTGTAAGCAGAAGTTCAAGTGCACCAGCAAGCAAGCAAGCAAACAATCAAGCCAGCGAGCTAGCACACAAGCAAGCAAGCACAGCCAGCCAGCCAGCCGGCCAGCCAGCAAGCACAGCAAGCACAGCAAGCACAGCAAGCACAGCAAGCACAGCAAGCACAGCAAGCAAAGCAAGCAAAGCAAGCAAAGCAAGCAAAGCAAAGCAAGCACGCAAAGCAAGCAAAGCAAGCAAGCAAGCAAGCAAGCAAGCACAGCAATCAATCAATCAATCAATCAATCAATCAATCAATCAATCAATCAATCAAGCAAGCAAGCAAGCAAGCAAGCAAGCAAGCAAGCAAGCAAGCAAGCAAGCAAGCAAGCAAGCAAGCAAGCAAGCAAGCAAGCAAGCAAGCAAGCAAGCAAGTCAGAAACAGAAAGAAGCAAAACACACAATCAAGCCAAGCCATCAGCATACAACCAGCACAATCAGATTGTACCAGATACATTGGTGCTCCAGCAATGTAAGCAGCAGCAATTCCCTCATGTTCGAGCCAAGAGGCGCCTCAATCGTTTTCTGCTGTTTTTTTCACTTTGAAACAACACATTGATCATTGATCTATTTACACACGGATGGTTCTGTGCCTGCTGATGCTAAACAACACCGGGACAAACACATATGCGAACATCTCCCAGTACATGCTTGCTCACTCTGATCATTGTCTTAGTGCAAAAAAGCCACCAGAGGGACATGCCTTAGATTTCATGATCACCTTGAGAGAGGCACGCTGCCTGTAGAGACCGCGCCAAGCATTCATTGGCTCAAGTTCTTTGGTAGAGACTGGGTTTCAACTCAGTTGATTGCGAAAAGCACATCTTAGAGATAAACACCAAGCCTCGAGCATCAGCGTGTGCGTTCGCAGAACTAACTCAAAACCCGGGCGGAGCGCCCCAGTTTGGTTTCCGGTCGTGACTCGTTTCTTCCTGGGCACCGCTTCCGGTTTTGGCGCATCGCTCTCGAATCTCCGAATTGTCATATCGAAACAGAGCGCTCTGTTTCTGAAAAATGCCCGCTCGCAAGTTTCACTCTCCTGTTTTGAAAAATGCCTGCGTGTTCATAGTGAGTGCTGCCAAATTTTCACAAGCAAACAAAAGACACGGGCGAAAGGTTTTCGGGGCTCTTCCATCAATGAATCATTTCCTCCACCTGTCTGGAAAGGCAAAGGGGCAGCCATTTGTGGTTGGGACTAGCCCTTGCTAACCTTGATCTGATTGGAGCAAGCGTCTCACCTGGATATGATTGCCCTAGGGTTTCTGAACACCCCGGCAGGCCGGCTCACATGGGGGAAGGGGTAAAGCTGTGAGTGTAGTAGTTGATCTCCCGACAAGGCTCACCCCATGGTTCATGGGACCGTTTGATCAACCCCAATGTGTCAAGGGCTGTCTGGAACTGCTGTGCTAAACCAGGCGCTAGCTAGAGGCTGCAAGGGTTTTGGATTCGATGTTTGAAATTTGGGTTAAATTGTTGTTTTTTTGGGGGGAAGGCTTACATCCAGGATGTTCGTGGATTTTCATGATCAGGTCTGGAGAAGTGTCCAACATGAGTGGTCCGGATCTTTATGCCTTCATCTGTCCATCATGCGTACCTGACAAATCTGAATGAATTCCAAACAACACAAACCCAACTTGAAATTCAAATACGTCTTCCTTCCAAAACTGTATGCAAAATTCCAATTCCAATTCCAGTTCCATGGATTTTCCTCGTGGCTGGAGTCGTGATCTAAAAATCTGCAAGCCTCCCTCTGGGGCGTTTCACGCGCATGGAGTTGTACTGATCCCAGTTCGGGGTCTTCGCCAAGTAGCCTGCAGGCAGCCACGCCAAGGTGGGGCTTGTCTCTTGAAATGGCCCGGGTTTTTCCGCTTGGTTTTTGCTACATCCAAAAATATTCTTTGACTTTACCCGTTGAATCTGGGGTTTCGTGACCTTCACCACTGCCACTTTTTGCTAGCCACATTAGGCATCAAGAAAGGACGCATGGCTTGTCTTGAAATGGCCCGGGTTTTTAGCTAAATCCAAAAAGAAATGTGGCTTTTTTCTTGCTATCTTTAAATGTGGCTTGGTTTTTGCTTTAAATCCAAAAAGAAAGGGGTACCCTCAGCAAATACCCAGGACGGAAATGGTATGGCCGCTGCATGTTGGAGCATCGGAAATGGTATGGCCGCTGCATGTTGGAGCATCGGTGCGAAACAGAGTCGGTGAACTCTGAATGAAGCTTGTTGACGCAGCAAAGAAGGTCACTTGATGGCGCCTGACATACTGTATCCCGACATGCGTCAAGCTCAATCCAGATTACACGAGTCCAGCGGCCAAAACGCGCACCCTCGTTGGCTGAGCATTTGCCACGGGAAATGACATCGGAAACACCTCCAGACTCCTCGATCAAACGCCCTTTTGAAACCCCAGTGTTATGCTGTGCAACCTATCAATGGAACACACATAAAGCATTAAACATGTGTTCAATAAAAGTGATGCGTCAGTACATTACATTGACGCAAATTGTAGAAGGGATGCAGTCTGACATGAAGCCTATTGGCCTGTCGCTTGAATGCCTTTCACATCGGCCAAGGCAGTGGAACAGGTAGCCCCCCAGCCCCCTTCTGAAGGACCAAGCCAGCATGATGACTGAACTGCTCGTTGCTCACCAACATGATGTTGGCAAAAAGTGTACAGTCGAAATCGTGTAGTCCAAACAAATCCGGGGGAAATTCGTGCAATGGTCCAAGATCTTGAGGCGGCCCTGAAAAACAACCAAGAATAATCAAGAGTCATCCCATGCCGGTAGTGACGGATTCGACAAGACTGCCGAGTGTCTGGGTGGCTTTGTTTCACCTCAACCACAAACAATTCTTCTGCTTGCTCGATTTTAGGTGCCCTAAGATGAGCAAGTCGCTTAAAAAGGCAACGGAGCAACTTGAGAAAACAACATCACAGGATGCCAAGCAGCCACCTCCCTGCTCTTCCCCAAAAAATCGTTGTGTGGGCAGTGAGACTACACCAAAACATGTGCAAGGGAGTTGGGAAGTGGTCGGAAATGGCAAAGCACCAAACCGTATAAGACGGTGACCAAACAAGATCAATACGATAATCCTGACGACAAGATTGTACTGCAGCCCAACGATTGAGTCCAGGCCTTATCAAGCAGGCTTGCTTTGAATTAATCGCGGATCGTTCTTGGAAGTTTTTCGCGTCATGGCCCTTCCGGTGGCCATACGTGCCATCAACTGGATATTAGAGAGAACCCTCTGGCAAAGCAATCGCCGCGCCTTCTGTCTGCGATCGATGAAAGCCACCTTCCCTTGGAGCGCGGCAAGTTTTGAGCGCCCAAAGGTGTATGCCACACGTTATCCGCTCCATTCAGGAATCACCCTTTGTGGGGGCTTGGCCGCGTTCATCTTCAGTACATAGGAAAATACTCCAACCAAATGAGGACGAACGTGGAGGAATGACACGTTAATAAACTTTTCTGGGCTGGACATGAACCTTGAACAGAAACTGGAACCGTGTTCGTGTTGTTGCAGGGAGGTGTTTCAACGATGCAATGCTGCTGCAAGAAATTAAAGCGCGACAACGTACAATTGATTGAGAGGAGAAGAGCAAACGAGTTGGGCGTCATGCACAACAACATTTCTTTCTCTTGCTAGGTTGGTCTCATGAGCAAGAATCCACAGTTTTGAGCCTGCTCCGAGGCATAGCTGAAGCATACCTGGTGCGTCTCAACAAGATTCCGCCAACATCAAGACAGCAGTCTTCACGCGCCACATGAGCGTGAGCCCAAGACTTGCTGGTGCTCAGTAGGAAATAACCCAGGGTGTGGGGAACGAACCGAAAGAGGATTCCCGCAAAAAAAAAACATACGGGATGGTGTATAGGTTGTCATTCCCTCATTCTCTGCTGGGTTCTCAGCAAGAAAACGATGCTATGGCGCAAGTTCGAAACCTGCTGCCATTTGACTCCATCTTAGTCCCTTTGGGTGCATGGGGCATCCCCAACGCGATCCGACGCGTTTATTCTTTTCTCCGGCTTCATGAAATCAGAGGGGCTCTATGTGCAGCTAGGTCCTCCAGTAATGTTGACCCAGGATTAATAAACCCGTCCCATTATTAGGGGGGGGTTCCCTCCAAAAGTGATGAATCCCCACTGAAAGGTGGCACCCCCCTATTAATCAACCGGGGGTTTATTAATCCGGGGTTAAAATTAGTAGAGAGTTTAGAATAAGGGGTACCAACTTTTGTCCTGTAGTCTAGTTTAGTAGGGGAACCCTACCAACCAAAAAAGAAAGGGTGAGAAAGGTTGCACCTAGCTGGGGGACCTAGTATTGGCAATGCCCGTCCCACTTTTCTGCCTCCACTCATCCTCGATCTTCTCGACGTCAATGCCCGTGAGGCTAAATGTCCTGTCGCATCAGGCTTTGACTTGTCAGAGCCGTCCTGCGAAAGTTGGAGATCCCTACTTTGGGTATGTGTCAAAATAGGGGGACCCTAAGAATGGTGCCTGTCCTTGTGGTTTCCCTTCACACCACACCCAACAAGGGTAGCCTAAAAAGCACACACAACCCCAGTTGCTCCTATTTCCTTACAAAAATCCTGCTCAAATGAAAGCGGAGTATCATCTACTCGTGTCTACCAGGCTTCCAACGAATCTCCACCCCAAATGGGAAACTTGGGCACTGCAGCGAAGCAAGGCTGCCCTCCCACGAACAAATGTGAAGGGCCCTTGAGCTAGGTTTGCTGTACCGACCCCTCAGCAAAAAGTTGCTCACTTTTTGTGAGTCCACAGCAAAAAGTAGTTCTCTTTTTGTGAGTCCAAGCAACAATCCACTATTTCCCAAAAAAGTTAGGTCCATCAGGGCTGGGGATACACCACTTCCGCCGACTCTCAGCTTGACGGTCCCTGTCGGCGGCGCCGGCCCGCCGGGCGCTTTGGGCGAAGTTGGGCCATCTTTGATGGCCAACGGCCTCAGCTGGCCACTGAAGGAAAGCCAAAAGGGTTGAACCCTGTTGCATCTGATTTTGACATATAGGTCCTCCAGATTTGAGAGCTTAGAATAGGGCTACCCGATTTTTTTCCGTAGTCTATTTTAGTAGGGGGAACCCTCCCAAACAAAAAGGGTGAGAAAGGGCACTACTGGGGGACCTAGTTTTGTATATATGTATAATATATATATATATATAATGTTTCTTGTTGGGGGGGGGGCCCTAAAAACAGACAGACCTAAAGGGGAGCTGCTTAAAGGGGCAGGGTACCTCAGGTAAGCGGTTCGTAGGCCTGGTGAAGTAACCCACTGAACGGAGACTTGTAACCATGGCTTTTGCGGGGAATAACCAGGCTTACTCACCATTAAGCAGCCTGCCCCTTTAAGCAGCCACTGAAAATCAACCCAAAGCAACTGGAGGTGCTGAATCGGAATTGGTGCAGGTATCAGACTCTCAGGTGCTCGGTCGGTTTGTATGGGACAAAAACATTTCGTTCTTCAAGTGGAGAAAGGGAAACAAGTCACTGAAACAAGTCACTGAACCAGTCGCTCCTCGAGGTTCCTTTGTTCCGTTCCCGGCAATGCAGCTGTTTGCAGGAGCTTGTAGATGAATCTGCCGAGTGCCTGTTCGATTGCCCAGTAAGCGAAATGTTCAAGTGATTGAGAACCCTTCTAGGAAGTTCCGCGAAGTCAGGAAAATTAGTGTCAATTTGGGAATGCAAGCCCCTCACTCTCCCAACTGCCACGCTACTGTAAAACACCATCCTCCCATTTTGCTTAGGGGAGAAAAGGGGAGAAGCTTCACTGAGGCAAACAGAGCTCAGAGTCCGGAAAGAAGACGCTACCTCCCGGTGAACAGCCGAGGAAAAGATCAACACTAGGTCCTCCAGATTTGAGAGGTTAGAATAAGGGTACCAACTTGATTCTGTCTATTTTAGTAGGGTTCGGAACCCTCCCCGAAAAAAGATGGAGAAAGTTGGCACTACTCGGGGACCTAGAACATGAGCCCGGAAGCTTTGGACCGGGGGCGCCGACGGCCCTGCGCCGAAGTCTGGCACCTGAGCGCGTGAAATCGAAGATCCAACCGGCGAACGTGGCGAGACATCGGCGGAACCCCCTGATTTCTTTGGTAGGTAGCTTCCCATGCCACAAGTTCCAGGGGTTCAGATTGAATTATTGTTTTGCTGGTGTTCCGGGCGTAGCTTCCCATATACCCTCTACAATATTCGGTGCAAATCCCAGTTTCCACCAATCCAAACCACCAATTCAGGGTTACCTGAATACCACAAGGGGGAAACCAAGCTCCGTAACCACCGTTCACATCTTCAGCGTCATTTCACCCCAAACAGAAACCGAAGGATCTAGATAAAGAAAAGCCAGGTCAGCGGACAAGTGTTTCGAGTTTGAACTGGGGGTATCGGTTTTGGGCGATCCCCTACCAGTTTTGCCGAGCGCCCCGAGTACTACTCACATATCATATGGCTGTGGGTCAAACCCTGTACTTGATCCCTGGTGAACATCAAAATAGGTGGCAAATGGATGTTCATCCACCCCAAAATGGAGCCATAGGTCATGCCCCATGGCAATATGAGTGATTCTCAAAAATAGAGACCCCTTCAGGTGCTTGGTATCTGATTGGCTTCCTCTGGGACTTTGCGAAACACCCATGCTCGCCAATCCGGCATATGACCCAGCTGCTACCTGCTCGGGCTTGACGCTATAGACAAATCAAACCTGGACGATGTGTCCAACAAGCGTCCGTATAGCAGTTGATCAAAAGGCCTTTTCATGGCATGGCAATCAGGGAAAACACAACAAAAGATGACTCAAACACCACCAAATGGAACAAGCTTCCCATGGTCATTTTGGGGCCGAGCGGAATATTGCTCAACCCCCAAATGTCCCTTTTGAGATCATCCCACCCAAAGAAGCTCAACTCAAAATCAGGAGCCTGAGCAAACCAAATTCCAGCGTCTGCCAGCGCGCCAGTTGTGGCGAGGTGTATCGAGTTCTTGCAAGAGTGGCAACACTTCGCTTGTGAATGCTCAAGCCTGACCACATTCCCGTCAAGGGCCCCGGCTCGTTGCCTGTCATGCACCATGTTGTACTGCACCTGCAAGCCAAGCGTGGACACTGCTGTCTCAAGCAAGGTTACAGCATGTGCATCATCACGTTTTTGCTCCACACGACAAACACACACATAAACAACAACTACAAGCAAATTCAGAGTCTTAGCATGAAAGCAAGAAGTCTGCAACGCGCGATAAACATGGCTGGGCCAACAAGCAGACAGTCCGCAAGTTGTCTGGGGTAAGCACATTTTGCAAACAGCTTCACATCGTCCTGATGGGTTTACCGGAAATGAGGGATCGATGCCATCCTCAACGAGTTCGGGGGTGGCAAAGGCCAAATATATATATATATATATATATATATCTACCTGATTGATTTGTTCCAAGGCCTTCCGATGAAACACCAACAACAAATGCCGAGACATGCCGAGACATGCCGAAACAGGTGTGATGTGTGATGCGCCCAAAGCGGCAAGTGCCCTGCAAATCAAACAAAAAGGTTGTGTAGAGCTGCCTGATGACTGCTAAGTCCCTCAGGCTGATCCTGCAACACCAAATGCTCAGTCACGGAAGAAATCCGGATGCAAGTTCGCCTCCCTGGGTACCCTGGACTTTCCATGCTGCATGTGGATTAAGCCAGGGCAGCTGAACGCGACTCCTGGCATTTCACAAAAACCTCACTCGCACCGTGATGCTTCATCTGGGTGTGTCTCAAAATTGGGTTTCCTTTGTGGATGATATTAAAAGAACAAGAAGGAACCCCAAAAGGGGACTCTTTGTGGATGGTATTAAAGAAACAACAAAACAGAAAACCAACCGTCGCCGTATGAAGACGGTTCCGCCCACCGCCTTGTACCACGCTGGATCCGGGCGTTGATCCGACTTCCAACCTCCGATACGAGGATCCGAAGATAACTTTTGACACCAGTGCTCAGTTGTTCAGTGACCCTGGAAAAGAAGGGAACCCTTTTTGGGGAAGACCATTTTTAGTGGGGCAGCCACCAAAAAAAAGGGAAACCGGGTGCCACTGAACCACTGAGAGTGTCTTCTTGTAATCCTCCATCCGCTTGAGTCCCCTGGGGAAAACCAAAACACAAATCCAGTAGTAATAGATTCCCATTAAAACCGAAAAGGAACAACAAGTGCTAGAGCAAATGGAAGTAATTCTGAGAGCTTAGCATTTCTCCGGACCAAGAACCTCTTTCTGTGGTGAACACTGGTGCTTCTTGTCGTACGCGATTGCGCGATGCAAGTGTACAACGACCTTCCACATCACATGACACAACACAGCTGCAGCTTGGATTTGCAAACTGAACCGGAGGTATATGGGTATGGGTCAAATTAAACCACCAGGAATTGGACCGCAGGTTTTAGTCTTTCCATTTACCGGGGCAAGCCATTCGGGGTTACCTTATTTGGGACATCATTTAGGTGGGGATTCATGCTCACCAGCCACTTGTGACGTGGTTCCATATAAAATGTCTTAGCCATATGAGTCAAAATCAAACCCGGTATTAAATGGTCTACCCAGAACCATGCAAAGAATTAAGAAGGCGGCCTCAGCTATCTATGGTTAAGATTATCCCTTACTAACCGTGATCTACCCAGGTTTTGCTTGTGACTCATATGATTTCTCTCCTTCTGAAGCAAACAGGACACGACTTGAGCAATACCTCCATTTGCTTAAGTCCCCTGGAAATACAGGCTGAGGTGTTTTTTTTTGCATTGCCCTGGCATTAGCCTAACCCTGGCACAGCCTGGCGTGCACGAAAGGAGACACTAACGGATAAAGGTTTAGGGTAGGTTTAGGGTAGGTTTGGGGTAGTCCGTTTAGGGTAGGTTCAGGCCCTGCATTGGTTTAACATCCTCAGCATCACCAGGTTTTGGTTTGGGCTGGGTTTAGGGTGGGTTCCAGGTTGGCTCAGGGTCGGCTCTCGATGGGTTCCAAACCTATTGAGAGCAAATCTGGGGGTGGCTGTGCTTGCAGCAGATGGTTTAGTGCTGGTTTATGGTGGGGCTTCTTGGGGTTGGTCTTGGGTAGGTTTAGGGCTGCTGCAGCCATGGCTGTGTTTAAGCCCACTTGGGTGGTTTGAGGTAGGTGCCACCCCCAAACCTTTGTCCCACCGAGCCCCCGACCAACCAACCAACCACCAACCACCCAACCACCCAACCACCCAACCACCCAACCACCCAACCACCCAACCACCCAACCACCCAACCACCCAACCACCCAACCCAACCACCCAACCACCCAACCACCCAACCACCCAACCACCCAACCAACCAACCAACCAACCAACCAACCAACCAACCAACCAACCACCCAACCACCCAACCAACCAACCAACCAACCACCCCAACCACCCAACCACCCAACCACCCAACCACCCAACCACCCAACCACCCAACCACCCAACCACCCAACCACCCAACCACCCAACCACCCAACCAACCAACCAACCAACCACCCAACCAACCAACCAACCAACCAACCAACCAACCAACCAACCACCTGCCAGGGTTAGCCCTGTGCCAGGGCTAGGCAAAAAAAGAACCTTTCCTGGAAATAACATGAACACAAAATCCAGTAGTGATTGATTCCCTTTAAAACCAACGGGGGAAATAAAACATATTCCTAATCAAATGGAAGAATAGGTTCATGCGACCCTGCATTTGCGCCTTGAGGTCCCGGCGGTTCAGCGCACCAGGGCTCTTGGAAGCTGTGAACTTGGAAGCCCTCGGTCTGACACGAAGCAATGAGAACATGGGGCAAGTAAAAGCCAAAGGGAAAGCTCTGGGCAAGTATGAAGTCACCTTTTTGCTAGTTTTCCCCTTTGAAACCAACTCTAAGGAACACCATCTAGCTGGGCTGTTCGTTTTCTGATCCCCCGCCAACAGTGACTAACTGTTAGTGGGTTAAATTCGGAAACTACCACTAAACACTAAAAGGATCTAAAAAGCTAAGGAACCGGATGGCTGGGAGCCACCAAGGGCAAGGGTGACTAGCCCAGATGATCCAGCAGAAAATTAAAACACAAAGCTCAATGAATCTGCACATCTTACGATAATTCCAACAGCTGACTTAAGAATTGGATCCCCAAGTAAGAACCTTTGTCATGGCGAGCTTGCTAATTTGATGGGCAGAATAAATGGAGAACATGGGGCAAGGCCAAGCCCTCCAGATCAGCCAATATTCAACTTCCCAAGCCCAACCCCTAGTTGTTTGCAGTTGCCTTTCAATGCATTCCGCGAATCTGGGCTTATTTATATGGGTGCGTGTGTGTTTTGAGGGTACCCGTTCTTTAGTTGTTTTTTGCTAAAGGAGAACCAAAAGGAAAGCCTACAAAAAGAAGCAGCCCCATATCGAGACCTGTATACCTCTTGACAACCTTCGAACCAAAAGTCAATGGGCTTGGACACTGAACAATCGCTTGACGGAGAGGAACCCGCTGTTCCAAGGTCCTCCAGTAGAGAGGTTAGAATTAGGGTACCCCCCTTTTTTTCTGTAGTCTATTTTAGTAGGCTTCGGAACCCTCCCAACCAAAAAAGAAACGGAAAAAGAAACGGCACCACTCGCTGGAAAACCTAGCCACTGTTCTTCTTGCAACCCCTCACTGCAAACTCCACGGTCCCCAAACACAACCACTTCCAATGGGTTGCCTGTGGATAGGCCTCGCAACTGGGCCAAAGAGGTGCCACTTGGAAACATCCCACGTGTTACTCCGAGATGGCTGTGGCTCAAAAAACCGGAATTCCAAAATGGGTTGCCCTGGTAAGTGGAAACATGGACCAAAACCTGCGGTTTGCCCCTCCTGTTTAATTTTGAGCCACACCCAGATTGTCAATCCTTACGAAAGCCATGGTCATGGTTTCTTTCATATGCCTTGACATATGCACCAACCCGGAGTAAAGCGGGCTTGGAGCATAGCACATATGAACCTCTGGTATGAACCCCGGGCTAATCATGCACTTCCTGTCGCTAGTCACCGGGCTTGTGTCCTGAGCATGTTCACGTGTTCCTTTCGCCAGACACACACCCCACCCTAGCCATGCGCGCAGCCCCGGAAAGCAAAGACCATTTGGGTCAGCCGCAAGTCAACTGCTCAGGCGCTGTCCATGGACCGTCATAGATCCCAGATGATAGGAATGAGCTGGTCTCGCTCCTCACGAGGCTCCATTCCTAGCAACTTGAGGACAAACTGGTTGCTACATGACGCATGGTCAAAGCAACGCATCATGTCACAACTGTCTAGCCTCAAACACATTTGTTGAAGCAACCAGTGAAAAAATGGGGTCAACAAGGCCCATGGAATGAATGGAAGATGTTTAACAAGACAAGAGTCATGGGCGACACAACCGGGGACCAAATCAGGTAAGTGGGGTGAGAAACCGCGAACAAAAGAAACATGGTTCAGTCCCATAAGAAACTATATTCTAGGTCCTGCAAAAGGGAGGTTAGAATAAGGGTACCAACATTTTTCTGTACTCAATTTTAGTAGAGGAACCCTCCCAACCAAAAAAGAAAACGGTGAGAGGTCGGTTGCACCAATCGTTGTGGGACCTAGTCTTTCTCGTGGCCATTCCCATCAGCGCTCCTGCCGAGCTTTGGCGTCTTTGGCGAGGTGGGCGGCGGCTGGGACGGGCCAGCGGATGTGGGAAACCAATCGCAGGTCTTCATTGCCAAGCGCCACAAAGGTACTGCAAAGGTTTTCCCTTTGAGCATTTTTTGAGGTGGAAACTTTAATTGAGCTCCCAAGTGGGGAAATTCCTAGGGATCCCTAGTTGAAGTTTGAAGGGGCATTGTACCTAGGTGTCCTTTTAGGGCAACTAGATGGATATCCCTGGTAATTAGATGAGGAAAAACCACCAGGTAAACCAGGGCCATCTATTGTTCTACCAAAACAACCAAAAAGGACACCTATGTAAAGAGGCATTGTACCTTAGTAAATGGTTATTAAGCCTTGTTACGATCCAGTTACCATGGTACAATGCCCCTTTAAGTAGGCAGTTTGGGGTCAGAGCATGTGTGATGCGGTTCTCCGGTTGAACACGAGGTTATCTATAAGATGAAGTTGAAAACCACGGTGTGCCACCGGGTCCAACGCATGCTCATAGGTGTCTTTTTTTGCAAAATAGATGGCCCTAATAGATGATTGAACCACCATGTAAACCAGGGCCCTCGAATTATGCGCATGCTTTTGCGCTTCGTGCGGAGCCTTTGGTTCAGGATGCGCCTGGCTGATCAGATCAACCTATGCACGCCCCAGGCTAAGCAGCCAACATCTGATAGGGCCCCGTTCACATCTCAAGCAGTGCCAAACACACCACGTCATGCAAAAGGTACATGGCTAGGTCTTCCAGTACAGAGGTTAGAATAAGGGTACCTTTTTTTCTTCGGTAGTCTATTTTAGTACCCAGAGGCTCCTGGGCTTTCCATGGAGGACCCGACCCCTCCATTAGACACCCCAGAGGTAGTTGGGGGTCTCAAACCAGGTTGTTTGAACTAAATCAATCGAATTGGAGCCTCCGGGTAGGGGAACCCTCCCAAAAAGGGGTGAGAAAGGGCACCTAACTGGGGTCCCAGCCTGAGATGAAACGATCCAAAACCCCGATGCCCCGCCTCTTGAGGCTGGCTGGCTGCAATCTTTTGCCCCAGCCTTGGCGTCTCCGGACGGTCAACAGAAATGTGCCACTGACAAGCTGACGTGCGCGGGGAACAAGGGAGGCTCTTTGAAGAAACTCTGTATTGTAGTGCTTCCAAGCAATTGCACTCCTCAAAGCAAACAACGGGAATATATCAAATTTAGTTGGATAAGGATTGGTGAGTCATGTTGGGTCCCAAAACAAAATCAAACCGGCTTCGGCTCTGCCAACACAAGTGTGCACAAAGGCATCTTTCAAGATCGCGACCCTTCGGGCGCCTGATAGCACTGATTCTGGGATGGTTTAGGATTGCTTGGAACATACCTGTACTGTTTGCCCTCAGGGCAAACACAACAAGTGGGCATGTCGTTTTTTAGGGGACCCCCCAAAAAATGATGGTCTTCCTTTTGCTTCCCCTTCATTTTCTTTTTCAATTCGGGAACCCTCAACAAAACGAATACTCTAGGGGTACCTTCCCCATTCTTTCCAGGCATCCTTCTTTCTAAACAATAAAATCACCCAAAAGCCTGGAAAACACCTGGTTTTTGAAAAGCACGATGGTTGAACGGAATGGGAAATCAACCCCTACTAGGTCCTCCACAGGAGAGAGGTTAGAATAAGGGTACCCTTTTTTCTGTAGTCTATTTTGGTAGGGTCCCGAACCCTCCCAACCAAGGGTGAGACAGGGCACTGGGGGACCTACCCTAGAAATACACGAATCTCCGCGCCTGACCTCAGACCCGATCCCCGTGTCCGGGCTCCAGGCTTCTCTTGGATGGCGCGTGCCAGATCGCCCCCTGGCGACCCCATCTCAAGAACTGGCGACCCAAACTCGGCCTGAAGGGACGGATTCCTTTGGTCAGGTTCCATGTGAATTTGGTGGGAGACTGGTATTTGTCCTTTGGGGTTGACTGGTATTTTAGCCCATTACAACTCGGTACTTCCGATGTCCCAGGAAAAAATGGGACATTGGGCACTCACTGAATACTGTGGACGGTTGCGACATCCATTCCGCACCTAAGAACCCCATGGAATTCCCTTGGAAATACCCACAAGCAATGGCTTGCCATGGCTTCATAGTGGTGCGGGATCTTGTCCATCCGCAGTAGTGAACAATTTGGAGAAGCCACCAACACCATGTTGCCAACTAGCACCGCGGCTAGCGAGTGAGGTAGGCAACAGCATCATGGTGGTTCAGTCCAGACCTTTCTCCTCACATCAAGGATTAAAACTTATCTTGCAGAGCATCATGTCCATGTCATTGAAGGGCAAAAAAGGTGTGAGGGTTCTATCGACGTCTCCCTGCATTTGTTCCAAAAGTCAGCTCCAACCCAATGCTAATGTTTAGTGCCCTCTGGGCCATGCCAAGCCAAGTGGCCCGAAGAAGATATCCTGTTTTTGGCATGTGTGTATCATCTTATTGACATTCGTCGACCCCCGCCGCCCTCAGCGCCTGAGCCACTCTGTCGTGCCTGCGCTTCCGCCTGGAAGGGGCTGCTACTCAGACAGAATAGAGCAGCTGCAATTCAAATCAAATCAAGCGCTAAAGCAGATAAACTGCGATAACATCTGCACCCCCGCGCTGAAAAGCAAAGCAACGCCAAGACCGCCGCATGCTTCCCTAAAACCATATGACGCCGTTGCGAGTGCATCTCAGCAGAAAAAAGCAAAGAGGGGAAGGATTAGGTGCGCGAACTTCCAGCCCAACATTCAGACTGCAACAACACAAACGCTGCTCAAACATAGGTCTATCGACTCACCTTGAGAGCCCCTGTGGGTGAATGATTAGTTTCATACATACATGAACACACGTACAAACCTGTTTCTGTGTATGCATGCATAGGTGTATAATGCCAGTATCAACTTGCATATGCATATGCATAGGCTCTTTCATACAGCAAGTCATGTGTATTCGCATATATGCAGGGTAATGCAGACATGCATCATATAAACGCCGGCCAGCTGACAGCGCCCCGGTTTGAAGTGATGGATTTTCAACATGTCCCACGGTGGAGGGGCATGCCCCTAGCAGTCCAAAACCGGACATACTGTGGATGGACGAAAACCTGCACCACCTAAAAAACCCTGGGGTGATGCTTCCCCTGTAAATACCAACAAACAACATGGTTTCAAAGTGGTGCAGGATTTCGTCCACCCACAGTAGGGATGTCGCTTTGCTTGGCTCCCTCCCCCTGGGGCCATGACCTCCTTTGCCTTGGCGCGCATCGCCTTCTCCACCCGGTGCTGCCCAATGGTCCTTAGCAAGTGGCAGATCCGAACAATGGGAGCCCCAAACTCATAAATTTATGCGTGATTTCGATCGGGGGTTGTGTCCTCTTGTGGGGATGCTTCACTTTTGTGGGTGACACCCTCGTATGACTAGGACGGGGTTAGTGATCTCGGGTTCCCGGTATGCTCGCAATGATTATCCTGCCCAGGACAGGATCGCCAGTAGAAGGCAACAAAGCTCAACATGGAACTGGTGCAACCACCAAGGGTTGGCGAATCCACCACGGTTTGGAACCATTTCACTTCTGCTACCGCTACTTCGAGCACCACCACTGCTACTACCACTACCGGTAACGCTGGCGGACGGGGGGGGCGGCTCTACCACTACAACACCACTTCGACTGCTGCTGCCGTGCTTCAAATTCTGCCCAGACAAAAGTGACATCACAATCGGCATGAGAGGTGTGGTGTATCCATCACACCTGCAATGGCAGCAGCTGGTCGTAAAGCCTCAAACAATACCTTGTATATTGCTTTCTGAGCAGGTGCCCAAACATATCCTATGAATCACGCCTGACTCTACTGGATCTTCAGATTTTGCATCAGTTGGGTTGAACAAGTACACCTATATACAAGCCTTTTGCCCTCTGCGCTTTGCTGTCTGCACTTGCAGTAGCGGCTTTTCCCAGTCTCAGTGGGTGTTCCTGCTTCATTCCAATTTGTTTCATCTTCAACCCAAGGGACATGTTCCCCAGCAAAATGGTAGCTTGGGAGCTCAACATTGTGATTGCGCACCATGCTGGCAGTTTTGGTTTCCGCAGTGCACTTCCTTCCACTTGTTGGACCCTACATTTTGACTAGCATGTTTGACAGGTGCCCTCTGAAGCAAAGGCTCTTTGCAGGTTACCGCTCCCTGTAAACCTTCTCTTCTGACCAAGGCTTCCTCCAATTCGTGGCTTTTAGGGGAACGCTGTGAGATCTTCTGTGTCAGTTCCTACCGATCCAGCTGTGCCAAAGGACTAAACGATTGGCTAGGGCTCTTCACCCAGACTCATGCGATGTTTGAAAGGAAGGCAACCTGAATCAAAACTGGAGAAAGAAACATCTCTGGAGCTGGCACGAATCGGTGATAAAGGAGTCCAAGTCCTTTGCATGCAACCAGCGGCCCCTCGAGACTGGCGATTCCAATGAACGGTTGATGCGTGAAGTGTGGCGGTGTTGCGGAGTTAATTCGTTCACATATAATATAATTTTCCTGCGATTCATGCTGGTCACCAGTCAAATGCCCAATGCCACCCAGTGTCCCACAAGTTGCAGCTGAGCATCTTGGTAAGGCGGGTACTCGACTTCTCCTGCTGGTTACCTCAAATATGCCGGCAGAACCCGCACCAGCTGGCAATGAGAAACAATTGGGGAGGAAAATGTGAACCTTGCAAACCAGGCCGCGTGCCGCACCCAACAATCGGCGTTCGATAAGATGTTCATATTATTCAGATTGTCATGCTATGCCCCCCCCCTCCCCCTCCCTCTTCAAAAAATGACACTCGTTCAGCTGTGTCCCAAAGCTTCCAGCAAATTATCATACTTTGATGGGCCTGAAGCAATGATTCAGAAAGGCACTGTTGTGGTTCAAGCTTAAGATACGACTTCTATTTGCTTAATCCCACTGACCAAAATATATAATAGTGATAGATGTCCTTTAAGACCAACAAGTTGGAAGACAATGAATCACATACTTGTTGAATGGGGCCTACTGGGAAACCTTCCACAAGCGAACCCCTTGCACACGCAAATGCGTGGAACGTGCCAAACATGCAGCACAAATTGGGAAAACAGCTTGCAGGGGACCTCTCCAGGCTCCACACAAACCGGTCGAACTAGCGCCCATTGCAACTTGTTGGTCCAAGAATGGACGGTTGTTGAA
Source organism: Effrenium voratum (assembly GCA_963377175.1). Lineage (NCBI taxonomy): Eukaryota > Dinophyceae > Suessiales > Symbiodiniaceae > Effrenium > Effrenium voratum. Next base: position 132,212 of record CAUJNA010001990.1, read on the forward strand.
TCGACAATTGCAATGCCCCATACGAATTGAATACAATCGTCTTGGCGGCGGAGGGTCTGCAAATACAGACATGTTGCAGGATGACTTTCAATATCCGGCCCTTGCGATGCGTTGCTGAGTCTGCAAACCACGATTGACCCCATGCGTGCCTCAGGACAATGTGGCCACAACTGGCGTGGTAAGGCGCTGGCGAGAAACCTTTGGCTTCTTAACTTTGACCTCGCTCGAGCATCCTTTGCGCTTTTCTCGTGGCAGGCGTTCAGTTCCATTCTGGCAAAGCTTGCATAAATGCTAACGAAACCATTCTCCAGATCTTCCACTCCAGACATGAATTGGTGAGAATACGCATGTGCCAGGGCGGTTTGCAGTTCCAAGAGGCCGCCATCTGGTGTCTGACCCAACTTTCTTGGCAGTTCTCTTTTAAGCAAGTGACCAGGTATGCGCCACCAGAAAGTTATGCCCCAATGCCCCACCTTAAATGCTCGTGGGTGTGCCAAAATTCAAGCACTCGGGGACCGCAGGTGTTAGTCCTTGGTTCCATTTACTAAAGTTTCATATTGGATACCCATTTTTGAGCCACAGCCGTATCACAAAAGCATGGCAATGCCATAAGCTCCCGACCCGTGGTGTCTCCTCCATGGTGGTGTCATTGTCAAACTGGCCAGCCGGAAGCTGGTGATCCAGAAGCGCACTTCCGCCAGCTACTTCTACTAGGTTCAAGCCAGTAATGTTAACCCCGGATGAAGTAGAACCCCTGGTTGATTTTGATCGGGCGGGGTCCCCTTGCAGTGCGGGCTTATCACTTTTGAAGGGAACACCCCCCTAATGATGGGACAGGTTTATTAATCCTAGGTCAACATTAGAGAGGTTAGAATAAGGGTACCAGCTTTTTTCGGTTTTGTCATGTTTTGTCTATTGTAGTAGGGAAACACTCCCCCAAAAAAGGGTGAGAAAGGGCACTACTGGGGGACCTAGTCTACGAGAATTAGGCAGTCTTACCAGCGCTAGACGTGTGGTCCGCAGGATGCTGACATGACACCTCTCGGACTCTCGGTCTCGTGTCGTGCTAGCTAGTTTTATCACTCGTGTCGCATCGAGCAGAATATGAGTCACAATCAAAACCCGGTATTAACATGGTTGACCCAGAGCCATGAAAGGAAATTACAAAGGCGGCCGCAGCTGTTTCTGGCTGGGACAGTCCCTGGCTAACCTTCATTGGTATACCCGGGTTTTGATTGAGGCAGTGTACTTCAACCGAATTGAGATTGCCTTAGTCCATCTGAGGCACTATATAATTACGAAGACATTCTAGCTTCACGGACTTCACGTTGTAGGCAAAAGTAGCCACCACGAAAGCAACAGCTGCATTAGCATTGGGGTCTTTGACGTGGCCAGAACTCCCCATCCCCAGCGCCACAGAAGCCAGTCCTGATCGCAATGGGTATTGCCGGACTTTCAATTTCACGCAGGAGACCCAAACAATGAATTTGAAGCACAAATCGCAAGCCTTATGTGCCAGGATTTCATGATGCCACTGTCTTTCCGACAAACCGCGGGGGCATAAAAAGCTAGTGCTGTGGCTATAAATCCACCAACACCGAAAGCGTACAAGTCAAGGCATTGACTTGGGGCAAAAAAGCGTGCGGACACTTGAGGAGCACAGAAGGGACCCTTTCCATTTGCTTAAGCCCCCTGCGAAAAACACAATATTTCCAGTAGTGATTGATTCCTTTTAAAACCAACAGTGTCTACAAGCCGGCCAGGGGTCCTATTGAGCCTTCCTGTGCCCATGAAAAGCACGAATTTTATCCGGAGGAAAAAAACACACACACACAAACAACAACACTCTCTTGTGTGGGGCCTGTAGTACTTCACCCACCTAGGTCCTCCAGTAGAGAGCTTAGAATAAGGGCACCAACTTTTTTCTGTAGTCTATGTTAGTAGGGGAACCCTCCCCCAACAAAGGGTAAGAAAGGGCACTAAGTCACTACTTTGGGACCTAGCCTCTTCCGGGGCTCATAAGGCAACTGTATGAAACCATGTCCACAGGGATCATAAGAATAATAAATATTGAACAAGACCGATGATGCGTACGTCTCAAAACAGGGGTACCCCCAAAAAAACAAAGAGAGAGTGGTTTTCCTATTGGTGTCCCTTTAAACCAACCCCAAAAGGGGGTACTCCCAAAAAACACGAGGCGACGAGACACCCATATTCGGCTCGCGGTTTCTCTCGGCTCGCGCCTCACAATGGGCCCTCAGAAGTGAGATGCCCTCAGTGCGAGAGTGTGTCGACCAAAGGGTGGCCCAGTGAGTCCATTCCCCTTTGGTGGGGAACCAAGGGCTTGTTACGGACAAACTCGGTTGCTTTCTGCTCCCCTGCTAAAAGTTTAACTTTTCGTGGTTTAATACGGAAAACCCAACTAACTCTTCCGAACACAGGCACCCCTTTGGTCGAAGGCTAGTGTAGGTGAATGTTTGGGGCAACAAGGTGCAAACAGGTTGGCTCTCCCATGATGGTCGGTCTCCCGCCTCTGCAAACCGTCAAGCATGAGTCCGTGACACTTAACTCCCACGCAAAAGGGTCTTATCGGATACGCGTTCTTCCTGCGTTTCGCTATGGTCGGAGGTCGCGACTGAAAGGCTGCTGCCCCCTACATCTGCTAAACAGGTGCTCATTGCTGACGGCGATCCGATCGATTCTTGCAATGCTAAACGAAACAAGGTCAAACACTTAGCCACTTCAGAGGTCTAGGATAAGCTTCTAGCATTAAAGATCGGATCGTGCCTGTGCATCCTTCAATCATCAAGTAAGAACTAGACGCCACTTCTTGCAACCCGATCTCTTGACCACAGCCAGATCTCAAGCACAGGCAACAGATACGCAACCCCATTGGACAGGGCTGTGGGGAATGACCACTTCTGTGATACAACAAAAAGGGCTTCCCAAAGACTAACCCCCCATTATATAAAGGGAGAGATTCTCTTGTATCACAGAAGTGGGGAAAAAACCCTTGATCCCACAACCCTGCCATTGGACGTCTTCATGAAGTGCAGATACGTGCAAAGCCCGAAAGGCTCCAGGATGTGACCACAGCTAGACGGAGGCGTTTTCAATCCGAGAGAGCAACATAGGACAGGAAGCAAAGCTCGCTCCAGTGAGGACAAAACGTGGTGTTGTACATTTGTTGCATTTTCTTCTAACTTCAACAATGCATTTTCTCAGCTGCCTCAAACATCAACCAGCCTTGAGGCGACACAAAGCCCGACCGGAACTGGATCAAAAGTTTACGGAACTGAGAACCACTGCCGAAGAGATGTTCTCCCGGCCCCCTCTTGCACGACTAAACGACACCCCTCGACGTTGCCGATGTTCTGCTCTACATCCTTGGAACATGCCCCAACTGCGTAGCACCAGGTATTGCTACACTAAACTGGCTGAAGGTTGAATGTTTCCTGGTGAAAAGGGAATCTGGAAACCCAAAACGGCAAGACAGCAAAACGTTGCAGAGCCAAGCTGGGTCTGGCAAGGCAAAGGAATCACCGGAATCACCTTGATTGCAGAGGACAACTCGACTCTAAATAGGAACCTCAACGTTCGATATATTGTTGAACTCGCCTAACGCGCACACACACAAACCAAAAGGGACATGGGCGCGTAGCGGATCGCAATTCCAGCTGATGGACAGACAGATCTCCTCTGTAGACTCAACCCGAGTCCATAGCAAGGGGGGCCATGGAGGCTTATGGCCCTTGATGGGCCCGAAGGGCCATTGTTAGTCTTAACATGCCTCCCCTTGCTGGGGCTTTTCAGGGCCCCGAATCTTGACGCATCCCTGAAATGATTCAATCCATGTTGACACACAAAAGAGCGGAAAGGCTCCAACACTCCAACACAACACTCCAACACATCTCTCGTCAACTGAAACCTGGACTCCGAACATGCCTACGTATAGTTCCTCACTCGCAAAGATCTCATCAACTTCGGCAGGGCTGCTGGAACGACTGTGGCACGAAAACAAAAATTGGTTGCTGCATGCTCAATATGTCCTTTTAAAGGGTTAACTTACTGGAAATTCTACAGGAAACGGCCCCAAAACACCCTAAATAAGCGGCTTTCCTCTAGAAGTTCCTGGAACCCCACTCTTTGATCCGTAGAAGCCATTGGATACGCGTTGGAATGCTCAATGCAGTGGCTGCTTTGTGGATATGGATGCCCAAATCGGCGTGCGGCAATCTTAGGCGCCCCCGCAAACTCGGTCTGCCGCGCTGTGTTGGAGTAGAGGCCGGGGACGAATGCGCCATCACGGTCATTGCCTGCATGTGCTTCGCTGTCCGAAGAAGTTTATTTCAGCCCTTCGCCAATTTGCACTTACTGCCTGAGAATAGCTGAGGCCAAGCCGAAACCATTCAGCCCCAGCCAATCAGCCGTCAGGCGACTCCCTGCCTGCCATCTCAAAAGTCAAGGGCTAAGGCGGCTAGGGCCTGCCATGCGGAGCTGAGCCACTCCAACCTACGCTTTGTTCAAAGGCTTGGGTTACAGGAAGGTCAACAGGAAAAAACAGCTTCTCTAGGGTGTTTTGGGGGCTGTTTCCCGTAGATGTTCATAAAAATGTTCACCCTTTGATTGGTTGAAACAAACACCCTCGCAGGTTTTTAGCCGTCAAGGAACGCGGCCAACGTCCGGCCTCCGAAACGACAAGCGCCCGTTGAAAGCTCGGGAAACTGATCCGGCAGATTTGACGATCGACAAAGCAAACCGGTGATGTAGCTGTCGAGAACAAGCGGACGGGTATATAAACTCACTTGCTGAGTGGATGGCCCAAAAAAAGTTCAAACTTTATATTTACAACTAAAATGGTCTTCCCAAAAAGTTTAAAGTTCATGAACTCAGGAAGTGAGTAAAGGGTGCCTGTTTTGTTACGTTCTGGACCAACAGGCTTAATGGGAGTCTCTTCTCCAGAACAACTAGGTTGAACATGTGGTCTATTCTAGATTCTGGAACGACTCAATGTCAGACTCGCCCCTTGCGGACGTTCTCCTTGGTCCTCCTGCCGAGGTTCCAAGCCAGTTCTGAACACGTCCTATGGGCCATAGGCTATGGCTCATGCGAGGGCGGTTGTCATACTGTCTACGTCACCCACTATGTCTCGCCGAAACTAGTGCCCTTCAGTGCCAACACAAATCGGGAAGAAGTTGCCGTATCTTTGCAGAGCAGTTCCAGAAAAGCGCAAGATGCGCAAACACATCACCACAATTGAAGACCCTGCTTCTTGCTACGGCTGGCCTCAAAATGAGGTGCGCTAGCGTTCTACACTAGCGTTCTAGATTCTACACAATGCGAAGGTACAAATGCACAATGCTGAACAAACTGCTTGCCCTCCTTGCCATGTAACAGGCATTGTGCTTGAAGATCATGTTCGAAAACATCCAGCTAGTCAGCTCTCGATCAGCAACATAGTTTGTGCAAGGCAAAGAGGCCTGTCCTCGAAACATGAAACATATTTGCCCCAAGCACTTCCAGAACTATGCAATTATCATTATTCTACCATACCATGCAGCAAAGCATGCCAATGCTGCAAGCCACGCGCGAACAATGGTCGTGCTGCAAGTTCAAATTTGGGAAAAGACTTCGGATCCTTACAAATGGATTTGTCTCTTTTTGGTGGTACCTCAAAAATGGTTGTTTTCCTTTCTGGTTTCCATTTAAAACCACCGAAGGGGTACCATCAAAAAAAGACACACCCAAATGGGTCGCTGTTGCTTCCATACCAAACCAAGGCAATTCACCTGGCTTATGCATCCCTTTTTTGGAGAAACCGGGGCGATGCGGGGGGGTAGGGGGTTCAATTGCATGATCTCCGGCTGGATTGTTTGCCAGCTTCAGCCGCCTCTGCTCCGGTGCATAAGCTCCAAGGCGATGCGGCAAGCAAGTGGATCTGTGGTGCTACTCGAAGACCTGCGCTTTGGTGGAGTTCGTTGGGATCATAGGTGTCCTTTTTGGGAAAATAGATGGCCCCACCAGGTAAACCAGGGCCCTGTACTTTCAACCAAATCAACCAAAAAGGACACCCATGGTTGGGATCTGTATGCCCTCATTCTTTATGCAGCTTGCTCTTGTGAGCTGCATGCGGATGCTGTCCGCTGTCTGTTCGCCCGTTGCTTGCGACTTCGGCGAGCTCATATTCGCCGACCTTTGGGCCACTGGTCACATTGGGGACCCTCCGTTTGGTTGGCAACTCGCGAGAAACCATGCTAGACGCACCGCTTAAGAGCTTTCCGAGCTTGAGGAAACATTTAGGGACACGCCTGCAACTCGTCCCTTTGATGTGTTGGCGCACCTTCACCAACAGTGCTGGGAATAGATGTGAGCTTTCTGCACCTTCCTTTTGCTCCCGAATTGAAAATAACTACCGACATGACCAACTGGGTAATTCCACATTCGACCCGAAGCCTGCCGTCTTCAACAAGATGTGGTTCCCCTTACGTGCATCTGTATATTGCATATATATATATATATATATATACATATTTGTATTGTCGCCGATCACATCCAGTTTGACCTGCTGATTTGATGTTCTCCTGGTCATGCGTGATTGGCGCATACTACTGTGGACGGACGAAATCTTACACCACTTTGAAATTATGGGAAACCATTGTTTGTTGCTGGGCATCTTAGGTGGTGCAGGATTTCGTCCATCCACAGTATGACCTGTTAAAGCTAGATTATCGATGGAAAGCTTCCTTCGCGCACTGTCAACAGCAACAAACTCATCCAGTAGGAGCGACGGTGTAGGCAGGCGGCTTCAGGCGGCTTCATGCTTCTTTTCACGTATTCCCAGAAAAAAATGAGTATCATGAACTTGCTGGTTCTCAGCGGCAAAGGAAGGAATGACCCAAGATAAACGTCCCCTGTGGCTTCCTTCAAGGGAATCCCTAGCTTCATTCCCATCACAGAAGCAAGCAAGGAAAGTTTACCTTACCCCTTAAAACTCCAAGGATTGAGGAAGTTAACCTTTTACAGACATATAGCCCACGTTACCCAAAAAGTTGAAAATTTGTTGTTTTTTTTTTAAAGAGGAAAGTTTACCCCAATTTTGGTCTCAAAAGCTAGGCCTACTTCGTCCGCTTCTTGGAAGCCGCGCGCCGCGGCTTAACTCCTATCCCCTATTCCGAAACAAAGGCCCCTCGGTGTTGGATCTTTGTTCGGGATGTCTGTCCCGACGCGAACAAAGCAAGCAGAATCGGAGAACAACCCATGGAAAATCCGAACCATGGCTAAGGAAAGTATGCAGAGATACTCTCAGGAAAAATGACCTCATGCAGAATGTGCCTCGAATATCCTCTAATATTGACAGTTCCTTGTGACTGATCACTTGATTGTAATTGCTGTGTGCCAGTTCAAGGTTTGCAACAGCTCGCCAGGATCCATGTGAGGGTTTTTTGCCAAACTGAATGCAAAGTACAACATTCACGTAACCACGTACCCCTCTCGCAGAATCGTCTGATATATATATATATATATGTATAAATATATATATATATATTAAAAAAAAAAAAAAAAAAAAAAAAAAACAACTCGTCGTTGAGCCTTTAGAAAGCGACACGTGCATGTTTCATGCCAAGCTTAAGCCTCACGCAGAAAGGGTTCAACCACGTTGCCAAGCTCTCTTCCATTTGCGGGTTCTTCCCTGAAAACGAAAAATACAACTCCAGTAGTGATAAAGTCCTGAACGACCAAGCAGGGACAATAAGAAACATATTTAAATCAGCAAAAGGAAGCTCTGAATGAACCTACCTCGTACCTAGATCCGCTCTGTTTGGACCGCTCAGCTCATTGGCATCAACCCCGCCGAATGCGGCTGCGAGTCTGCGACTCGGAGTCGCTGGTCAGCCAGACTCGCAGCCGCGCCGCGCGGCGCTGCGAGAGGTTTGGATGTGAGTGCAGCTAGCCCTATCCTCTTGGCTCTGGGCACAGCATGGCACAGGGATCTGGATGCATTACACACTGAACATTGCAACTTGTAAATGGTGGTTTCCTTGTATTTTGGTGTTGAAAAAGCCATGTTTCAAATGTTCGTAGAATGTATCTTTTAAGGAGCCCTGACAGAGAAGTGATGTTTCTGAGGCCTTTCGAGGCATAACCCGTCCTCTGCCTTACGTAAACGACACCCAAACCTCATGGTGTTTGGCCCCGCCCGCACAACCTAGGCTTGCGGTGAAAAATACGCCTGCGCAGCTGCTCACCCGGTGCCACCTGGTGCCAATGCGCAATGTCTTCCACAAATTTCTCTCAGATGTGAGCATGGGTGTCCTTTTGGGGCAAATAGATGGCCATGGTAGATGATGAAACCACCAGGTAAACCAGGGCAACCCATCTATTTTTCGACCAAAACAACCAAGACCGACTCCTATGGATGTGAGCAGAATCCAACAAAACAGCAGTCAAACGTGCTTCGCTCGGGAGGGCACGTATCGGAAATGAGCGTCCACCCAGCCGCGCAACATCACCCAGCCGCTTCTTATTCCAGCAACCACCCATGTTTTCTGAGTTTCTGAGACGAAACGAACGCAAGCTTGACTTAAAGCTTGCCACTGCATGCGGTTATAGTACCTGACCTGCCATGGGTCGAAAGGCGCTGCTCACCAGGGAAATGTAGGGCTTGGGGGCAGAGCTGAAGCAAGGAGGGGTCCTCAACATGACAGCTCTTTTTGAAGAACCTGATCTTCAAAACGAGCATTCTAGAGGACACTTCCCCATTCTTTCCAGGGATCCTTTTTTGCAGAAAACCATCAGAACCCCAGGGGGAACAGCAGTTTTTGAAAAGAACGATGTTTGAAAAGAATGGGGAATCAACCCCTAGACGCATACAACAAGGAATTTACAGCTCTGTCCCTGCACTGGTCCTGCCTCTGCCAAGCTGTGCATCCATAACTGGAACTGCAAGCAAGTTTGGTGGGGCTTGGGTCTATACGCTGCACATTGGAATCATTTATTTAGAAGACAGCGCCTTGCAAAGGGTCCTCTTAAGCGGCGCGATGTCTTACGAGTCCAACATCCCTGTACAGCCGTTTTCTGGCAAGCAATGCAACAGCTGACTAGTTTGGCGGCCGTTCTGCCAGTATGTATCGGCCATAAACAGGAAGCATCCAAAAGGGACAACACATGGGCTTGCAACACATGGTGATGTTACTCGGTTGCTGTAATGACACCTCTACCACAAAAGTTTCAAACATTTTGTGGGTCCAATTTGAAACAAAACGGCTCCTGTTTCAATCAAAAAGTGAAAGTCCAACGAGTCGCTACCAAGTGGCCACAAAAGGTTAAAGCTGGTCTTATCCCGCAAAAATAATGTGCTGGGCACTTGCTTCTAGTCTAGGACATCCACATAATTCTGCGCTGTCCGTTCTCTGATCCTCTAAAAGCTTCACTTTTCGTTGGACAAATGGACACCCAACCACTAGACCAACTAAAAAGAAAGACAGCTACGGAACCGGATGGCTGGGAGCCACCAAGACATCTGCAGCCCTAAGTGTAAGTATTTCCAGGTGGGCGTTTCTGTGGAGTCGGTGGTGGCGCCGTTTGTCCTTTGAGTTGTAAGATACTGGTTGGCCATGACCGTATGAGCACTATGTGAAACGTGGCTCACGAAGGGGGGTTCAACACACATCATTGCCAAAAGCACAGGTCAACAAACAAAACACACAATACAGAGAAAGCTCACAAGCCATTGAAGAAAAACTCACAATTTGCAATGCCAACGCCAGAATTGACAGCGCGCCACCCTCTTGTGGTTTGCCGAGCACCGGCATTCCTGCCTGCAATCGGTGGTTACGCCTGCGAATTGGTGCCACCAAAAAGGCAATCCTAAACTATGATATTGGGCTGTCGTCCTCAGTGTGTTAAATGGACAACCTCACTAAACCAACTAAAAAGCAAAAAGCTAGGGAACCGGATGGTGGGAGCCACCAAGTTATCACTCGCGGTTTTCGCTGGCAGTTCATCTTGGACAAAGTTGCAACATGTTTGAAGAGTCGTACATTTAAGCTGAGAGCATCCATGTAGAGGAAACGGTCAATATCGAGAACACCTGTGCGCGAAGGGACCCCTTGGAGAGTAAAATCATTCTATCATTTCTAGCTATGTCTGATGCAGTTTGGGCAATCTGGAGGCAGTTTGGGTACTCCTGACTTCCTGAGTGGATTAGCCAGAAAAAGTCGAAAAATTGCTTGCCACCAAAATGCTCCAAACCCGCAGAGTTAAATAGGTCCAAACCAGTGAGGTTAGAATAAGTTGGTACCGTTTCTTTTTTCTAGTCTATTTTAGTAGGGGAACCCTCCGCAAAAAGGGGAGAGAAGGACACTACTGGGGGACCTAGTGAAAGTCCAGCAACTTAGGAAGTAAAATCCTTGCTCGATGCTGGCCGACTTGCACCGAGTGTCCCACGCAACTTCGCAGGGCCGCAGCGCAGGAGGATCTTGTCGCCTGCATACGCCAAAACGCAGCGTAGCTGGGGAGCCCTGGTCTACCTTTCCCCAGACGATTCCACGGAAGCTCCCAAACGGACCCCGAGATGGAAGACTTGGTTCCATTTACAGAGGCCTTCTAAGAGCTTCCATGTTAGTCTGAGGGAGTGCAATTAGCTTGGTAGCTGACATGAAGGTAACAATACAGTTGATGAATTTCGGCGCTTCCCGTGACCCTCCCTCACAAGAAATGTACGTCTGACATCTGGGCAACTTCCGAACGGGCGGAAAACATACTCGGCATGTGCGCTCGATTCCTATGGCCAATTCAATGAATCATGTTGCTTCCACCCGCAAAAGCCTTGGGCAAAGGTGGTTCGACCCATGGAAACAGGCACTATTCACAAAAAAAACACCTTGCAAACAAGCCATTGTTGATTGAGCTGTCCTCAAATCCCCAAGTTAACCTTTGCTGGGCTAAGTTCGGAAACCCAACCACGAGGCCAACTAAAAAGATCTAAAAAAGCCTATGGAACTGGGAGGTCTGGGAACCACCATGTAGTACTGCACATGTATGGGGTCAACAGTAGAGACCCCCCCCATTTTATTTGCCTATTTCCTCAGATGCCCAGTTGCCATGGGGAAACAAGGGCATCCCTTTTTTTGGTTGATTGAGTTTAACGGAGAAGGAATCCCAAAAGTTCTTTTTTTTTTTTTTAGGAATCCACTGAGTCATAATCAAAACCTGGTACTAAAATGGTCTACCCAGAACCATGCAAAGAATTAAGAAGGCGGCCGCAACTATTTCTGGCTGGGACTGCACCTTACTAAGCCTTGGGATTCGATCAAACCAAGCCTGTCGCTCGTGCCTCCGGGGCTGAGGGCAGGCGCCATCGCCCGGGTTCCCGCTGCCGGCCCGGCATTGGACACCGGCCTCAGCCGCAGCAAAATTGGCGGACTGAGCCCGTAAAAAGCAACTTATTCAGCTCTAGGTCCGCTGCGGAGCGAATAAAAACACCTAAAATAACAAAAAAACAAAACCATAAAACCAATTCCCCTTCTTGAACCAGTCAAATAATAAGCATAAACAGTAGCGACAGGGGAATATCAAGATATTCTTGAGCAAAATGAATAGTTTTGAAACTCTGAGGAAGTTGAAGGGGAAGCGCAACAACCTCCCCTCAAATATGTTTGGTCAAATTTCCACTTCGGAATTTGGATGCATCTGTGAGGTGCTTCAGATGTGGCTGACGCTGCAACAACCTCGCCTCAAATGTGGTTGGTCTGATTCCCGCTTCGGAATTTGGATCTGTCATGTGCTTCAGATGTGGCTGACGCTGCAACAATATCGCCTCAAATGTGTTTGGTCTGATTCCCGCTTTGGAATTTGGATCTTTCATGTGCTCAGATGTGGCTGAGGCTGCAACAATCTCGCCTCAAATGTGTTTGGTCTGCTTCCCGCTTCGGAATTTGGATCTGTCATGTGCTTCAGATGTGGCTGACGCTGCAACAATCTCGCCTCAAATGTGTTTGGTCTGATTCCCGCTGCGGAGTCATGTGCTTCAGAAGTGGCTGACGCCGCGACAATCTCGCCTCACTAATTCGAAATAACTCAAAAACGGCTCAACTGACAGCTGAGTGAGCTGGCCTAAAGCAAATTGCCAAGAGCGGAAGAACGCGATACTGACACAAAGACTCTTGGGTACACAGGTCACACGAAAATACAATGAACACGTATGTGGTACGTTCACGCACGTCATGCGGGATGAGGGTCTTACCTTCGGAGATCCTCGTGAAAACTAACATGCTCTTACACATCAAGCCGGCAACCAAACATGTTGGCCATGCTTGGCATGCTTCGCAAACACAATCCTCAAGCATACCCCGAATCGGAAGCACATCGCAATGACCGAATGGCATGAGTGTTCCAAAGACTTAGCAAATGAAAGAGCGTTTCAGACCTATAAACTAACCCCAAAAGGGGATCGGAAGCCAGCGACAAGAGGGAGACGTCGCTTTGATGGCTGCTAGGAGTCCCAAATTATTTTTTGAAACACCCTCAGCCCCAAATTCCGCGATGCACCGTGTCTTTGGAGGTACACGCAGACGAAGCGCATGTGTGCTGGCCTACACGTCAGCATGCGAGCGCCTACGCCCGCCTCAACCGTTGGAGCTTTGCGCTCACACACACACACACAATTTGCATTAAGTTCGCTTGCGTGAACATTTTCGAGAACTTCAGGAGTCGACATAAAAGCTGCTGCTAGGAACACGAAGCATTTGCTACTTCCTCCTCCACACTCGCACGCGCAGGCTGCTTGCTTATCTAGGGCTTGCAGACGGGCAACTGACCAGCCAGAACTATGCTCTACCATATCATCACTATGCCCTTCTTGTACATATATACTTAAAGGCGCAGATAATTAATACGTGGTTAGCAAGCTGAATATAACCCACATGCCAAGGTTATACGTCTCCGTTCAGTGCGTCATTTCGCCAGGTTTGCCAACTTGACCTGAGAGACCGAATCGATCGCAGAAAAAAAGGCATTCAATTAGGTGTTCCGCGCGAGAAAATTAAGTGATCGACACTTGCTGGAGCACCGGGAAACAGGTGGCATGACATCAACGTGAAGGGCTCGAAGAAGCATCGGGCCTTGAGGGGGAGAAGAGCGGGGCAACAGTCCCTCTAAATCCATGGATCCAGTCTTCTTCATACAAGGGCAATGGAAATCCACGGGCCCCACGGGCCCCACTTTGGGACCAAATGATGCTGGTTCCAAAATGGTCAGGAGCCGGCCAAACAGCAGCTCGCCACTGTACACCGCCAGGCCTTGCAGGAGGCCCTTGCATCTCTGGCATATATATATATATATTAATATCATGCAAATTGCATATACACAAATCATACCCATAGTATGTCATTAACTCTATGATTCATCTGCGAACCACTTTCACAGCCCTTGACCCTGAATGCAGTATCCTAAAAAAAAATCATCAGCAGAAGTCAGAGGAACAGCCTGCCGAAGCTGAGCACCAGCTCCCACAGCCACTGCTTAAAGGGGCGATCGATGCAGGGTACGTCAGACAAGCGGTGGTCGTAAGCCTGGTGCGATATAACCCGCCAAAAGCCATGCGCTTTTTTTTCAGCCTCCGTTCAGTGGGGGACTTCAACAGGCTTGCGATCACCACTTACCAGACGTACCCGATCGCCCCTGTAAGTAAGGGTCGAATACCCATCTGAAATTGTCTCGGGGCGGGGGGGGTGGGGAGGCATTTGTTGGTAACGGTCTCTTATTTGGCCTCGTTGAGACTTCACAAGCCCATCATGGAGCTATGCCAGGATCCCAAACATCTCGCCAAAGGAAGTAGCGTTCACCGGCCGTTTATCTTTCTAAACTCGATGTTCGGGGGGCACCCTGAGAAGAAACTCGATGGGCAAAGCATCCAGTGTTGACATCTGAGAACGAACACATCGAAGACTTGGGGCACGCCTGAGAAAGAACAAAGAAGAAGCAAGAAAGTGAAACGCAAACCAAGCCTCTGGAAAAGCCCCCAACTGGTTCTTCGGGACCTGGCACTAAAAGGTTATCACCTTTTTGGGCCATAAATATGGGTACCAACTGGGAAAATCAAAAGGTCAGATCAAAAGGTCGATTTGCTTTGAAGAAATGAGAAGAGCCTCGATTCGGTGAGCACCGGACCGGCTGTTCGCAAATGGAGAAGCCTCTTGGTGTGGACAAGTGCATAAGTTAGGCTACGACATAACGAGCGTCAGCTTCCCTCTAATTGGCGGTTTGGAGCCCGGTGCTTTGGTGGTTTAGGAGGGGTTTCCCATCTACCCTCTACAAGAACCATGGGGTTCAAGTTGAAACCACCAATCTAAACCACCAACTAAGGGTGAGAGCAAAAGTAAAAAACACAAACCCAAAACAAGCCTCAGATCGAAAACACATAATCCATTTGCTTAAGTTCCCTGGAATACATCCAGTTGTGATAGATTCCCTTTAAAGCCAACAGGTACACATAACAAGTATTATTCAGCAAATGGAAGACATCAGATTCAACATGTTGATAGAACATGTGGCCACCATGCTTACTGATCCAGATTCTGAAACTGTCTCGTCTCATTCTGCATGGATCAGCAAGTGAGAAATGCCTATGAAGTCCATTTGTCGACATGTTTTTAGCAGTTGACTACGAAGGCTGGAGGTTCATGTAAGGCGACAGCTGCACTGCATCATCCAAGAAGCAACTGGGCGAGTCGACTATCCTGCGCTGTGTCAGGCTTGTTAACCTCACCCTCTGGAATGCTTCCTTAAAGTAGTACAGTAGAAATGACCTAAGCAAACCAACGGCTGGGTCTTGTTTTTTTGTGTTTTGTGTTTTTTTCTCTCCGGTCTGGCAACATGTCAATCATGTCCGGCCTCGCCTTTTAAGTGGCCATGGCTCAAAAGCCCGTACCTCCAGTGAACATCCCAATTCCCACTAAAATTGGTTCTAACATGGGTGGCGAATTCACCCACCAACCAAAATGGGATCCCAAAACGGTTTTGACCCATTGGTTTTGACAACCACCGCCAAGTCAGCCAGAACCAGCATTTCACTCGAAGCGAAAAGCGCGGGACACGAGCCTCGGGGCCGGCAGGACGGGGCTCTGGATCTCGACGGTGGTATCCCTGGCCGCTCCAAGGGCCCCATGAGGACGCAGTTGGTCAGTGAATTTAGGGAAAGGACGCCCCTTTTGTTCAAAAACCTTGGGCTGGAACTGGGACCCACTTGGCCTGGTAGGGAAAGGACGCCCCTTTTTGGTGTTGAAAAACCTTGGGCCGGAACTGGGACCCACTTGGTAGGGAAAGGACGCCCTTTTTTTTGGCGACCATTGTAACGGGGAACCCACTCACCAAAAGGGCAAGGCACCAAGGGGCCAAAAAGACAGGGGCCCCAGCCGCAAGGCGCAAACTTGGACTTTCATCTAAACTGTTCAGCGCAAAAGACCTCTTTGGGGCGCATGAAAATGTCCGCAATGCTCTGGGGGTACCTTCCCCATTCTTTCCAGGCATCCTTATTTCTACAAAAACACAGGAAACAGCTGGTGTTTGAAAAGAACGATGGTTGAAAAGAATGGGGAATCAACCCCTAGAAACGCACCTCCTCTCAACTTGCTGAGAGGCAGATCTAAAGGCATCGAATCATTTCGTCAATGTCTGTGGCGAATGGCGAACGCAGCCGGACACAACATGTTGCCTGCGCGCAGGGTCAGAAGAAAGAACCAACTGCAGGAAGCAATTTTCCTGCAATGTACGCCACGCAAGCTACCAGAAAGCCGTAAAGGATGGCAAGCAGCCCTGAAATCAAAACCGATTTCAGCCTTCAAATGTCCATGCCTACCATCCTGATCCCTCTAGCTGACGCTCAACCATACACTTCAACTTTGCGATGCCACACCCAATCATAGTATGCACCCGCTCATCCACCTCGAAAGTATGCATGCTTCGGAATCTGCACGCTTCCTTTTAGTTCATGTTCAGCATATGGAATGCTGCTCCTCTACATCTATATCCAGGTTCTCATGACAAGCTGTGGCCAGACGCAAGGACATTATTCCAAGTCAATGATACTATTTGGCGGATCTGGTTGAATTTGTGTGAAATGCCGAAGGAAGCCAAGTCTCAGAAACTTTCTCGGTACGATACCAAAGCCCGATTCTTCGACCCTTCAGCCACGAAACGGTGGCGCTCTTCAGGGGATCGGTGGCTTGGATTGGGGTTCTGTGGTTAGATGGTTTCCCCTTCAGCCGCTGCAAAAGCCAGGGCTTCTTCAAATCCAGTTCCCAACAATCCAAACAACCAGCTAATGGTTACCTGAAATTGGGGAGTACATCATGGAAGTCCCCCAAACCATCCCCAAAGGAATACCTCACAACCCCCCCACCCTTTTGGGGGAGATTGGGGCTTCATGTGTCGGAGACGCCCTGCCTGGGGGACGGGACCGTCGCTTCCAGACCTGACGGTCTGGGGGGGGGGGGTCAGGTCAATTCCCTGGCTGAAAAAACACACGGCCAAAACTTACTTGTTGCAACCTGGAAATCAAGCCTAAACCACTGCGGTCAGGACTTTGAGCGCAAGCCAAGAATTCACAAAGTCGTGCTCAGGAAAGCTTGCGAGATCGGCTTTGGACAACTGAGCAACTGAACACCTGCACAAGGTGACAAACCCACTACAGAAATGTTCAAAGCTTTCACCTTTCCCTCCTCTGTCACGCCTCACATGTAGCTTGTTTCAACTGAACTATTTAAATCCCTCAGAAAGTCCGCGAAGCAGATTCCGATCAACCAATGGTCCTTGTTCAACCAATGGTCATCCCACGTAAATAAAGTACCTATCGATCAACTCCATGTGCCTCTTGGCCATGGTTAAACTAAAATCCACAAATAAGGGGGCCAGGGAACAAGAGTATTTCTGGTGGCTGAGCTGACTGGAGTGATACATGGTTGGTTGCTTGCTTGCTTGCTTGCTTTGCTTGCTGTGCTTGCTGCGCTTGCTTTGCTTGCTTACTTGCTTGCTTGATTGGTTGCTTGGTTGCTTGGTTGCTGGCTTGGTTGGTTGCTTGCTTGCTTGCTGGCTTGCTTGGTTGGTTGCTTGCTTGGTTGGTTGGTTGCTTGGTTGGTGCGCTTGCTTTGCTTGCTTCCTTGGTTGCTTGGTTGCTTGGTTGCTTGGTTGCTTGGTTGCTTGGTTGCTTGGTTGCTTGGTTGCTTGCTTGCTTGCTTGCTTGCTTGCTTGGTTGCTTGGTT
Source organism: Effrenium voratum (assembly GCA_963377175.1). Taxonomy (NCBI): domain Eukaryota; class Dinophyceae; order Suessiales; family Symbiodiniaceae; genus Effrenium; species Effrenium voratum. Next base: position 149,470 of record CAUJNA010001990.1, read on the forward strand.
GGTTGCTTGCTTGCTTGCTTTGTTGCTTGCTTGCTTGGTTGCTTGCTTGGTTGGTTGCTTGGTTGCTTGCTTGCTTGCTTGCTTGCTTTGTTGCTTGCTTGCTTGGTTGCTTGCTTGTTTGCTTGCTTGGTTGGTTGCTTGCAGAGTTTGGTTGGTTGCTTGGTTGCTTGCTTGCTTGGTTGGTTGGTGGTTGGTTGCTTGGTTGTTTGGTCGCTTGGTTGCTTAGTTGCTTGCTTGCTTGGATGCTTGGCTGCCTGGCCCCATTTACAGAGTTCACCACCGTCCCGCCTGTCTGCGACGCCCGCCGCGGAGGTGGCGGCGGCGGCGGCGTCGACTCCCCCGCCAGATCCGATCCTGGCGAATGAAGATTTGTCGGCTGCTTGATGCGCCAATTGCGTCTCTTCTTAGGGCCCCCAAAATGGCTTCGGCTTCCTTTTGGTTTCCTTTTGAAACCAAATCAAACTAGGTCCAGCAGAGGGTTTAGAATTAGGGCACCCTTTTTCTGTAGTCTAATTAATAGTAGGGGAGCCCTCCCTCCAAAAAAGGGGGGAGAAAGGGCACCTAGCTGGGAGACCTAGCAAAGCTACCCTCAAAAAAAACGGGCGCATATGAAAATCCATTGGACTAATCCATGCAGCTGGGTTTCTATGTGCCGAGGCCCTGGGTGTATCGGCCGGGACTCATTGGCCAACGAGGCGGCCAAAAAACTAAGAGACACACGTGGGCAAGGTGTCAGAACGTGTCGGGTCCAGATAACTCACTTGCTGAGTGGATGGCCCATAAAAAGAGCCCAAACTTTATAATTACAACTAAAATGGTCTTCCCAAAAAGTTTAAAGTTCCTGAACTCAGGAAGTGAGGATATAAATGCGTTGCGAGTTTGGAGGGATTCAACTGGTTTCACTCACATCCGAGGTCCGGGTAGGCCCTTCACTCTCACGCACTCTATGTTGCACGCGTCAAAGTGTGAGTGGTTTTCCGTGACCTGCATACTTTGTGGTCGGGCCAATATCTTCTGTTTGCTTAAGCCCTTTGGAAAACACTGAAAAAAACAACAACAGCAGTGGTAGATTCCCTGTAAGACCAACAAGGGAAAATAATAATAATAATAATAACAATAATAATAATAATAATAAGTACTACTACTGCTAATAATAATAATAAACACATTCTTGAACATGGAAGATTAAAGAATTGGTTAACATGTGCAATCAAAAGGATGTATCTGTAGACGCAGCTGAAACTGGAAGGATGCAGCCACTCACATTTCGAGGCCATTACGAACATGCGGCTCCTACGACATACCATGACTGGGTCTTGAATTACCCCCACAACCCATTCTGACTATGGCCCTTCTACTTCCATTCCTAGGTCCTCCAGTAGAGAGGTTAGAATAAGGGTACTTTTTTTTTTTCCGGTAGCCTATTTTAGTAGGGCAACCCTCCCCCAAAAAAGGGTAAAAGGGCACTACTGGGGGACCTAGATTCTCTTAAGCCCCTGGAACATACACATTTGTCCAGCAGTGATAGATTCTCTTTAAAGCCTTTAAGACCAACAGGGGGACAAAAAAACATAGTCGTTTCAGCAAATGGAAGCTTCCATTTGGTTAAGACCCCTGAACAAAAATAATTCCAGTAGTGATAAATTCCTTTAAAAACCAACAAGGGAAACTAATACATACTCTTCAGCAAATGGAAGCGCATAGCATACCCACTTCTCCTCACCGCATCCCATGTCGCGCCTTTGATTCCGTTGGCTTTGGGCATCAAAGGCTGGGTGGAGACTGGCGATAGCCTCGGAGAGAATTCTGGGGCGTGTCAAACGGGCGAGACAGCTGGCTCCATAGGTGGCCTTTTGAAAAAAAAGATGGGTTTCCCTGGTAAATGGAAGAAACCCCATCTAAACCAAACCATAGGTCCGTCCTTCTTGGGAAAATAGATGGATATCCCTGGCAGTTGATTGAAGCACCAGGTTGTCCAGGAATCGCCCTCTATTTGCTAAGCAAACCATAAAAAAGGCACTACTGGCGGACCTAGTTGGTATGGTAGCAAAAAGCACCTTGTATTTTTGCAGCCCGCAACTGAAAAAGAACAGAGCCAAAAATGCCAAACAACAACACTTGCCAAGAACATTGATTTGTTGGTCTCCCTTTAGACCATCAAAAGGGTATCCTCAAACAAACCAACAAACAAACAAACCTTGAGCATGTAATTCACGGTCACACTCCTTCTGGAAGTCATAGGTTCCTTAGGAACTGCGACAACGCTCGAAACTAGTTGAATTTCGACCTCCTCTTGACTTGCTCAGAACAAGAGAACCCCAGTAAAAGCAATGTCCGGACCAGTCGGAAGCAACCCCAGGCCGCTTCAGAGCCACGGCCAAACAGGCTGAACCAGAAATTCCTGCATCGAACAACAAAATAGGAAGTGGCATCCATTGGCCTTAGAAAGCCAAGAGATCGAGGCTCAATTTGGAGGGATTCCTGGTCTTGCGTCTTGCTGGGCTGGCTTTGGTCTAGGGCAACTATTTTGGACCAAAAAAACCTATCGCAGCCTGCAAGAAAGATTGTTGGATAGACGGACATTGTTGCTACCTCCCGATGGCTGCTTTGCTAGGGGTTACACCTGCCCGAAGGGGCCAGCTAGCTGACAAACCTTTGCGGCCCAAGGGCATGTTGCGGCACTACATTCGCATCACACTTTGAAGGGATTGCTCGCACCTGGGAAGGCTCTGGATCAGCTCAGCATGAGCCCAGCAACACAACATTCAAGGATAGTGTTCAGCAAAAAGTTCTGTCTGGCTGCGTCAGGAGAAAACAACTTCCAAACCCATCTTGCCATGATGACAGCTACAGGGCTAGCTTATGCCAATGCATGTTACACTGGCGTCAATCACTACCGCCTGTTGAGTGACCTGACTGTCCAATAAATGTTGACTGAGTAAAAAGCTGCATCACATTTGGGCAGTATGACAAAAAAGGGGCACACAGAAATGCTTGCCCTCAAAGGCAGTCTTGCGTTAATGCTTCTCCAACTAGGGATTCACCTTCACATGTGCTGACACCTCCCTGTTTGCACCGTGCTGATCAGCACACTTGCCATGCCCGCCCACTGTAAGCTCCTGTCTCTTCAGGGTCTCGAAGAACCTGAGCCGGCAGCAAAAGGAACGGGGGCGTGCGTGCGGGCAAGCAGCAATTCGTTCAGTATGCAGCACCAAAATCATGATAGTTAGTTTTGACGCAGGCCATAGGCAAGAACTGAGCCAGGACAAACTTTTACATGTTCGCAATGGACATGCAAACATCAGGTGCATGCCCACTGTCTTGCGGGGCATGTACAGTATATGAGGGTTGATCAAAAGGTCCTTTACATGGGATGACCCTAGAGCAAAGCCACTAAAAACTATGATACTTCCCGCTACATGACAAAATTACTCATGGTCATTTGAGCCGTGTTTTTTCTAATGGTGTGGGGCCTGTACACTGGAAGCACATACCTACGCGGAGGCTACGCGGCTGTCTTTCCCCCTAGGAATTTGGCAACGCGGAGGCTACGCGGAACATATTGTTGATAAGTGGCTACGCGGGGGGCTACGCCGGGGCTACGTGAATATGCGTTGGCAACCGGAAGTAGTAGTAGCACCAGCAGCAGCAGCAGCGGTAGTCGTAGTAGCAGAAGTAGTAGTAGTAGCAGTAGTACTAGTAGTAGTACTAGTAGTAGTACTGGTACTAGTAGTAATAGTAGCAGTAGCAGCAGTAGTAGTAGTACTAGCACTAATAGCAGTAGTGGTAGCAGAAGTAGAAGTAGTAGTAGTAGTAGTAGTAGTAGTAGAAGTAGAAGTAGTAGTAGTAGTAATAGTGGTAACAGTAGTAGTAGGAGGCATGTGGGCCAGTGGCCTTGAATACGCCTTGGAGGCTACGCGGAGGCTACGTGCAGGCTACGCTGAGGCTACGCGGAATGAGCGAACTCAGCTCTGGCCGGGCCAAGGCAAATCAGAATTTCCCCTGTCTCTGAGACATGCAAGCTTTCAACCTAAGCCTTTAGCTCAAGACAAAGGATGTAGGCAGAGGCTACGCGAACGATTATCGACAGCTCCCTTTGCTAGTGGCTACGCGGAGGCTACGCGAGGCTACGCGGTCCAAGGAGTAGGCTACGCGGCCACCATGCCAGTTCCCCTCTCCTTTTGGCTCCTGCATTTACAAAAAAAACACGCTGCTCCTTTGGGGACCAAAGGAATATTGATCAACCCACCCATACACAAACACATCATGCACACCGTGCTTCTCTTCTATGCACTTGCACACTTACAGATATACAAAAACGTTGACTCCTCCAGATCAGAATGTTACCAAATTTCTCACCACCCACTTAGGCGGTCAAAACTGGGGGCCGAACGGAATGTAGATCAACCCCCCATGCAGCAACGGGTCAAAATCCCGTACCCTCAGTGAACACACTAAAAAAGACAAAAATGGGTGGTGCACCTACTTGACCCACAGCCATATACCCAAACAAGACCCTTCCAAATATTCCAGGCGCAGGGCGGCCGAGTGGTTCACTGCCACCTAAGCTCCGAGCTGCTCAAAACCAATCAACAGCGCCCAACTGCCAGGCTGAACTCCTCATGTCATCTTTAGCTGGGCGACAACCCCCTATATGAGTTCCGCATGTCATGGGGGACATGCATCAAGTGCCCGCGCCGTGGCTGGAACACCATCAGTATCATGTGCGTGTGAACTGCCCCAAAGGCAAACAACACCCCGAACCACTCCAGACTCGGATTGATGTCCTAGTAAAACACAAAAACATGTGATGGTGAGGGATTTGTGAAGAAACAATCTTCCACCAACAACTTCCGGCGGACTTGAATACTGGGCCACCCGAATGCCAAACAAGATTGCCTCAATTGAGCGATAGGGACAGGACCCCCTAAGCCGAACCCATCGATCGTAACCACTGAACGAGCCATCCTAAACCGATAATCTGGTAATTTTGTGTCTGCTGCTCACGTCCCACACACACAACGCAGGCAGCATGCGGAAGCCTCCAAAGCGTAGCATCGACCTATGTGTGTCATATTCTTCACGCGGTTCCTCAAATGGCCAGGCAAAAAGAAGCACTATCACCTTTGGAGTGCCTACGACTGTGTGCAAATGTGTCTCTGCTTGGTGTCCTAGTATAGTCAATGGTTGGGTCGCGTATGCAACGTGGAATAGTCTACAGGCATGACCTTGGGGCATGCCGCTTGCCATCTCAGCCCGCGAGTCAGGTCATGAATGAACACGTTGCTTCCCCCGCGTTTCATGATGTTTCCCCTTCTAGGTCCTCCAGAAGAGAGGTTAGAATAAGGGTGCCCTTTTTTTCTGTAGTCTATTTTAGTGGGGGAACCCTCCCAACCAAAAAAGTGGTGAGAAAGGGCACTACTGGGGGACCTAGCCTTGCATGCAGCATCTTGCAACCCATCCACTGAGTCCGAACCCACCTATGATGTTGGCCATGCAGCAGTGGCATGGCTCACTTGCCAAGCAAGAGATTGGCAAGTCGACATTGAACACTCTCGGAGGACTTGCACAATGCAAACAACTAAACAACATATGAAAACGCCAACTTGCTCTGCGATGCCAAGAAGAAGTGGGCTTGCTATCTATTAATTGGGGGACCCCTCAAGAAATTTATATCCCAGTGGTTTCTGTTTACAACCCGCCCAAACAGCGCACCCCGAAAAATATTTCCAAGAGGGTCCCGGGAGTAAGCTGTCAGACACAGAGCTCGACATCTTTCCCTTCGGCCCCAAGCAACTTCTGTGATTTGGTCACTTCTGTTTGGGCGGCTCCCCCGATTCTCACCTGTTGGACCTTTTTGTAGGTCCAGTAGAGAGGTTAGAATGAGGGCACCAACTTGTCTCTGTAGCCTATTTTAGTAGGCAGCCCTCCCAACCAAAAAACAAACGGTAAAGGGGCGGGTTGCTGGGAAGGTACCTGAGCCAACAAAACCAAAGAAACGCCCGAACTCACTTGCTGAGTGGATGGCCCAAAAAAAAAGAGCCCAAACTTTCTATTTGCCACTAAAATGGTCCAAACCCAAAACGCTTACACTTGGCTGGAATTCGGACCCCAGCAACAAAATATATTTGTTGCCTGGTTAGTGGAAAACAAAGGGAACCCCAAAAAGAAAAAAATCAAGGGGGAGCTAATTCTGGGGAAGTCAAGTTCATGAACCTAAAATGGTCCAAACCTAAAATGGTCCCAACCTGAACCGGAGAAAAAAAGCGGCCGCCTTCTCTTTGGGCCCCCTGCGCCCAGCTGGGAGGTGCCGATCAGCGACGTGGCAACTCCTGATGCGACTCTGCGGCAGTCGGGCCCACGAGGTGAGCACCGGATTGGCTGACTAAAAAGAAATCCTTTGGGGAAACTCCCAGCTGTCTCCTTGGCTTTTACGTGTTTTTTCCTTAAGCTGGGTTTTAGGGGGGGGGAATTTTAACCCACTGAGAGTTGGTTTAGTGGGGGGGGGGTGTTTCCTGACTCGGTGGCCGACCTTCATCCTACTTGAAGGGGCAGGGTACTTAGTAAGTGGTTCGTAAGCCTGGCTATAACCCACATTGACCCACATAGTAAGCCAGGTTTCTCGTGAGATACCGCCACGTAAGCAGCCATGCAAAGGGGCGGCAGTCATCCTACCGTGTTAAAGGGGAAGCGAACACCTTGCCAATGTGGCAAGGTACTGGATTCATATTGCAATGAGCCATGAGCAGGGCTGTGGGAAATGGAATCCACTTCTGTGTTTCAAGTGAAAGGGCCTCCCAAAGACTACCCCCCCAAAAAAAGGGAAGATTCCCTTGTAGCACAGTAAGTGATCCGAGTTTGTAGGACCTGTCCCTAGACAAACGCGCTGCTTAGCTGCTTCACACGAGTCCCCGGTTCCAGATTTCTCACACTGACTTTTGTTTTTGCCACTCGAACCTATGATCGCTCCACCAACATAGGTGCCCTTTTAGGGGACGTAGATGGCCCTGGTATACCAGGTAAATCAAGGAAACCCATCTAGTTTTCCGCTGTGAGTACAAGCGTGAGCACAGGGAAATCCAGCGGCACTCACCAGTACCATGACTTAGCAGTCTCTTGCCGAACAAAAAACTGAGCAAAACCCGACAAGCAATCAACAAAGAACACGGACCTGCGCAAGAAAAACACCGTCAACCGCCATGCACTGGAGACTGAAGGGTGTGGTTGGGTGTTTCCCTCCGGCTTAACATATTGAAGCTCGTTTGGATCTCCTTTGCACGCGGCTAGGCCCCGGTTCTTTTAGCAAATCCTGTCGACTGTGAGCATTCCCCGCGGCCTTTGCTGCCAGCGCGCCTTGCGGCTGCCGCCTCAAGTTGGGTCGAGGGTAAGTTGAGTAAGTGAGAGTGAGAATGGTTAAACGTGAGTGATTGTAAGATGAGTGAGTGCGTGAGTGAGTGAGTGAGTGAGTGGGTGAGTGGGTGAGTGGGTGAGTGGGTGAGTGAGTGAGTGGGTGAGTGGGTGAGTGGGTGAGTGGGGGAGTGGGTGGGTGGGTGAGTGGGTGAGTGGGTGAGTGGGTCAGTGGGTGAGTGGGTGAGTTGGAGTGAGTGAGTTGAAGAGAGTGAGTGAGTGAGTGAGTGAGTGAGTGAGTGAGTGAGTGAGTGAGTGAGTGAGTGAGTGAGTGAGTGAGTGAGTGAGTGAGTGAGTGAGTGAGTGAGTGAGTGAGTGAGTGAGTGAGTGAGTGAGTGAGTGAGTGAGTGAGTGAGTGAGTGAGTGAGTGAGTGAGTGAGTGAGTGAGTGAGTGTGAGTGAGTGAGTGAGTGAGTGAGTGAGTGAGTGAGTGAGTGAGTGAGTGAGTGAGTGAGTGAGTGAGTGAGTGAGTGAGTGAGTGAGTGAGTGAGTGAGTGAGTGAGTGAGTGAGTGCGTGGGTGGGTGGGTGGGTGGGTGCGTGGGTGGGTGGGTGAGTGAGCGAGTGAGAGTGAGTGAGTGGGTGGGTGAGTGAGTGAGTGAGTGAGTGCGTGGGTGAGTGAGTGAGTGAGTGAGTGAGTGAGTGAGTGAGTGAGTGAGTAAGTGAGTGAGTGAGTGAGTGAGTGGGTGAGTCGGTGAGTGGATGAGTGGGTGAGTGGGTGAGTGGGTGAGTGGGTGAGTCGGTGAGTGGGTAAGTGGGTGAGTGGGTGAGTGGGTGAGTGGGTGAGTGGGTGAGTGGGTGAGGTGGTGAGGTGGTGAGTGGGTGAGTGGGTGAGTGGGTGAGTGGGTGAGTGGGTGAGTGGGTGAGTGGGTGAGTGAGTGGGTGAGTGGGTGAGTGGGTGGGTGGGTGGGTGAGTGAGTGAGTGAGTGAGTGAGTGAGGGAGTGAGTGCGTGGGTGAGTGAGTGAGTGAGTGGGTGAGTGGGTGAGTAAGTGAGTGAGTGAGTGAGTGCGTGGGTGAGTGAGTGAGTGAGTGTGAGTGAGTGAGTGAGTGAGTGGGTGCGTGAGTGAGTGAGTGAGTGGGTGGGTGGGTGGGTGAGTGAGTGAGGGAGGGAGAAGTGAGTGAGTGAGTGAGTGCGTGAGTGAGTGCGTCAGGGAGTGCGTGGGTGAGTGAGTGGGTGAGGAAGTCCGTCAGTGTAAGTTGTAGATGCCTAAGTTAGTGAGTGAAAGTTGAGGAAGCGAGAGGAAGTTTGCGTGTCACGCAATGCAACAAAGGCGTCGCAAAGCCATGCGCCTGCCACACGAAACAGCATCCATGCACAAAGTGCTTCGCCTGCCACGCGAACAACCCGCATCCAAACGGCACCGACGGCCGCGCAGACGTGGCTGCCATAGGTGGCCTTTTGCAAAAAGAAACATGGCCCTGGAAAATGGAACACAACCCATCTAAACCAGTGCCATCTATTTTTAACCAAACCAACCTGAAAAGGACGCCTATGATCCGCGTGCACAGCCTATTATGCAAACCAGCGTCAGCTTTTGCAAGGCGCTCTCGCCTGCCACCCGCATCCCCACGGCGCCCGGCCCGAGCAGACCAGTTAAAATTGCGCTGCCTGCTCCGGCGCATCGGAGTGTAACAGGCGCACTAAGCTACCACGCAAATGTTCAGTGCGTGAAAGTTAGTGTGCGAAAGACAGTGAGTGCAAGCAAGCATGCGCAAGTTGGTGATGAGTGTAAGTTGAGTGAGTGAGAGTTAGTGTGCGAAAGCTAGTAAGCGTAATTTGAGTGAGTGTAGAAAGCCTGCATAAGTTTGCGAGTGTAAGCTGAGTCAGTGAGAGCAAGTATGTGTAAGTTAGTGAGTGTAAGTTCCGAGAGTGAGAGTAAGTCTGTGCATGTGGAGTGAGTAAGAGTGAGAGTGATTAAAAGTCAATGAGTGTAAGTTAACTTCCATTTGCTTAAGCCCCCTGGAAAAAATGAGAAAATATGTCCAGTAGTGATAGGTCTCCCTTAAAACCAACAAGGGAAAATACAAAATATTCATTTCAGCAAATGGAAGTTGAGTGAGTTGAGTGAGCGAGAGTAAGGTATGAGTCAGTAGGGAGATGAGTCAGTAGGGAGATGAGGAGGCGATGCGAAGGCTCAAAGCAGGCGGTGGAGGAGGAGGAGGAGGAAATGAGACAAGGAACGCGCGGCGTGGAGGACGACATGAAAAGCAAGAACCCCACAGAAGAACCTCCATTTGCTTAAGCCCCCTGGAGGAAAAACATTCAGTAGTGATAGATTCCCTTCAAAACCAACAGGGAAAATGGAACATATTCTTAACCAAATGGAAGAGAATGTGGGCAAACATGGAGCAGAAGGCAAAAACAGAAGGTTGAAAGGTCGGCTTTGGACAACTGGAATGCTGTTGACCATCATGTCCTTCACCTAGGCTGATCTGTTCCAGGGGTTTCCAGGGGCAAGCAAGGCCCTGACTCACAACCCCTTGTTTGCTTAAAGCAAAACAAACATGAATGGAGGCCCAAGTACAAATGCTTGACTTTATCGTTTGATTCAGTTTTGTCAGAAGTGATATGCAGCAGGTATCCGCGCGTGTGCGTGTGTTGTAAACAGGAGATCTGGCAATATCAAACACGTCAAATACCCTCACGGCATGCTATGGCAATGTAAACAATTTCTGAAAATCCCGCTTCGGCCAACCACCAAATTGACACATTGATGTTTTAAATTCACACTTCCTGATAATTCTGTGGAGGGTTGTGGGAAATGGAATCCACTTCTGTGATACAACAAGGGCTTAACCCTAAAGACTAAGCCTCCAAAAGAATAATATCTTATGCCAGGTCACTTTACAATCTGGTGCTACATGGCACCACATCACACCGCATTTGGCGGTGCTGGAAACTCAATCTGCCCTACGCGAAGGCATGCAACGAGCTCAAGCCAGAAAACGAAGAGACCTTTCGACAGGGCTTCCTGGAGAATGAACAAGTTGGATAAAATAAACAAAATCCGAGTGATCCCACAACCCTGATCCGGCCATAACTACATATGGACCAAAATGGGAAACCAAAAGGTCATTTCAGGTCGATTGGCTTTGAACAAAGGAGTTTAAATTCACACGTCCTGATAATACTCTCCTAAACCCAACGATGCAGGGGGAAAGCACCACTCACCACTCCCGCCTGATGCCACGCAGGCATCGCTCGGCTCAAGCAGAGCGCCTAAAGGTGACCAAGGCTAAGCGTGAGCCTCTGTGCTATGAATACTTGGGTTTGGCTCATGTTTGTTTACCAACAAGAATTGGATCGCGAAAAATGTGGTCCCTAGAGGTTAGAATAAGGGTACCCTTTGTTCTGTAGTTTATTTTAGTAGGGGAGCCCTCCCCCAAAAAAGGGTGAGAAAGGGCACTACTTGGGGACCTAGGTCCTTGCTTCCATTTACCAGGGCAACCCATTTTGGTTTTACCAAAATCTTTGAACTACACCCGCTTCCTGAGTCCATTGGCCAAGAAAGCAACCACACTTTTCGTCTAAGCGCTCTCTGTGGAATCTGTGCGAAAAATCCAGGGACGGTCTCAAAGGGAAATCACCACGACATCTGAAGTCCTTCAGGCTTTCTAGATCTGAATTTGACACGCACAACACACATGGCTGTGGGTCAAAAATAGGTGCCCAAAATGGAACCCTGGTAAGTGGCAACATGGACCAAAGCCTGCGGTCCCCTGGTGGTTAAATTTTGACCCACACCCACATATAAATTTCCCCCACCCTGAGAATACAGGAACTTGGACAGGGAAATTGCGGCCCCAAAAGGAAGGTCGTGCCCCAAAAGAGCTTGGCCATGGTATGTTTTGCGTGGGCCTAAATTTGTGTTTCACAGGAAATCCAACATGTGGGCATGAAAGCAGAGGGGAACTCGGAAAAGAAAAGCAAACAAAGATGTGTGTGTGTGTGTGTGTGGGTCCAATCAATATGTTTGAGGATTTGGGCGATGCAAATACCCAGCTTATATGACAGCTATGCGTTTGCATGCATGCAGAGCACAAAATGAAATTGTTGTAAGGGTTTGCCGACCAAATTCATTCCACAACAACATGTTCAATCGAAGGAACGTGTGTGTGTGTGTGTCCAACGTGGTTTACTCAGACTGTCTTTGCTTTGGGAACTGTCATGGTTCTCTTGCAAGATTGGGATCTCAAGTCTCCATCGGCATCTGTATCCTTTAAACCTGTCCCAACTCTCTGATACAAGGTGTGTTGACTGTCCCCGTAAACTGCAAGTATAAGGCAACGCGATGCCTCCATAGCATGTGAAGCCCATAGATGAACACCGGTCCACTAAACAAATGCGTGACAAGGTATACCCAGTGGATCGTGCTCTCCTCCAACCTTAAACCAATGATCCCGTTCATTTCACGTGTATTATGCATAGGCAAATACATGTGTACGTACTATCACAATATATATATATATATATAATACATCACTGCTACCTAACCCAAAATGACCAACAAGTGCACTAATATCAATGTAAATGCACCTGGAAACAGTTTACATGCTTCGCTCCCTTCAGTCGTGCGAACAAGGGGTGGCAGCATGCTCTTCTTGAAAGATTCCTGAAGGAGGTCTTTCACAAATCAGGAGCGTGCCATAAGACACATCGGTCACATCCCTCCCACATGCCATGATATAGTGGACCTCGCCAAACAGGCGAGCCAAGACTTCAACCGCAAATGCAGCCATGGGCACAAAGCAGCAACGTCCACGCACTCACTTGATGCAACCGTCCAAGGTTGATTCCCCCATTCTTTTCAACCATCGTTTCCAAAAACTGGCCGTTTCCCCTGGGCTTCCGGAGGTTTTCTAGAAAGAAGGATCCTAAGATGGGGAAAGTAGCCCTAGACTCATCCTTTGCAAAGACCTTGCGCAGCCTGGCACGGCTCAATAGCGCTTTGAGTAATTTTCTCAAGTGAAGCAACCAGCCAGCCAAAAATGTAGGATGCCCGGTGCCTGATGGAGCACTGCCAGCAATCTCACGAGAGATGTCAGAGCTCAATGCTTGCCAAGCTCGAGGCTATTGAATAGACAGCTTCGTGTTTTTCTTTGCACTGCTTATCGTGAAAAAAACAAAAAATCGCTGCAAGACAACCATGGTGAGCAAGTGGCCAGCATGTTGGCTTCAAAGAGCAACAGCACGGCAGCTTAGAACTGGGCTGCCCTCATCTCCCCTGCTAACAGTTTCACTTCTTGTGGACAAAATGGAGACCCCCACTAAACCTTAAAAACCAGAAACATCCAAAGGCACCGGCTAACCGCCAAGAAAACCAAACTAATGCTGTGCTGAACGCGTCTGGGGCCTCACGGCCTCACGGCCACGGGAGGAAAACATGTTTTTTCTTTCTTGTTCATGTGAGTCACTTGCTCAAAACCGATCGGTACTAAAATGGTCGTAATCCCAGAACCATGTACAGGAATAAGAAGGCGGATATCCGCAGCTATGGCAAGGGGATCATCCCTTACTAACCGGATCATCTACCCAGGTTTTGATTGTGGCTCATGTGGGTCTGTCTTTATGGTTCATGGCATGCCATTTCAAAATGGCGGTTCAACACGAAAAAGGCTACCCTCAAAAATTAAAACCGACGCACCGATTTGAGTGGGACACCGAGTGGAAAAAGAGTCACAAATGCCAGCGAAGAAAGGGGGCCATGACATTGAGCTCCTTAGATCTCAAGTTCACAATGCTGGAGAGTGCCTGACACGGCAGAATTCCTACATGCCTAGAAACCCATTGATTTTGTTCGGGCCAGGACAACTAACGCTCTGAACGGAGGCTAGTGGTTTGAGACGAATTGGATCGACATTGCGCAAACACATCCTCGGAACAAATTGTATCTCAACGGGTTTCATCGGCCGGTACAGCCAGCGCAATAATGTGCTGAAAGGCCAGTTGAACTCCAAAATGCTTGCGACTGCAAGGCATTCTGTTAAAAGCTTCTGCAGCCGGTGGCAAGATTCCTCACACCAAAGTGCCTACTACGGGGTGCAAACTGGCGATGTAGGGGATGTTGCAATCCAATTCAGCACCCTTTCGATGAGGAACCCTGGCCTGGTGAATTCATCGTACAGATTTGCGAACTTGCAGCTTCAGCTACCTGCGAATCTGTAGAGTTGCGGAGCACAAAAGTCACTGGCTTTGGAAACCGTTTGCAGGCCTCTGTGGATAGGTGCAAACCTATCAAAAGCCAGATCTGACAGCTAGCCTTTTGGCAGCTGGAAAATATTTTAAGTTGGTTCCACCCTCACGCGAGCAGAGCTTGTACAATCCAACAATACCCTGCTGCTCTGTGCCGATCTACTGTCGTCTCCTGGCTCGGCGCGGATTCTCCATACGCTCCGAGTCGCAAGTTCTCGAACATTCTTAGGGTTTCTTTTCAACCATCGTTCTTTTCGAAAACCGGAGCCGTTTTCCCTGGGTTTCTGGAGGTTTTCTAGAAAGATCCGGATGCGTGGGTTCAGAATGGGGGGGGTACCCCTAGAAACATCTGATACTTGCTGCACCAAGGAATCGAGGCAGGGCAACAAGTATCCAATCGAGGCAGCCGTTGCGACTTCGGTGTTTGGCGTTTTGAGACTGCGCGACCATGGTTCAAGGATTGATGTTTTACTTAGCCTAAGGTAAGACCCACATAGGAAACAGCGTCTGCAACTCTCACCACAGCAAAAAACATGACAGTTCAAAGACTCGCCTACCCACAAAAAGCAGTGGTCCGTTTGTTGGCTCTCGATCGAGCGCGGCGATCAGACAATCTATGGGAGCCGTGCCTTGATGGAAATAGCACGCATGCGCGTGCTCTTCTCTCAGCAAACTCCGGACTTGACAACTCGATCTTCGGGATTGGATGAAATCCGCAAGAAGACGTGGAAACCACCATCTTTCTCCACAAGCAGCCTTGTACCACCTGCATATTGCAAAGCGTCGCTATCAGCCCTCCACAAATGCAACACTCACACAATGAAAAAAAACGAAAACAACAACCACAGTTTCAGACCGTCAATAGAATGCCATTGCTTTGTGTGTTGTTTGACTCCCCACAAATGTGCATGGATTAATTCCTCCAAAGCCTCCCCTCGCAGTCCAGTCAAAAGAACCGTAAGACGCCATCGGCGCTATGTGATAGCTCCGATTTTGACATATTGCCGTATACACTCTGCCTGTTTATTATGCACTGGCCATCTTTTCTGGAGGCTCTCATCTCTCACTCTAATTCTGTACTGTAGAATGGAGGGGGTCCAAAAATAGGACTCAACACGGAACCCTGGTAAATTGAGCAAGGACCAAAACCTGCGGTCCCCTGCTGGTTTAATTTTGACGCATGCCCATATTCCCTCATTTCAAACACGCGCAACGCCAAGGACTGCTGATGCGGAAAACAAATCGCCGTGGCATTCGAAGGACGCCAAAGACAGCACAAACCATACGCAATTCCAGGTCGGGCTGTCACTTTCCTAATCCATGTCTGAAATCCAACAGGAGAAGCCTCTACAGCAAGTGATTGCCGGCAAGACATACGGTACTGATCTTCTAATGTTAACCCCGGATTCATCAACCCCTGTTTATAAATATGGGGGGTGTTCCCCTCCAAAAGTGACAACACCCCACTAAGGCCAGACATAGACACCCCCATATTAGTAAACGAAGGTTGATTAGTCTGGGCGCAACATCAGAATGCTTGGAACATCTTCAAACTTGAGGAATCAACATCATCTGCAAAAATACAATACCTGTAAGGGATCCTGAAGGAAAGGATCTTTACCATGGCTTTCGCTCGATTTAGCCTAAAATAGGCAGATTTACCCCCAGTTGAGCTTGCTGACATCATGAGAGGCACCTGCGCTGCACTGCGTCCTGGCCTAAGCTACAATCTCTTCCTTGGCGGAGGCCTCCGACGAAAAGACCGAAATCCGTTGCCGCAGACGCAAGGATGCACACACACACACACACACACACACACACACACACACACACACACACACACGCATTCAAAGGGTTGGGTTAGAGGAAAATTCTACAGGAAAACAGCTTACACTTGTTTAGGATGTTTTCCGGGGATATACATGTCCTGTAGATTATTCTGTAACCAGACCATAGCCCAAAAACGGGTCACACGTGACAGAAGTACAAGTTCGTGGTTGCATGCGTGCGTGTGTGGCGAGCAGCCCTAGGAGTTCACATACAGAAATTTAGCCCGCCATTGCTTGGAATGTTTTTCCTTTGCATAAGCACACAAGGCACAAATCATGGCCATCGAGTTACAAGGGAATCCGCCCGTCTCCAACGCGCACGCATCCAAAGCCCCATCAAGTGCCGTCTCAGGCATCAAACAGCTAAACCGCTGATCCAACAGGCCTCCAGGCAACTACTGCAATTCTGGGCTGTCCTCAGATCCCGCTAAAAGCTTGACTGTTAGTGAGTTAAGTGGAAATCCCCACTAAACACTAAAAGGCTAAAAAGCTAAGGAACCGGATGGCTGGGAACCACCAAGACTTTTGGGGCGATTTGCTTGGGACACGATTTGCTAAAAAGCTAAGGAACCGGATGGCTGTGAACCAAGAATTCCATGACACCTAAATACATGCCATGCATAAGCTCGAAGGATGATCATCTCAGTCGAGTCTGCATAGATAAGGCGCATGACTTGAGGGGAACGAGGCAAAAGAACCATGGCAGGAACCGAGTTGCAATCGAAAGCTCCCAAACACGTGGTTGACGTTGGAAGCAACAAATGAAATGTTTGCAGTTCAGTGGTTGGATTAGTCAACCACTAAACCACATTAAGATCAATAATGTAACATGTGTCCCAAGATCCAACAACCAGAACCTGCTGAAGTGTTCTTGCTGCGGCGCATTTCACTCTGCTTAAGCCTTAACTTGTTTCAGGTCCAAAGCTGTAGAGAGCTTAGAATAAGTTGGTACCGTTACTTTTTTTTCTGTAGTCTATTTTGGGAAACCCAGAAAAAAACAGGCGGTTTTTGAAAAGAACGATGGGTCCCGGTCCTGTAGAGAGGTTGTAAGGGTACCAACTTGTTTTTTTCCTTTTTTTCCCGGTAGTCTATTTTAGTAGGGGAACCAAATCTCCCAACCAAAAGAAGGGGGGAGAAAGGTTGCACCAATCCCTGGGAGACCTGGTTCAAACCCAGTAGCTTCCCCGAAAAGCCGCCGCTGGGATTCTGGGATAGCTTAGTGAACGCAGCAGGCGAGGTCGCGTGCAGAACTGGAGAAGAAAAAAATGCTGGCAACTCCTCATGTAAGGCGTCTCATCTGCACGGCGCAAAGCGAAAGGGAGCTCTTCAACCAAGAAAATCGAAGATCAACACCGGACACATGCATTGGCGGACCATCATTCGTGACCTCGCAAAACCAATTTTCAGGGTTGGTGTCTGCCGTGCTCGCTTCCGATCCAAATGCAAATAATGAGTGTTTTTTTTTTGGCCCCCCGCTAACCTAAACATCAGAAACCAAAAAACCGAAAAGCATATGAAAACAACTTAAGATGTTTCAGAGACCGCGGTCCGGTCCCTTCCGATCGAGTGGCTTGGCAGCAACAAAGTGTCCGAACTGTTTGCCACCCAAATGGCCCGTCTTCCCCAAGAGTGGCGTGTGAGTTCCGGAACTCAAGAAGCGACTGCATGTACACTTTTAGGACTCCTGTTCTCCCTTACCCTTACACCAAGTTACTTGGTGAAACCCTGTAACTGGGCAGCCCTCAGATCCCCAGCTAAAAGTGAATTACTTTTCGTGGGTTCAATTCGAAAACCACCACCAAACACTGAAATGCTAAAAGCTCAGGAACCGGATGGCCTTTGCTCCAAGCAGAGCTCCCAAGTAGTTGTCACATCCGCGAGTGAGAAAAACTTCGTGGGTGAAATTCGGACACCCAACCACCCACGAAACAGATCTAACAAGGCTTCAGGAACCGGATGCCTGGCCACCAAGCCGCCCTGAGCCTTCAAGCCTTCAAGCCTTCAAGCTGGGAGTACGTGCCTTCCATTTGCTGCCCCCCAGAAAAAAAAAATACAAAATCCTGCAGTGATACTTTCCCAAAAACAACAGGGAGAATAGAAAAACGATTAAACATATTCACTTTTCCGGCAATAGATGGCCTGCAAGACGGTAACTCACCCCAGCGTGCTTTTGGGTCTCACCAAAAGCCCCCGGTTTAGAAATTTCCCCCGCCAGCCTCGCGGCCTCGGAGCCTGCGCCACCTCGGAGACAGGCCGAGAAAACACGCGTGGCGCGCGCGCGCGGTTTACGGTTGGCAGCCTGGGCTGAAAACTCGGACGTCTTTCCTCCTGGCAAAGGTGAGCCAGTTGGTATTGTTGGCTGGCTGGCTTGTCAAGCCTATGCCGAATTGCTTATTTTCTTCAGGGTTCTTTACCCAGAGGCTCCTGGCTTCGGCTTTCAATGGAAGACCCGGCCCCTCCATTTGACACCCCGGAGGTAGTTCGGGGTCTCAAAACCCAATTGTTTGAAGGCCCCAAATCAATCGGGAGCCTCTGGGTAGGGGCAGTTGACATGTTGTTTGGTTTATGGGCTGATCGCAATTTCGAAAGAAGGTTCAACAGGTGAAGCACGTATTGCCATGTCCCGGATAAGGAGTCTGTAGAATTCGTCAACAGCTTGGCCCGTCGAGGATTAAATTGCCTAAAAGCAATAAGCGGTAAAACGAGGTGGTTTTTTGCCACACAAAGGCCAGAATTTGCTTGGTTGCCCAGGCCCCTTTGCACATCAGGTGCACCTGCGCTCATTCGACAGTTCATGGCTGAATGGCTGTTAATGATGTGACCTTTGGGCCAAATCAAAACACAAAGGTGCATGCAAGCATGAGAGCTGTCAGCGGCCGAACGCGGCCACCAAGGTGTCAAAGCCAGCCCAGCTGACAAGCAATAGATCAATAGGCGGTTGAACCCACAAGCGGGAACACACAATTACCACAGCACAAGTCTGCAGAAGTCCATTCCGTGATTCGGACTTCATAAAACCATCCCGGGCTTCCAACCTGTCTCAGCAAGAATGGTTCAATACAATGGTGTCAAGTGTCCCTTTTGGGTGAAGGGCACACATTTTTGAGCAGGGTACACTTGTTTGGTGGTTTCTAAAGGGAAACGAAAACAAAAGCCGAAGCCATTGTGGTGGGGTCCAACCTTAAAAAAGACGAGCCACCACGTAGTCAAGTCTCCCTTTTGGGTGAATCTCTAGAAAAGGCTTTAGATGTGGCGAGTCTGTGGATCCCCTGTATTCTTCACTGAAAGAGCACAACCAAAGGACCAACAAGTGAAAAAAGGGTGACATCCACGAAAAACAAGACACACCCAAACCGTTTTCTGGAAAATCACAGTACCACTGATTTCCTTTTCAAGTGCCTTTGTTTCGTTTTGCATGTTTTTGTTCGCGTCTTTTTAGAATCGCTCTGCATCCGAGAGAGAACAAAAACACTGGGGGTTCATTACTATTACCTTGGAACGGACGCAAGGGAAATCTTGACAAACCAGCAAGCCAACAATACCAGCTGGCTCACCTTTGCCAGGAGGAAAGACGTCCGAGTTGCTTGACCATAATCTTCCGGTGGATTTGCGTCGCCTTAAAGACGCCAATGGTCATGAAGATCGCACCAAGCCTCGGTCTACCCAAATCATCCAGCCGGTTGCCTGTAGCCTTACATGAGCGTCCGCAAAAAAACATGCTGGCTATAAGTGCCATTGTGTTTTGGTCATCTCCAAAAACGACGACATCCAGGGCGCACCAAACAATCCGAACGGGACTCAGCTGCCATCCTCGCGGCCGCATCCCCAAACAAGTGGCTTTACTTGTGTCCCTGCACCGACCAACCTGAAAAGGGAACCTCTCGTCCGAGAAAAGTGGATTCGCCAAAAACAACATCCAAACTGTTGTTACCACCAAAGTGGTCCAAACCTAAGAAGTTTAAAGTCGAGGAACCCAGGGACGGAGGTCTTCAAAGAAAATACATGTCTTCCTTGTTCTTCTTTTCATCTTTTTGTGTGTGGGGGGGGGGGGGGGGCGGGCGGGTTGGGAACCCCTTTTTGCCACCTTTTTGGAGGGAAATATCAAAACAACTCACCTGTATGCAATGACGATATCCTCCGGGACCACAAAGATCCGAACAGCCGGGCTGTGGAGGAACGCTGGGCAAGACGGGTATAAGCAAAGAACACAAAGTCTAACATGTTGTAGCCTATGCCAGGTGCAATTGTCCAATCACACTTAAAGTTCCAACCAGCCTCCTGGCCTCATGTGTAGAAATCTAGAAGCAGCACAGGTACCTGTTACATCAACCACCGATTTGCCGCCCAATTGCGCTTGCCTCTTGCTTGTGCATGGCTTATGCCACTTGGAACCTTTTTGGGCACAAACTGCTCCATCCCCGCGGAATGCTGCGAGTGATTCTTCTAACTCCGCAAGTCAGCCTGTCACGTACTAGGAAACCACGGTCCGCCACCTGCTAAACCCCCAACAGGTAAGACAAGGCCTCGCTAAACGCCTTAGCCCCCACAACTTACTTCGCATGGGCCCGAACTAGTCCAACAATGAAAACCTTTTGGCTTATCACTGCACCACGGTTGGAGCTTATCGTGAACATAGGTGTCCTGTTTGGGCTAATAGATGGCCCTGGTAGATGATGAAACCACCAGATAAACCTGGAATCGCCATCTATTTGTTCGCCCAAATCAACCAAAAAGGACACCGGCTTATCGTGCATTCAAGCTTCCACTTGAAGATGTAGAGGATGATACCATGCGGTGTGTTGGGCAGCCAGCTGCCCTTCCACATCTTGGAATCTGGATAGCCTTCGGCCGGACAAGTCCAAATTTCAAGCCCCCACTCTGCAAAACTTGCTATTAACCTGAGGGATAGCTCTAGGGGTAACTTCCCCATTCTTTCCAGGGATCCTTCTTTTTAGGAAACCATCAAAAACCCGGGGGAAACAGCCGGGTTTTGAAAAGAACGATGGGTCCTCCAGTAGAGAGGTTATAAGGGTACCTGTTTTTTTTTTCTCTAGTTGATTTTACTAGGGAAACCGAATCTCCCAACCAAAAAAGGGGTGAGAAGGTTGCACCAATCGCTGGACCTAGACCTGAGGGATATCAGGCATCCGCACGACGGTGCAAAGAGACAGCCGGGAAAGGCTGAACCTTGGGACCAAACGACTCGAGTGATTGAGATGACATCTCGCCTCCATTTGATTAAGTCTCCT
Source organism: Effrenium voratum (assembly GCA_963377175.1). NCBI lineage: Eukaryota > Dinophyceae > Suessiales > Symbiodiniaceae > Effrenium > Effrenium voratum. The sequence continues at coordinate 170,146 of CAUJNA010001990.1, forward strand.
GGCAAAAAATATAAGTCCAGTAGTGAAATCGATTCCCTTTCCAACCAACAAGGGAAATAAAAGCTATTCTCAACCAAATGGCAGCTGGTAGTTTATGTTATCAGTGAAGGAGCACAGCTCAGCCGTGCCAGCAAACTACAGTATGTACTTGTCATATGTGTCGTTCAATACCTGTTCCCTTTGTGCGAAGACTGCGGCGCATGCCTTTACATACTTTGGCTTGCTGCTGTTTTTTTGGGGTTGGTTTGATTGTTTTCGATTTGGCGTGTGGAGCTGTTTTGCAGGCTGCTGCTTGCATTTGTGCCTCCACGCAATTGCATTATCCAATCGTTTGCAGTTGTCTTCGGTTGCTTTCGCTGCTGCCTGGTGATGCCTCTCGAATGAAACTGTTTGCTTTCGCTTGCTTTTGCGCTGTTGCTTGCCATTGCTTGAGCTGTCGCTGATTGCTGGGGATGCGCTCTTGCTCCCTTATCTGCCTGTTGCAAAGTGGCAGGGGTGCATTTCCTCACTTGCTGTTCCCTCCCTGACAGCGAGGTGGTCCGTGATCAGCCAGCCACAACAGATCCGAGGTGAATAACAGTCTCGCTCCTTCTAGTCGTTTGAAGCCAACAGGAAGGTGTTGTAATGCAATAACAAGTACATCCATCTTTGGAAATATCTGGTCGACCTGCGGAAGGAGAGTATGAAAATTGTCTTTGACTTGGGAATACTCAGATTGTAAAATGTAAAGGTCGGCTTTGTGTGATGCCATGAGTTCGTGACCACCTTTGTTAAAGTTATGAGTGAGCATTTTTTGCTGCCAGGCGAGCTCGCTATAATGTGTATATATATACATATATATATATATATATGGATAGTTCGTGCAACAATTACTCTTACAAGCAAAGTCACGGATCTTGAACGCAAACCACCGGGGGTTTGTCCGCTCATACTCAAAAAATCACGGCGGCGCCTACTTCGCCCACATAGATCAACACGACCGCCAAAGGCATGGCCACGTTCATGGGCATTGCCGCGCCCAGGTAGTAGGCAGCATCCCACCTGCTCCGAGCGCTTGAGATCTCCATCCCTATTTCTCAGGTGCTTTCTGCTCCCCTGCTAAAAGCTTGACTTTTAGTGGTTTAATGGAAGACAAATTAATTGGCAACAAGTTAAAGTCCTAACATCCAAGCAACATGTACTAAAGATTTGCTGGTCTAGTTTGCAAGGTGTTGCCGTCGTTTGGGGTGCCAACCAACATTGAGCCACCAAGGGGGATACAAAAAGGTCATGTTTTCCATCGGCTGATAGAGTGTAAAAAAACATCATCCCAGTTGTGCGAGGTCCGTGATCATTTGGGGGAAACCTTTGCACAATGTGTCAAAGCCCGCCTACGACATGTAAATATCCTCTCTATTTTGTCTGGCTACTAACATGGTGCGTGAGTCGCAACCTGTTGACTCATGAGGGCACAACTAGCCATTTTTGTTGAAACACACTGGCTGCTGGTGCAGTCGTGAAGTCCAAATAAGTCACGGTAAGAACAATCGGCCAAAGGGACCTGGAAACATGAGTGAGTGCTCTGGATTTACTGGAACAAATAGCGAGCCAATGTCAGCTCTCACCCCCCGGTGTCCCTCCCAAAAGGGCAATAGACTGATGTATTTGAACCTCGGCCTACAGCCGCGCCGCCCAGCCAAGATTGCATGGCATCCAGGTTTTGGGCACAACTTCACTCCCTGACAGTCCTGGTTTTCTCTTTGGCCAAATTGACGCCCGAAGCTGGGTGGCCACACTCAGCAGTCCAGTCCATGTCAACATTCTCCCTACCCGGCGCCATGCAGAGCTGCCCCACAGTAGTATGAAGTGTTGCGAACCAATCACTTACGACAGCTTCATGCCCGAACAAAAAAACCGGTGCGGCACTGGGTACTGCCTCCGCAATCATGGTGCTGGTTTACTAAGTGATGTGTTCGGTTTAGAACTGGTTTCTTGTTGGTTACCTTAAAGACTTGTAGGGGAACCCTGTTTGTGATTCTTGTGTCAAAGAAACTCTCTTGTTTTAAGTACACCCTTAAGCAACCCACATGTTGTCAAGTATCAGGTCCTCGGCTGTGTTCCCTCACATGACATGTCGGACGAGCTCTTTTCAAGAAGAGACTAGGTCCTCCAGTAGAGAGGTTAGAATAAGGGTACCAATTCTTTTTCTGTAGTCTATTTTAGTAGGGGAACCCTCCCCAAAAAAAGGGTAAAAGGGCACTACTGGGGGACCTAGTAGATAAAGAATTCGCCGTTTGGGTGTTCGGACTCGTTTCATGATTGACAAACAATGACGAACAAGGTCATTGCTAGAATTCAGCTGCTGGGATAGGGAACCAGGTCGAACCATAAGCGACATGACACGCATTCCAACAGCTCCGCACCTTTGCCAGTGGGTCAGCTCACCCTTTCGACCTTTGCACTTCCACCATCCGAACTGAAATATGTTGGTCGCCTCGGCGCCAGGCTGGGGCAAGCTGAGGCTGGAATTGCCTATGACGCGGGGAATGCAACAGGCATAGTGTACATTAACATTCATTGATGTCCAGCATATCTAGCTACATATTGCATATATTAATTTTACATGCATATATTGGATATTATACGCTCGCCCCCCCCCTTCCCCCCAAGATCCGCGCCTGAGTTTTTTTTCAGTTGTTCTTCAAAGCTTTTGCTTATTTAGCTGAGGCAACATTATTCTGCTGTTCCTCAAAACATACTTCCAGGCTCTGAAAAATAGTGTGTGGTATGTTTCTGGGACAATAATCTGAGGGTGGCCGCTCCAATGCGTTCCCAGGCTGCATGCACTCGGTGTGTCACTCACTCGTTCGTCTGAATGCCCTGCCGTGCGTCTTTGTGTCTTCTTCTTGCGTCTTTGCGTGTTTGCGTCTTGCGGCGAATTCTGGTGTCTTCTTCCCTTGCATCTTCGCGTCTTCGTTCGATATTGGGAAACCGTCCTGCGAGCACAATGGGCAATACAGCTGGCCACCAGACTTTCTGCATCTGGGCCTCACACATGTGGAGCCGGCTCTATCTTTGCTGCTTACTGGTCACCAAAACTAGTGATGTCTTCCCAATTCTGCATCGTGGGACTCCTTCGTACTTTGACGCGCAGCTGGTCGATCTGGGTCAATCCGGGTTCTTACAAGGTCTCTTTGGCAATCCCCACACACCTTTTGGGTACCTGGATTGGCATGCGGGGGCACAACGGTCCTTCATGCACTTCTGGCCAACTGAAAACGCAACACCCGTAGATTCAGGTGCTGCCCAAGTGTAATCGGGGTTGTCCTATAGTATGATGCATGTGCCATTGCTTGAACTGCGCCGCTAAGGACATCCGAGGCAGCAAAAGGGTAGTAGATGCCTTGCTGGGGCTTCTCGTGCTTGCGCGCAACTTGCTGATTGCTGATTTTCAAACTTGTTGGTGTCAGTTTAAAGTGAAGAGCTATCATGAAGCTAGGCAAAATCAGTGCATAAAACCTTCAAAACCTTAGCCTTTGGGCATCCCTTGGGCCGCACTTGCGCGCTCCTTGTGCGCGCACAGCTTGCCAATGTTTTCTTCTCCCCGTTCGGCGGTAATTAAAACCGACGACTGGGGGTCTAGGACGACCCGCACATGATGCAGTTGCCATCGGGTATGGATGCCAAAACTTTTGGTTTTGCCCATCATAGGGGATGCCCAAGAACCTAGCCCCGGGTATGGATGCCATTGAAGACAAAGTGTGGCTCACGAAGCAGAATGCCTTTCTTGGCTGCCAGACCAACGATTTAAGCCATTGCCCTCGTGACCAACGATTGGCATCTTGCCCAGTCCGGCAGAAGCCAAGATTCCATCCACTACACAAGTGACAAGAGTGTGAAGCGTTGATCCATTAGCGCCTGGGAGATTCGGTGACTTTCAGACGCTTTGGTTAGGGGTGAAACCGCGTGTGGAGTCATGCACATTGATCTCTATGTAGGAAGCTTGGGGAGTCATCCCTTGGAAAATTTGAAGCGGCCAGGCCGCATCAATAACCTCTTGGAAGGTTACACGTGGGGCGCGTATATTTTTCAGCCTCGTCCAGGAATAGGTGTTCCCATAGATCCATGAACATTGTCCATGTGCCGTCGCCCTGAGTGATCAACTGCAAAGCGACCAATATAAAAAGCCCCGTACTCTCCCCTCAACACATATGTATATATACATGTATAAATATATATATATATATACATATTAAAATATGAGCATACTCTCTCAAAGCAACATCTGCTGTAATGGGTGGCCGTTGGCAAAAGCGTGCCCGGAGTAGCAAGCAAACAGTTGCTGAAGAAACCATATCTTCAGATTAGGCAGCACAACTGCAGTTTGGGAAAAGCAATGCCTTACAAGCCAGTGACATGGACCGCGCCATGTAGTCCAAGTGGCCAGCACACTTGTTAACGTCAACTCCAACGCATAGAAGAGATGCTCCACGTTGGTGCCTGGCAACTGCAAACCAGTCTCTCCTCCAACAGCGAAAGAGGGAAGTCGACTGCATGCGTATCGACAGATCACGGAACAAGACCATATTGAGATGACCCCAGCAAAAAATATGTACTTTTTTTTTTTCCCCCCGGTTAGTGGAAAACAAAGGGACCGCAAAAAAAGCAAAAGAACAACACGGGCAGCTAATTCTGGGGAAGTTAAGAGTGGCGCATACTGGAATCAACACACGAATAATGTCCATCACGCGCTTGGGGAAACTTCAAGGAACCCATGTGGCCGGTAAGGGTGTTTTTATTATTTTTATTATTATTATTTTACTAGGGCTGTTTTTTTTTCCTAGGGTTGGTTTTCCGCAGGGTTGGCAACATCCCCAGCATCACTTGGCCCTGGGGTTGCCTATTGGCTCTGATTGGGTGGCGGTTGGGAGTTGCTGGGGTCTGGTGAGTTAGAGGAGTTTTCGCTGGCTTAGATCTTCATGAGGGCGAGTCTTGCGGTGGTTTGGGGTTGATTTAAGCGAAGCGAAGGGCTGACATCCGGGCTGCTGTTGGGCGGGTTTAGGGTTGACTTTGAGTGGGTTTGGGTTGGTTTGGAGCTGATTTGTGTTAGGTGCGCTGGTTTAGGGTTGCTTTATGGTTTAGGGTTGCTTTAGGGTGTGATTAAGTGAGTTATGGGCGAGTTTTGGTGGTTTGGGGCAACGCCCCAATACCGATCCGAAACGAGACCAATCACTCGAAGTCAACCCTAAACCCGCCCAACAGCAGCCCGGATGTCAGCCCTTCGCTGCGCCTAAATCAACCCCAAACCAACGCAAGACCCGCCCTCATGAAGATCTAAGCCAGCCAAAGCCGCCTTAACTTAAACCAGACCCCAGCAACTCCAAACTGCCACCCAATCAGAGCCAATAGGCGGCCCCAGGGCTAGTGAGGCTGGTGATGCCAGGGATGCGGCCAACCAACCAACCAACCAGGGGACCAGGGGACCAGCCCTAGTAAACAAACCAGCCCTAGGAAAAAAATAACACCGGATCCCCCATGTGGCCATGGGTCAAAACCCCGTATCCCCAATCCCCACTAAAATAGGTTCTAAACGGGGGGGAAAAGCACCTATCCCAAAATGGGCGGTTTTGACCCACAGCCACGTAAGAAAATCCTCTCCAAGGAGCAACGGAGCTGCGGGAAAACACGTCAAGATTCCAACTTCACTCGCCGATCGCAAGCAAATGCTTAAAAAATCGTGGCGTTTCCATCCCCAGACTTCGTGCAAGCGCCTTGGTTGCTGTTGACCCCCCTGCAAAACGTTTTTTGTTTGGGGGGGGGTTTAGTGGAAAACCTCTTGATTTCCCGAAAAGTTACAGTCTAAAGATCCAACCCAATAGCAGCTAAGGCACGCTCTTGTTTTTGGGGGTAGAGTCATTGTGCCATCTCTTCTCTTTGGAGGTCCTCTGTTCCTTAGATCTCGCCAAGGATCCGATTTGGTACCAGGCGATCTGCAGAAACCAGCCAGCGAGGATCGGCCAACATCAGGTACCTTAGCTGCCAAAATGCTTCATGATCATGATCAGCAGTCAGTCAGTAGAAGAAAAAAAAGGATGTGTGGAAATGGCGGAGAACCAAACTGGCTTCCAGTTTGCAATATCACATTACAACTTGACACTCAAGGAGACGCGGAGGGTCCTAAGTTTGGCACCCACCACCAAAATGGACTGCGTATTCATATTATGTTTTTTTTGCTAAAATGCAGTGATAAGACCAAGAAAGTCGACTAGGTCCTCCAGTAGAGAGGTTAGAATAAGGGTACCAACTTTTATCTGTAGTTTATTGTAGTAGGGGGGTTTTCCTCCCAACCAAAAAAGGGTATTAAAGGGCACTACTGCAGGACCAATCGCCATGCAAGCCGACGCCGTAGGCTCGGCTTTCTTGCGACTGCCGAGGTGCCCACCAAGGTGGGGATCGAGAGGACCAGCCTGGATCGAGACAGTTTCCGCAGCTCAAATCGACAGCTTCCCCAACATGGGTGTCCTTTTTGGGAAAATAGATGGCCCCGGTAGTTGATTAAACCACCAGGTAAACCAGAATCGCCCTCTATTTGTTCAACTAAAACCAACCAAAAAGGACACCTATGTTCCCCAATTTGCCGAAATCTCCCCTGGAAAAAATCAGAAAGTACTTTCCAGTAGCGATAGATTCCAGCTTCAAAACCAACAAGGGAAATAGAACATATGAATTTCAGCAATTGGAAAGGCACACGAATTGGCACGCTCCGGCATGTTCTTGATGGGGGATATTTATTTGTACAGTGGTCAAGACAAAACCATCTTCACAACCCTTGCTATGGTTGCAAACCACCTTTTTTTTGCAGCCCGAACGAAAAAATAAAAATAATCAACACCACAAATCATGTTTATTGCTATTACTATGTTGGTCTTAAAGCAAAAGAAACCCAACTTGCCAAGAAAAGTGAAGCCATGGTTGACCCGGTCAACTTCTCTAGCCATTTGAAGTTGAAGACACAACCGCAAACCAGGCTATTAAATAAATCCGACCAAAAGTCCGGATGACTATCAAACTCAGTTGCTGACAGGCGAGGTTGTGACTCACACTCCAACTAGCAACTAGCTCCCGCTTGCCATGAGCAAACTGTTGTGCTGGATCATGTTCGTTGTCATGCAGACCTGCACATATCATGATTCACGCAAATTCATGCACTCAACTGGACCGGCGAGACTTTTGCTGTTGGGCTGAAACAACGCAGGAGTTTAACTGCGTCGCAGCCGGCGAGGGCAACCATTGCGACACATCACCACATGGCTTTTCCCGTGCGCCCAACCGCAGGCTACCCTCTCTCTCGCTCTCCCTCATTAACATGGCACCTGTTGGAGGTACCAGGAAGACCAAACACCTCTTCAAGAAACCCCCTGTCAGGCGCCTTTTGTTTTGCGGATAGCAGGCTTTTTTTTCTCCCTCCGTTTTGGGCCGCGCAACGAGCACATGGCTGCGCATAGCCCCCTCTTCTCCACCACCTCTTCGGGCGCTTCAGCGTCGCCGCCGCGAGGCGGCTCTTGTCCTCAGCAGCCTGAAGCGCCGCTCGACGACGTGGGATGGTGGCTGGGGCCTTCGGCGCCAAGCCACAGAGTACGATGTCCCCAGCTGTGCGATGAATTCCCCTGTGACAACCAGAACTAGGTCCTCCAGTGAAGAGGTTAGAATAAGTTGGTACCAACTTTTTTCTGGAGTCTAGTAGGGGAACCCTCCCCCAAAAAAGGTGTGAAAGGGCACAACTGGGGGACCTGGCATTTCATGTGTGTGGCTCCCTTCTTTTTTACATGTACTGCAGCAGCAACTGGGGAATGTGTCAGTCAGGGTCACGGAGCTACCAAGCAACTCAACATCATTGCGCATGAATACATACTAGATTGCTTGTTAGCTTACATGTAGAGTGTGTATGCTGACACACTCGAAACACGGGCACGAGGAGTCATTCAACATGTTGGGTCAAGTATATTTGAAACCAAAACGCCATCCTCTTTGTCACCCCCACGCCTTCCTCAAGCACCACCTTCTGCGTCATGGCTCAGATCCCGGGATGCGCAGGCAAGGACTTTCCTTTGAGACAGTCTGGCACAGCTCGGCACATGCATCGGCATCAGGGTCTCAAAGTCTAGAAAACAGTTTGGAAGCGCTTTTTGCGGATTTTACCAGTTCTTCCCCCTACAAGTCTCTTTTTTAGTACTTGTGCAGTACTCTTACAACATCCTACAGTTTTTTTTTGTGTTTTTGTTTAAGCCATATCTAATCCGTTTTCTAGAAAAAGGGGCAAACATGAGAAAATGATTTTCGACCACACCCTTGCGAACAAGAACTCGGTTGCTTTCTCCCCTGCTAAAGTTTAATTTTAGTGGTTTAATGGAAACCCATTCGTTGGCAAAAAGTTAAAGTCCTAACATGCAAGCAAAATGCAGCAAAGAGAATATGTCCGGCGTGTTGACCTCAGGCTGATACGAATCGCCCCCGAGCAACTCCGCGTCTGCGAGGCTGGCCAAGTTCAAGTTACACCTGTCCCTGTGAAAGAAACCGCCCCCTGCCAAAAATGGGGGTCGCCCTTTTGCCGTCTTTGGCGATTTCCAGAAAGCCACCGAAGGAAGCGCCTGGAGCGATAAATGGACCCGAAGCGAGAAATGGCCCGTTGGAGTCCGCCAGAGGGCCCAGCCTCCCGGGTGATGATGGCTCGAGCACGCTTTGAGATCATGGCCTGCAGCCGCAAAGTGCTCACGAAGGGCCCCTCAAAGCACACCTTTTACATGTATATATATATATATATGTTGGGTGGGTCGTCTTTTCTTAGGTTGGACCCCAAAACTTCAAAACCACCAAATCAGGGGTCCTCTGAAAACGAAAACACACACACACACACACGCATATGTTGAGAGGTTGCCAAAGGTGAATCTGGCGTCGAATCCCTTTCAATCACCATTACGAGGACAATTTCGGGGACGTCACTTTATGGGCCCAATGCTACCATCCAGCCAAACATGAAAACTCTCAACAAACCCGAGCAATCTGTCTTTCGCGGCCTGATGAGGCTATGTAGCGTGTCGAAGGTCTTGAGTCCAAAAAAAAAAGGGCCAGAAGGGCCCGCTAGATAGTCGACTTAGAACAAATGTAGGTTTCATGTGGAGCTTCTATGCAAATATCAAATAAAGTCACCAGATCTGAACTCAGGAGTCGTGCACATACCCAAACAAAAGAAACCCCAGGGTTGAAACAAGTCAGTTGAGGCCTACCCACAGCCTCCATCTATTGGCCAGTCGCCAAGGCGGAGTGCTCGCAATCGGAATTCTCAATAGTACATAGTGCCTTGCAAAAATAAACACCACACGGCCAGCCGCCCAGCATTTGATTGTACATGATATCATTTCATTTGACTCCCCAGTAATGTGGCTGCCCAAAATGTATTCAATAGAATTGATTGACACACTGTCTTTATGTCTTAAGTTCTTGACCGTGCGCTGGTTCAATTGAGTTTGGGCACTGCTCCTTTCGAGTATGTGTCTCTCCTCATGAATTCGATTCGATAGATGGCAATGGACTGGATGCAAATCAAAATCATCCTAAGAAGAATCTGTCTTGACAGGTTGCGGAAGCTCGAAGCTCACAGATCTTCGAGACAAAAGCTGCCACTGCTATGGAAGGAGACTATGCGGCAAGCAAACCCCCCAACGTCAGGCTCCATGATGCCATGTCAATTGGTGGGAGGGTAAATGAGTTGCGCTTTGAGATCACTGGAGGGAATGAACACCCCCCTATTACTAAACAGGTTGGTTGATCAATCCGGGGTCATCATTCTTTGTCTTCCTTCTTTGCCTTTACCCTTTTTTGCTTCGGGTTGAACATTTGTCGTTCCTTTCTTGCTTTCTTCTTTCTGCTTCCTTTTTGTCGTTGTCAACATTAATCTAGGGGTTGATTCCCCATTATTTTCAACCATCGTTCTTTTCAAAAACCGGATCTGTTTCCCCAGGGTTTTGGGTGAGTGTTTAGAAAGAAGGATGCCTGGAAAGAATGGAAATGGAAGGTACCCCTAGGAAAAAGGAAAAAACAAACCCTCTTCCAACAGATGAAGTGGACAAGGGCTTCCCCAAAAGGATGGTCGTCTTACAAAACCCTCCTAGAGTCTTCTTTCTGCCTCCTAGGTCGAACCTAGCCGCAGTCCCCGGAAGGAACCCCAGACCTTGGCCGGGCCTTCGCCCGGTAGAGACTCTGCATACCACGCCAGGCGTTGAAGTGCAGCCTCAGGTCCTGGCCAAGTTGGAAAACCCGCCCTAAGGAACGACATCAAACCCAACGCACAAACACACCTAGGTGCATACATATATATATATATATATATGTTATATTATATATATATGTTTACTCACGCGAACAGACTTATATGTGTTATGTGTATGTGTATATATATATATAATGCAAATTGAATTATATGTGTTATGTACATACATATATATATATACATATACATGGACAGCTGCTGATGTGAAAACCGGCGTGTAGCCAAAAATATGTACATTGTAAATTCTATGTTGTCGTGGTTTGGTTCTGCAGCCTTCCTGCGGTTGTCTCTGCATAAGGTGCAGGGCGTCAGCAACGTATGCGGCAACACAAAACAACACTTGACCATATGCATCACCTCACGCCTGGCTTGATGTAACAAGCTGAACTCGGAGTTGGGACCATTCGAAACTATCCGCCGTGCACGCTCACTCGACGAAAGGACGCGCGGTGTATTTGGAAAGGCTTCAAAACAAACAAATTAGTGCCTGTCGCGCGCCAATGTCAAGTTGCACAAAAGACCAGCCTTTTTTTGAACGTAATACAGTAGGAACGGTATGGTTTGCCGTAGGGGCAAAAGGAGCAGCGTCATTTTAACCTGTGCATCCAAGGGATGTCGGAAGTTTCTAATGCCAGCAACCAGAAAAAGAAAAAAAAAAAAAAAAACACATTGAGCAACGAGAGTCAGGAGTGGCAGCCAGTCAGGATATGACTGCATACGCGCGCAGTTCACAGACACTCAAACCAGTAATCATTCAAAGCACTGTGGCTTTATACCACGACGATGTGCGTGTTTTACATGAATGAAGATAGGTATATTCCTCCGCTTCTGACCGCTTAAGCATAGGCTAGCCTCCACAAATATCTATTTGCAGGCACCTCGTAGAATTCCTAATGTGTTGCAGGGAATGCAGTTGAACAGATTTTGCCCAGGCCTCTTTGGAAAGTATATGGACACAGCACAGGGTGGTTTTGGTCAGTGTGTGTGTATGTTCTGGTTGTATTGGATTGGCTGTTGCTTTGGGAATTTATCAGGTTTGAGGTGCTTGCCGTGAAAGGTGCGCTGATAGGTTGAAACCTGAGTCATAGTCAAAATCTGGTATTCAACTGGTCTACCCCGAACCATGTAAAGAGTAAAGAATTGAAAAGGCGGCTGCAACCATTTTATGGCTGGGATCGTCCCTTACCAACTATCTGGGCTTTTGTTGTGACTCCCCTGTCTAATTCCCCAAGTTCATGGGTATGCGGTGATTTTCTCACACACCTCGCCAAATCAAACGATTGACGGGGTAAGTAGCAGGCGCCTTTGAAGTTTCACAACTCCATTGTGATATGCTAGCAAACACATCCTCAATATAATCATGCCTGTGACCCAGATCGTGGGGTGTACCGCAATATAAGAGTACCTCTGCATCCACTGCTTCCGGATATCACAACTTCCATTTGGTTAAGACCCCTGGAAACAAAAATAATACTTCCAGTAGTGATAGGTTCCCTTTAAAAGCAACAGGGGAAAATAAATATATATATATATATATACATATATTGTAAAACAAAATGGAAGATAATCAGCAACCCAAATAAATACCGCAAGACTTCCATCCCGCCTCTCTTTTCAGCCGTCGCTGCAACATAAACCACAGCCGCCGCCGGCTCTTGACCTGCGACTTCCGCAAGCGAGCAATCCAACCTGGAGCCCCAATAGGTCCTCCAGCAGAGAGGTTAGAATAAGGGTACCAACTTTTTTCTGTAGTCTATTTTAGTAGGAACAGCCAGGTTCGGGTTTAGGGTACCCAACTTTTTTCTGTAGTCTATTTTAGTTAGGGAACGCTCCCCAAAAAAAGGGGTGAGAAAGGGCACCTAGCTGGGGGACCTAGCAAAGATATCCCCAGACCTCCAGCGGCCATGGTGGATGTACAAGGGAAGCCCCTCCCCCAGACGATTCCATGGAAGCTCCCGAACGGACCCGAGATGGAAGACTTGGTTCCATTTACAGGACCGCCCTTCTGAGCTTCCAGGTTAGTCTGAGGGAGTGTAGTGGATGTTGAAGGGAAGCCCCCATCAGGGCTCCTGAAAAGACGCATCTATTTTTCTTGTTTTGCCTGTGTGCGATTTCAGAAAGGCCGGGGGTAGTACCATACTCAAGAAGACCAAAGGGATGAACCTGCTCCGAGCTTGATTTCAGCACCATAGATAACACTCACCCCTCCCTTTCCAACAAACAAACAAAAACATCCAATAAAAACGACATGCCAAGTGGGAATCCGCCACATGCCCAAGCTTTAAGCGGAGGCAGCTTCAACATGTGGGCGTTGCAAGTGGTTTGACCACAAGAAAGATTGCACATCCACTTCCCAGGTCGTGTCATGGAATGTTTTGGGGGACGCCTGGCAATCTTAGGCTGAACATTCAGATTCAGGCGTGCGAGCCTGAGCGGCACGGGCTTCTCGATCGCTCAACATGTCAAACTGGATGTCTTTTTTGAGAGGACCCCCCAAAAACACGACAAAGCAAAAAACGTTGTCCCTTTCTGGAGTCTGGTTTCGCTTTAGGACCACCCAAAAAGGGGTACCCTCAAACAGCGACCACCCAAACGCGAAGTTGTCCATGAAGCATGGCCTGACATGATGTCCAAGCGCAATTTTGCTGCTTGCTAAAAAGAACGTGTACATTGCCACATACCAGCCTGCCGGAGAAACACATGACGTCGAAACTTTCATTCCTGAATTTTTGCGTCACAAGCAACATCACAAGCAAGGTTAAACACATGACCCTTTTTGTGATGCCATGGGCCATCCCTGTGACAAGTCAAGTCGAACCAAAGCCCGCCTCCTGGCGCCAGGGAGCAAAACACCTGGGCGTGAGTATCTGCCAGGGAGAGGGGAAAGGGGAAGCAAAAGCAATGCTCGGTTGCGAAATCTGCTCCCCTGCTAAAAGTGAATAACTTTTAGTGGTTTAATACGGAAACCCCATTAGTTGGCAAAAAGTTGAAGTCCTAACATCCCTTGGCAAAATGCACCAAATAATGTGCCCACTTCAGACTGGCTGAAGCCAGAGGTTTGAATGCAACCGCGATTTTTCGGTACTAAACTGCTGAGCGGAAATGTACGGAGTTCAAATGCCGCACCCTCCAAACCAAACTTGTCGGATCAACGCAGTCTCTATTGAACCTGTTTCCAACAATTTTACATCGGTCGCTTGTTCAACAACTGGGTGGACTTTTGGAAAGCCAATCATGTTGACCCCAGATTAATAAACCCCTGTTTATTAACATGGGGGTGTCCCTGGTTGTAGTGGGGATTTCTCGCTTTTGGAGCGAACACCCCCATATTAATAAACAGGTGTGTATTAATCCGGGTCAACATGATCCAAGTCCACTTGGCACTGCTGTGATTCTTTCAGACTTCAAGGTGAGCAACTTGTACCAAGTAATACATCCATATCCGCAAGCCAAATTCAATTCAAGCGTTGGCAGGTTGCACCGTCAACACCCGATTTGGTATTTCCTCGACTGGACTTTGACCGTCGTTGACGAGATGGCAAATTGTCCGTGCCATTTGGCACATGAAGGAAGATACCCAGATTGGCAAGGCAGATCAACCCCCAATTAGTCAAACAGCCTCAGTGACAAAGCACGGGATCCAATAAAGAATCGACTCCGTCATGGCCTTCAAAGGCATCAGAATACATTGCTGTAGATGGCTGATACATCAGCACCGCCAACTCTTGTCTGACAAGGCTCTGGTAGGACATAAAACAAGCAATGCCAGCAACACTCTGCATATCTGTCACTTCGCCAGCAGTAGGTAATCAACTCCACTAGCAGGGTCAACATCGGTTCGACGGTTCAATCAAGAACTCCAAAGGAACCGAAACAATCTATACATGATGTCCTTACCCTCACTTACGCAGAAATTCGGGAAACCTAATGCAACCGGTTCTAATTGTTGTTGGTATTTTGTGCGAAACCAATTGGCCATGGGTCAACACCCCGTACCCGAAGTGAACATCCCCATCCCCACTCAAATAGACAAAAATGAGTTGTGCACCTATCCCAAAATGGTACCACTGGTTTTGAACTATGGCCAACTAGAACAATGAAACAACACAGCGCCTGCCAAAACACATCTTGGTAGCCTCCACCAAATTCGCAGCCATATCGGAAGTCTGCTACCCAAGCACCGCCGGGCAATTCCAACAAGACCGGAGTGAGAGCCCCGTGCCCCACCATTCAAAGTGCCCCAAACAATCTGTCACATGGTCATCCTGTCATCCTATGGTACACACCAAAACGCAGTAGCTAGAAAGGCCTCGAAAGACGACTTTGCAACCCGAACATTTAATTGATGCAAAGAAAACACGTCGCCCTTGTTGATGTTTTTTCTGCAGAGACTTGGTTTAACTTCTCCAACCAATTCCTCGTTGCAAACATGCTTGCAACCAACGCCCAAGGAAAGGTACTTGCAGCGCCTGATGGATCAACTAGGTCCTCCAGTAGAGAGTTTAGAATAAGGGTACCCTTTTTTCCCGTAGTCTATTTTAGTAGGGGAGCCCTTCCCCAAAAAGGGTAAAAGGGCACCACTGGGGGACCAAGTCAACCTTGTTCAGACCACATCGAGCAGCCCAAGCAGAGTGCCACTGAGCTTCAGGCAGGTTCAAGAGAATTTGATTGGCGGCTGGCGATGGCAGCACCTTCCGGCCCGAGCGAAGGGGTCAAAATCCCGTACCCATCCCAATCCAGGTGAATGGGAAACCAAAGCACCACAGCACCAATAGCCACCAATCAGCAGCTTCGCTGAACTGCATGTTCTCAAGAGGCTGCGCGGGGAAGGCAGATCCATGGGATTTATGGGCAACATCGTGGTCGACAACAATAACTCAGAGCAGGTGAACGGTCGACATGTGACATTTGAGTAAAGAAAGGCACAAACATTGTGACTGTGAGTAATTATCCATGTTGGACAACAACTGTATTTCTCCATTAACTGGCGCACTGACTGGGTCTGACTGTTGAGTGGCTGTTGCTTGAAGAACGGAAGTCCTTGCCCTTCGCGATATTTGCTCGTTGCAAGCTACTGTAACATTCAGAAGATTATCAACACTGCAGTTTAAACACAACATCGAAACAAAACATTCTTACGGCATCGTGATCATACGGCAAACTGGATATGGAGGTGGGTCAAGAATCGGTACCCCAAATGGAACCCTGGTACGTGGAAACATGGACCAAAACCTGCGGTCCCCTGGTGGTTTAATTTTGACCCATACCCACATAAAAAAGGAGCATTCTTACGGCATCGTGTTCATATGGAAAACCGGATATCTTATTCTTATAGCTTTCTAACATATGAACATACGTATGTTCTGTAACATACTGTGGATGGACGAAAACCTGCACAACCTAAAAAACCCTGGGGTGATACTTCCCCTGTAAATACCAACAAACAACGGTTTGCTATGGTTTCAAAGTGGTGCAGGATTTTGTCCACCCACAGTATGTTCGTAACATTACGAACAGTTCATACGGAGAACTGGATAGCTTATAGCTTGCCCAGCAAAGCTCGGAGCCCAACTTGAGGCTGCTGGCGCTTCTACCCTGGCCAACTGTTGCCGAAGCCCCCGTTCAAAAGGCAGCGAGCCTCATCAAGTCCAAAAAGAAATGGCTATGATTTTCTAAGGGACCCTTTGGTGGCATCATTTAGGTGGGGATTCATGTCCACCAATCACTTTTAGGTGGTTTCCTATTAAGATTCATGGCCGAATGAGCAGAGTTTTTTGGGTACATAAAAAGAGGGAACTCCGCGGAACCTGCGCGAGCCTATGCGAGCTGCGTGCTTACAGGGTTTCAGCCTACGCGGAGGCAGTTCCTATGCAAGAAGGCCTACACGGCCTACGCGGACTGCGCTCGCACGCTATTCCAGCCTACGCGGATCCGGGCGCTACAAAAAAAAACTCTGCTCAAACTCAAATGGACATGCTGCCTTTCCTTGATCGCAGGCCCGGTCCTCAAGGACAGGACCTAAGTGAACGACATGTACACTCGCGGCCGGCAACTGCAACTGTTCTGGGGGTTGATTCCTCATTCTTTCCAACCATTGTTCTTCTCAAAAACCAGCTGCTTCCCCTGGGGTTCTGATGGTTTTCTGGAAAGAAGGATCCCGGGGAAGTGTCCCCTAGAACCTTGCAACTCATCCGATCCTCAACAACAAGACTGCTTGCTGCACTCTTTTACGAGTGCAAGCATTGCAAGTGCGCACACGCGCGGAGGCGCGTTTCAAACCACGCGATCCCGTCACGAGGCAGAGCAAAGGCAAGGTCCACTGGCAGGAATAGATTCTTGAAATAGGCGATCACCTGTTCCACAGACAGCGCTCCTAAAGAATAGTCATTCCAGGGATCCAAAAAACTTGGTTCGCTCAAAGCCCGACGTGAAAAATCGCCTGAGAAACACAGAGGCCTTCCATAAACAACATCTGCTCCATCTCAGGCGGTCATTCAGTTCAGAGGCAAAAGCAGCGTGTGGTTTAAGATGTTCACCTTGAAGCACGAAGCATTCACATAAGTATGCGTGGTTCGATTTTCTCCAATCTAGAACCTTCTAAAAGGGCACGAAACCAGTGGGTTTCTCAACCTTGCCCCCGCCCTCGTGAAAAATACGTCGTCCGCCCACTTCGGGGCGGGCCAACCAACGTGGTGCTCGCAGGCTCGATCTCGTCCCGTGATTGACACGGACGCGTCTTGGAACGCGTTCCCAGGGATTCGGCACTTTTGGAACGCGAACAAACATAATAGTGGACCATGGACGCTGGAAAAACCATGTTGGAACATGAATGAAAAGAAACTTCTTGGAACATCGCTGCGGGTCGCTGTGGCTCTAGTTCTCTGTGGAGATGCGCACGATACATGATACATGTGTCGAGCACCGCAGCACGTGGCATGTCTGTCCACTACATGTCTCATTGACTTTCAAACATCAAAATCTTCTGATCAGATTGGACAGCGCCATGCAGCGCCAACCCTGATGCATGGCATTCTGCTTTCTGCTTGTTGGCCCCTGCAAGCAGATCGCTTAACTTGTTAGGACATAATGTGGGGAACAAGAGCACGTACAACAGCAACACGTACATGACCAACAAACACGATAGGCGTTTTCAGGCTGAAAACAGTATGAGCCATCGGCAGGCCTGACCCTACGCAAATCGAAATGTGTAGATATATGTTCCAGGCCGTGAACCCCCCCTGCCCCCCCCAACCCCCCCACCCCTGTGGGGGTGGGTTGGGGTGGATGGGTGGTTGGGGTGTGGTTTGAGTTGGTTTAGGGTTGGTGGCTTGGCTTAGGGTTCAGGGTTGGTTTACTGTTGGCGGGGGGGGGGAGTTAGGCGGCCAGGGGACTGGAACAGATATAGCCCGGATATCGGAGCAGCCGATTTGGATCCCTGAGAACTGAGGCATTGTCCGTGTCGCGCTCTGTTGTTCAGAGCTCGCACCGGCGGATCTCGCGTTTCGTGCCCGACTTCACGTTCATTTGATGCATCTTTGCCAAGTCCACCTCGTTGAAGACACGAGAGCGGGATGCTTCACTCGCAAACTGGGTGTAAAAAAAAAAAAACATGACCCGGAATTCAAATTATGTAATTCGTGGTGTGACGTCACTACCATCTGGAACAAGGATTCAACAATGTGGTTGAACAAACTAGGCAAACAGGCACAGCATGAAGGCTCCAGTCGCTTGTGCATCCAACACAGCGCATATGTTGGAGCAACACACACATGAGGGTAAACAACCAAAACAAACAATCTCAAAATGGGCTGTCAATACCAATCCGCGAAAGCAGCGTCGGAACCCTGGCCCACACACACACACGAGAAAGCAACTGTGGCAGAGGGGTCCATTGACTCTTCATGCTTTTGATCTTTGCCCACACGCGCAAGACGCACACGCACACACACACACACATACACACACACACACACAGAGAAACACACACACACACAGACGCAGAACCCGAAATGTCGTGGGCTGCGAGGGAAGTGCTGGGCGCTTCAAGGAAGCCCCCGCCAAGCAAATATACGTGGGCCCATGCACCCGGATATTTCAGAGTGGGCAAAAACTGTGTTAAACCTTACGCCGGGACGTTGGGAGCGAGACGTGCAGCCAAGCAGCTTCATAATGCTGCCCCCTGCCGACAGGAGCGCGTTCAAAGTCGCGAAACTTACAAGTTGCCAACGCAGGCGCCCATGAACACCAACGTCTTTCCACGTGGGATTCTGAATGCAATGGTGTCCATATTTTTGGTCAAGCGCATGACAAGCCGCATCTCTTTTCCACTCAGCCCAGTGGATTTCCATGGGGTTCCAAAGGGCATCCTTCTTTCTTGGCTGGAATCAGGACCCCAGCCAAAAAATATGTATATATTTTGCCTGTTTAGTGGAAAACAAAGGGAACCCCAAAAAGCGAGAAAAAGGCAACAGGGGGAGCGAATTCTGGTTGGAAGCTTTGCCTGGTTCCTTTTGACGCCTCCTGAAAGCTGCCCGCTGCCCCACCCCAGAAGTCCAATTCCCAAACGGGGGTTCACACCCCGGGGTCCCGAATTTACACCGCCAATAGAAAATGTCGTTCCACCCAATGGAAGAAAAAAACATGAGCCACAAGCAAACCAAATGCCAAGGGTTCAACGAAGAATGTGTGTGAACAAGACAACCATGGACTAAAAGCAAAACAAAAAACAGACTAACAACAGTTCAAACTACAAAAAACCATAGACTAAACCAGCAAGATAACGATGTGGCCATGGGTCAAAAGCCCGTACACCCGGCAAATATCCCAATCCCCACTAACATAGGTTCTGAAATGGGTGGTGCACCTACCAAAATGGTACCCTTGGTTCTGATCCGCAGCCATGTGTGCAACTACGATGTGTGTGAGCAACAAGACAACCATCGGTTTCTTATATATATATATGGCTATGTTTTTTTAGGGGTCTGTAATGCGCGACGCGCCACGAATCTTGTTACGGAGATCTGTAACGGAGATCCTTGTCACGCAGCTCTGTAACGGGACAGACAACATTTCCTGACAAGCAGTCTCAGTAGCACAATGTAGCGCAGCACAACGAGGTATGTAATGGCTAGGTAACGAGGTCGGTAAAGGTCCGTAACGAGGCAAAGCAAAGCGCAGGACGCAAAGCGCGCCTCCGCAGCTCCAGCTTGATTGCGGCAACTCAACGCAAGCCAAGCTGCGGCGAAAAGCAGGGTCCGGGCTGGGGTTGGGTGTGTAACGAGGTATGCAACGGCTATGTAACGAGGTCTGTAGCGAGGCAACGCGAAGCTGGCCCGGGCTGGAGTTGGGTCTGTAACGAGGTATGTAACGGCTATGTAACAAGGTCTGTAACGAGGCAAAGCAAAGCGCAGCACGCAAAGCACGCCTCCGCAGCTCTATTCAACGCCAGCCAAACGGCAAAAAGCGGTGGTCGCTGGGCCGGGCTGGGGTTGGGTGCAACGAGGTATGCAACGGCTATGTAACGAGGTCTGTAACGAGGCAAAACAAAGCACAGTTTGCAAAGCGCCTCCGCAGCTCCAGCTTGATTGCAGCTATTTAACAAGCCAAGCTGCGGCAAAAAAAGGGCAGTCACGTCACTGGCCCGTTTTGTTCATCTGAGGTGTGTAACGAGGGTGTGTAACCAGGGTGTGGTGTGTAACGAGGGGTGTGTAACGAGCCAGCTGGTCTTGTTACAGAGGTCTGTAACGAGGTCTGTAACGAATGTCCGCCGCGGCTCTGTTACAGACCCCTCAAAAAAAAGAAGCTGCCATATATATATATATATATTTATATTTATTGTTTATTGTGTTTTTTTAGAAGAAGCACAGACGAACAACAGTGCACGCCATGAACAAGCCATAGACTAAAACAAACCAGGCCACGATGCCGGCCGCCATGGGGCCTGATGGTGCAGCTCACCGTGGACAGCCCGGCCAGCGCGGCGTCCTTCAGCTTGGCGTCCACGTCCTCGGGGAAGTCCCACCAACGGCCTCGCGGGGCAAACAAAAAACAAACGAAAAAAGCCCAGGGCCGGTGGAGCTTGGGTGCTGCAACGACCCCCCTGCAAAAAGTTCAACTCTTTTTTTCTTCAGTCTAGTGCAAAACGCCTTTAATTTGTTAAAAGGTCAAAGTCTAAAGATCCAACCCAACAGCATTCAGTTGGGTCCCATGTTGACCATCTCCAAAAATGGCAGACCCAGATCTCTGGGGGGGATGTCCCTGGGTGAAATGTGGGGAATGAGACCGCTTTCAGAGGGGAGCACCCTATTAATAAACTGAGATTGATCAATATGGGGTGAACAGCAGATTTCACCATAAGTCACCTGGCAGATTCAGGGGAAGAAGGTCAGTTTCCAAGTTTACCCCGATGCATCCTGGAGGCAGCTTTGACCATAAGTTACGTCACTGTCCGTCCCTTTACCCAACGAGAACTTGACGAATTGCCGCAAGGGCGCAGTTGGGGACAACGAACCAGCTGTCTTGATACACATGGCGGCTCGTTTTGCAAGTTGTCGGGGGATTCCACTGTGAATGGAAGCGACTGAATGCAACATTCAAATGAGCGTACGTGATGCCTTATTTTTAGTGGCGTATTCCAGAGCCTAAAAGAAGAGATATAGCACATATACCCCGCAACGAGAAAGCTTGAGAGTGCAGACGTCTCAGAAGTCGCCGATTTGAGGCAACGGATGCAACAAGTATGAAACATCCAAACGCGATGCTTCAACATTACCAGGGAATGCTAGACTCACTCATCCACTTTTTCTGGTGCAGCGCTGCAACTGCCGGAACAAAAATACATGGATGCCCCAACCGCAGAGTCGATCGCCCTTGCCGAACATCATGTATATTGTAGGGCATAGCATGAAAAACTTGTCAGCTCACCAACCAAGCACGATGACAAAAAAGTCATCTACTGTCAGTTGGTAGGTAGAATCCAGCAAATGACTGCCCAACCAAATTACTCCCTTCCCCTATTCATACAGGCACCGTATGAAACAAAAATGGCTCTCCCAGACCGTGTGGTCCCCAATACAGCTTTTAGAAGAGGCCAATTCTAACCCAATACTAAACTGGATGATTGCGTGCCAAACCCCACCCAGGGGTCCTCCAAAACGCAAGCTCCCTGCACAAACCCCATCCCAATCAGATGTTGTAAACAACCAAAAACCTTTAAAGTTTGTACTACAACCGAATGACAAAGTAACAAATTTGAAGCTTTCCACCCCTGCTAAAAGTTGAATTTTTAGTGGTTTAATACGGAAAACCCAAATTCGTTGGCAAAAAGTTCCTAATATTCCTTGGCAAAATTTTCACCAAAGTCCAGGTTTTGACCCACGGGCCATCACGGGGCTCACTCATGGGCGCCCACAGGCCTCGACCATTGGAGACCTGCCACTTGTAGGGCTTCTCTTCTCCACCGTCGCCGTCGCCGTCTCCACCTCCATCTCCATCTCCACCCAGGGAGGTGGCAGAAACCTCCACCTGCGCGCGGCCAGTCGCAATAGAAAAGCTTTCGCAACGAGGACTTGGAGTTCCTGTGAGACTAGGTCCAAACCAGTAGAGAGCTTAGAATAAGGGTGCCCACTTGTTTTTTCTGTTTTGTCTATTTTAGTAGGGGAACCCTCCCCCCAAAAAAGAGTTGGTAAAAGGGCACTACTGGGGGACCTAGAAGAAGATGTGATTGGAGCTGGCTTTCAGCGCAAACGATAAACAACGATCATGCACAAAACCGGAGAAGCGCGCAATCAAAGGACCTTATTTGTAGTATGTGTTTCAAGAAACTCCTTGTTGTACACTCCTACATGGATTGATGCCTAGCGTTGACACACGCCAAGATTGAGCAGATATTCTGCTCTGCAGCACTCCATGGTTTGACGCATCTTGAAGCAAAAACACCAACTATAATACAAAACCCAAGATGTCTTGCTGATTCATCAAGCCTGGGTTTGTAGCTCATGAGTCTGTGAGCACCCGAGTTCTTTCGCAATCATGATGAAACCGCTTGTTGGCACTGCTGAGCTTGTTTGAAGGGAACTCCGAAGGAAAGCCACCATTTTGTGGGTCTTTTTGGTCTGCGGCCCTCGGCCCTCCAAAAACATAAAGAGTCCACACCACCGCTGACGTTTCCCGGATTCTTGTTGGTTGCGCCTCACGGATCTTTCGGGTGGTCCCGCTCTTGGTGTTCTTCTGCGTCATCTCCTGCAACACAAAAACCGATCGAGTCTTTTCTGAGGGCTTGGACTGGAGACTCGCCGAAGTGAATCCGCAGAAACAAAAAACAAAAAGACATAGGATGTGCGGCCTGACTTTCCGCCGAAGTCTTGCACGCTCGCACACACACACACAACCACACACACACAACCACAACCACACACACACACACACACAATTCCAGTGTTTGAAAATCTGGGTTAGCCGCAAAGTTAGCTGTGGAAACAATGGCTTGGTTCGAAGATTGCAGGCAAGCTGCAGGGCTATATGTGAAGGCTATGGGAAGACTGCGCGCAGACTCCG
Organism: Effrenium voratum; assembly: GCA_963377175.1. Taxonomy (NCBI): domain Eukaryota; class Dinophyceae; order Suessiales; family Symbiodiniaceae; genus Effrenium; species Effrenium voratum. Next base: position 193,007 of record CAUJNA010001990.1, read on the forward strand.
GGAAAACTGGTCGAGGTCGGGAAGTGGCAACATGGCACCACTAAACATCTGAGCCGTGCCAAATACTCTTGTGTAAAAAGCGGTCCTATGAACTTGCTTTCGCGGACCCTTTCGCAATGCTTTCGCGACCCCATGTTTTGCTTTCGCGGGATTTCTTTAGAATTGCTTTCGCGACGCTTTCGCGGCGGACTGTCGCACAGCATGCAGGCTTTCGCGGGTCTTTCGCGGCGGGACTTTCTTTGGTTACTTTCGCGATAAGCTTTCGCAAGCTTTCGCGGCCTGCGTTTTGGCTTTCGCGGGGATTCTATAGGACACCCCCTTTACTACTTTGTATTGTCAGGATTTATGGCGCTGCTCATCTGGCTTGGCTTGTTCTCATGAGGAAAGCTCGCTCAGCAGCCATGAGCTCAAGCCTTGTCAATGAGACCGGCAACATGGTCCAACCGAAACAATCAACGGTACACAGCAGTCTGGACTAGTAAACACACAATCGGTCCGGTTTCCTGTTAGGGAGACCAAACAGTGCGATGCGTAGATAAGTGATGATCCGGAGAAATCCCTCAGCGCTGCTACCAAGACACTAGCACTCTAGAATGTAGATTGCCGGAAGAGTGATGAACTGCGGGTTTTTTGTCCGCAGTGCGCCTTGGAAAACCACGCATGTCCGCGGCCCCACATCTAATCGGCCATTCTCAAAGCGACTCTTGCTCCCAGTGACCCCATGAGAATTTCTGGATTGAAATGGGTGTGGCTCAAAATTAAACAGGAGGGGCCAACCGCAGGTTTTGGTCCATGTTTCCACTTGCCAGGGTTCCATTTTGGTACCGGTTTTTTGAGCCATACCCAAATAACCCTCAGAACCCCCAGTGTCTGAAGGGGCGAATTTCTTCCCAATTTCTGTGCCCTAGAAGGCCATGCTGAATAAAAGGGACCCTTCTCTTGGTTGCTGTTGACCCCCCTGCAAAAAGCTCTTCACTTTTGGGGGGTGTAGTGGAAAACGTCTGAAGATCCCACCCAATAGCAGTCATGTCCTGGTGGGTGGCACTGGGATTTTCGAGACACCGCCATCCTCCAGTCCCATTTTCCCGGTCTCCTTGAGATCGATCTCGTAGGGAAAGCCCCGGGCGCGGAAGTGGTGCATCGTCTCACCTGCGAAAAAAAATCCGAAAGACCCCCAAAGCCAAAGTAGGTCGCAAAAAAGAGCAACCAAGCTTAGTACGTTGTGAGGGCAACCCTTGGTTGACGTTGGAAGGGGAGCAAAAATTATCAAGTTTTAGCAGTTAGGTGGTTGGATTCATCAACCACTAAACCACAATAAGATCAAACATGTTTCCAATGTTTCCCAACAACGACAATGAAGAAGCCAAAACAAAAATCCCCCCAAAAAAAGAAAAACACGCCATGGGTGTTGAACACTTTTTTTGTGCTTCTTGGTTTTGAGTTGAAGTCCTGATTCTGGTGGGGTTGATGAGCCATGGGGTTGAGCCAATGGGTTGAAGCTCCGAAGCCATATAGAAGGACTTCCATGTACGAAGGGACGTCTGAGAGCACGGAGCTTCCTGTTGAATTTCAGGGAGTGGTTTTAGCTGCCATAATCAAAGTGCAAAATGGTTCTAGCAAAATGGTTTTAGCACCAGGGAGTGTTGAAGTCATAGTCAAAGGAGTGTAGTGCCCTTTTACCCCCCTTTTTTTGTTTTGGTTGGGAGGGTTCCCCTACTAAAATAGACAGGAAAAAGAAACAGCTATAAATCAAACAAGCTATAAATGGTTTTAGCTGCCATCATCATAATCATAATCATAATCAAATCATAATCAAATGGACTATAAATACCTAATCATAGTCAAATGGGGACTCGGGCTGGGGAATTCTCCCGCTGCCTGTGATTTGGTACCTGAAAGCATATCTATTTGAGTTCTTTGTCCATGACAAGGAACCACATTGGAGCTAGGTGACAGCCAGGTGCCTCGAGGCTATCCATGGGTTTGTTGAGATCCATGTTCCAAGAGGAAATTCCCCTCTACCACTCAATTGCCCCTTAGGGACCTGGAAATAAAAGGTGATCACCTTTTGGCACCATGACTAAAAATGGTTACCAAAACGAGAAATCCAAAAGGTTAAAAGTTTGGGCAACTGAGACCATCAATCCATTCCAAAGGGCCTTTCTTATGCATGGTACAACCCCTGTGCGCCCATCCTGTTCCAGACCCAGACATGCGTCCAGGAAGAAAGGCGTTTTCCTGAAGGCACGATGCCCGATTTCGCCAACTAGACTTATCAGGAGCCGAACAGTCAAGAGCCTTGAGAACAGCTTGATTCCGATTGACAAAAGGCCTC
>CAUJNA010001990.1:202841-218761 GCA_963377175.1 Effrenium voratum
TAAAAGTGCCGAACCCAACAAATAGAAACCCAGCCAGGGTTTCTAAATCAAAGCAAAACCATGCCCCACGACATGAAACAATTGCAGGCTGCATCCCATCGCGCCCAACTCTTTGTCAAGACTCCGAGCTCCACCACTTGTTGCACCAAGTTCTCCGAGGCGTCTTCCTGCGGACATAGGAACGGCCGAAGCTCACGTTCGGCCATGTGGGCATGGGTCAAAGCCCCGTACCCCCAATCCCCACTAAAATAGACTAAAACGGGAGGTGCACCTACCCCAAAATGGGATCCCATTGGTTTTGACCCACAGCCATGTGGAAACCTTGGGCCAAGCCGACCCCGTCACAGGCGCCCAGAAGTCCGTTGAAAGGGCGCCTCTTTCCTTGTCTTCTCTCGCGCCTCCGTGCCTTGCCCCTTTCAAGGCTCCATCCTTGAGTCTAACATGCTCCAACCCCTACCACCATCCTGGGTTTTATCCAATATGCTCGGCGCACCATGCGAGAGGGACTTGTGGCGTGTTCAACTATGCAGGTGCTGGGGGGGGAATGGGAGGGTTGGAGGGTAGCATCAGGGCACATACCCTCCGTACAAATACAGTATTGAGTTTTGTTCAGGGGCCCCCTTTTGAGCTTCAATGGAACATCAAAGGAACACCATCAGCTGGGGGTCGGAAGCCCAATTTGCGTCTGTCTGTTTTAAAAGGACCCCCCAAAACGGTGGCTTTCCTTTGCTCCCTTTAAACTCACAATCAATTAATTGGGGAACACTCCCCAAAAAAGAAACGGCAAAAGGGCACTACTTGGGGGACCTAGCCTTTAAAATTAAAACCCACCCGTTTTGACACCGATCCATCCCTTCCTTCAGCTGCTTCCCTGCGACATCCAGCAGCTGGCCCGTGACCATTTCCGCCGCCCCGGCCGCCAGCGCGTCCGCCGCCCCCGCCGCATGGCACTTGGCCAGCGCCAGCAGCTGCACGCGGCCGCTCTTCGGCAAAGAGCGCGCCTGCAGCTTCTGGCGCCAAAGGCGCCAAATGGGCTTTTGGAGGCGCTGTTGGTGTCGTTGTTGTTGGTTCCCCCTTTCGGTTGAGTGGGGATTTGGAGCCGCAGTCGCTGTACCCTTTTGTTTTTGTCATTTCTTTGTGCAGAGATGAACCGGTCCAATTCCTGGTGGTTTCATTTTGACCCACACCCAAACGGGTGTGATGTTTTTTTCTTGTTGGAGGGACGTGGAGCCTCAAAGCCTCACTTGTCCAACACCGACGATTGAACCTTGTGGGACTCTCTTTTTTGTTCACGTTTGGTCATGGCCCCAAAAGGCGGTTTCACCTTTTATTCCCAGGTCCCTAAAAGCAGCTGAGCTGTTGTGTTCCTTTTCTCCTCTGGACCTCAAAAAAGGGCCCGCGAAAGCAACTCAGCCATTTATAACACCGGCTTGTTGCCCTGGGCGCATGGCTGTGAGTCAAAAATAGTTGGTAACCCCAAAATGGGTTGCCCGATCGGTAAGTGAAAAAACGCGGACAAAACCTGCAGTCCAGTTCCTGGTGATATTAATTTTGACCCGCACCCGAATGGGTGTGTTTTCTTGTTGGTACCCCCTCTTCATTAGCTTTAATGGAAACCAAAAAGAACCCAGCCATTTTGGGGAATTCCCATAAAATGTACACACCCAAATAGGGATCCTTCGAAAAGTCTTAAAACATGCCCCCATCCCTTCAGGGAGTTTTCCTTCAACAAGGCTTGATCCAAAGAGCGTGTGGGAGAGGCGCTATTTGGCACGTCTAGCATGCTGCCTCGCAAAGGCCATGGCACTGGCTTCTTTTTGTGGTGACACCAGCACCGAGTGCCGGCCGTTTTGGGTCGCTCACACATGAATGGCCGTTTTTGGAGCCAGTTCAATGCAACAAATCCGTTGATAGTCTTCATTGGCTTCTGCGGCGCAAGTTGCCAGGTTTTGATTAATGGTACGCCACGCTCCCATTGCTTCTTCTACACTACATGAATGTCTTGCCAAAGTGGACACCTCTGCAAAGTGTAGTGTTTCCTGCGGCCGGGGTTCTGGGGCGACACAATGTAACAACACGTTTGGTCTATGTCAAAGCATTGAGGCTGCTAAACAGGAAAAGCTTAGCAACACAAAGCAAAGACGCAATTTTAGGCATAGGCAGTTGATAGTTGCATGCACTTAGATCGTGAGGTGGGTGTGTGTGTGTGTGCGTGTGTTTTTTTTTGCGCCTTTCTTCAGGGATAAGGTTGAGGTGCTTTTGTAATTATTGGCCGTTGCTAGCCCCGGCTGTAGGCCTCATGTTCCTAGATCGGGTTGGTTGGTTGGCCGCATCTCCACTGGCCTCGCTCGGACCTCGCGCTGCCAATAGGCTTTGCTTGGGTGGCAGCTGAGAGTTGCGGCCTGATGGTTAGGTAGGCTTGCTAAGATCTCAATGAGGGCGGATCCTGGGTGTGTTTTGGGTTCCTTCAGGCTTGGTGTCGCGGCCACCCAACCAACCAACCAACCAGCCACCCGACCAGGGTTAAACCCCGCCCGGGGCAAGTGAACAAAAAGCTTCACCGAGCTGAATTAGGGGGATCACCAGCCCGCACGACCCGGGGATCACAGAACCGAGCTGCAAAGCTGATGACTTTCCCCAGATTCTCCTGGGCAAGCGATCGGCAGGTGGCTCCCTGAAAACTCCGCCTTGGTTGCCTGGGTGGATTGAAACTTTGATACTGAAGATCAACAAGGATCAATAGACAACTTCCACTTCGAGTTTTTTCCGCACATCAACTCTTTGCCCGTTGGTCAAAGCAATTCAAAGGCTCATTCCCTTGCGATTGGGCAAGCAAGGAAGTTGCAAACTCCTCCAGTCAAGCCGAGACTTGAATTGGCAGGGTACTTTTAAGTAGTTAGTAGCCTGGCCCGAACGAATCTGACTCAAACCCCATCGCTTTGCAACAAAAGGTGAACCTTTTGGGGCCATGACTAAAAACGGACCAAAAAGCGGAAACCAAAGGGTGACAAGGTCGATTCGCTTTGGGCAAGTGAGAGAAACACTTTGTGAGAGACTGCAACCAACCCTCTCAAAAACGCGATGAAACTGACAAACGCTTGCGAGGCACTTAGTAAGTGGAGTGTAAGCCTGGTGAGATAACCCACTGGAAAGAGACTGAAAAACCCATGGCTTGTGTGGGTTCCAGGGTAAGTCAGTGGTTCGGGAGCCTGGCCAGAACCCACTGAGCTCACTTTTTGCACTGCCTGATGGGAAAGGGGAAGCCCAGTGGCTGAGTCAGACAAACGGGGCCCAGCGTTCCAAGGGGACTTACGAGAGGTGGGTGCTTTCATCAGGCTCCCCACTTCCCTGACGGTACCCCATCCATCGCCTCGAGGCGATCGATTCGGAAAACCCCGCCTCAGAGGACTCCAGCTTGGCCAGCTCCGAGACCTTCTCTGGAAAGCTGCTCCAAACGTCCATGGCCTTTCCCAGAAACCTGGGCTGCCCGTTTTCTGATCCCCTGCTAAAAGTGAATCACTTCTAGTGGGCTAAATTGAAATTCCCACTAAACACTAAAAAGCTAAAAAGCTAAAAAGCTAAAAGGCTAAGGGGATGGCTGGGAGCCACCAAGAAACCTCGGCTCTTGACGAGTTCCTTTCGCTTGACAAATGGCTGTGGTCGTCAACAATAGTTGGTAACCCCAAAATGGCTTGCCCGATCGGAAAATGGAAACCTGGACCAACACCACCTGTCAGCCTTTCTCATTCTGCTCCAACTTCTGTCTACCCCTGGCCCCATTTTTGTTTTTTACCACCTAGGTCCTCCAGTAGAGAGGTTAGAATAAGGGAACCAACTTTTCGCTGTGGTCTATTGTAGTAGGGTTCGGAACCCTCCCAACCAAACAAGGAAGGGTGAGAAAGGTTGCACCAATCGCTGGGGGACCAATCGCCGATCAAAGCGGGTAGTTGACTGCCTCCAAAGAACCACCTAGGTGTCCTTTTAGGGCAAATAGATGGCCCTGGTAACTTGGTTGACGTTGGCAGGGGAGCAACAAATTAAATTTTAGCTGTTAAGTGAAGATTTCCCACTAAACCAGCCTGGATCGCGACAAATCGACAGCTTCCAGGGAAAATAAATGGCCATGCTAGATGAGAAAACCACCAGGTAAACCACGGAAACCCATTTATTTAACCAAAAAGGACACCTATGACCACCCTGTGTGTGTTGAAATCCACTTTGGGATGAGCACTCCAAGCGACCCTTTGCTGGGTAGGTCGCTTGCGAGAACTCGCCCGTACTCCAGACCCCTATTTGAGGGAAGCCCCTCTCATGTCCCTCAAAAACGGGGCAACTGCAACACGGTGGTTCCTGTGGGAATCATGTTCTCGATGGAGTTTACACCCCTTGCACTCTGGCAATGTCAAGATCACGGAGACCAATGTGCGGGAACATTCACGGTGCCCTTGTATATAGATAAACTGGAAATGCACGAACGGTATCTGCCGGGGCACTTCTCGACTGTCGGCAAGCAATCTGGCATGGCTTCGCCTTCATCTCTGGCTGCGTAATACAAGTCCTGACGGCTGAATGCCATGCGTTGGAGGGCGGCGCCAACTGAATCAAATTCACTTAAATAACTGCGAGCGGTTGCCATCAATCAACACATTTATTGGCATGAGTGGTTGTTGACGATCAGTTTTGGTTGACAATTGTTTGTGCACTATGTGCACTGGTTCCGCTCGTTCCGACTAACCAGTGTTCGTGACGAGTGGTGAGTGCATCGACGCCGATGGCTCCCGCTTCGAAAACTGCAATGCCAACTCTACGGAAAATCCCATCGCTATGCACAACCCCCCCCCAAAAAAAAAGAATAGTTACACCAGCATAGACCCCATATAGCAGTACTTGCACACCAGCACCTCCAAAAGCACCCCCCCCTGAAGAACGCCCCAAGCAAAACCCGGCCGTCAATCGAGCAAAAACCCCAAACAGCACCCCCCAGGACACCCAGCCGTCAATCTTGCGAAAATCAGCCAGCACCCCAAACAGAATCCCAAACCACCACCTAAGCTGCATGCCCCCTTGCACCCTACCGTCAAGATGAAAACATGCGCCTGCACAGTCACCTGAGCACCCGAGCGTCAATATCGCAAACATACGCCCGCACCGTCACCAGCACCTCAAACGGCTCCCACAAACTGCGTCCCACAGCACCATCAGCACCAGCACCCCAAACTGCATTCCCCCCCCTGTGTCCCACTGTCAAGATGCGAACATGCGCACGCACCGTCACCCCCGAAAACAGCACCTGCACAAGCACGCCCCCTAGCACCCTACCGTCGATCTTGAAAAGATGCGCCCGCAGTGCCATCAGCACCTCAAACAGCACCCCAATCAGCACCTACACCAGCACCGCAAACTGCATCAATCTCGCAAATCACTTTCCCCTCTTTAGTCGAAGTTAGAACCCCTATAGCTTTCAGCTATCTGGGGAAAAAAACACACACACACAACCCAGGAACCGATGTTCAGTTCACAATCTATGAGCATGTCTTTTCAGCATCATCTAAAAAGGATGTGGCGCAAAACTCTAAACAAGTCGGAAAACCGGATCCAATGAACCCACTCCTGCAGTTCTGTGGCCAGCACCTCGTCCTCAAGGACGTTGGCCAGAACTGTGAGCTGAAACACGTCCACCTCCTCACAGTGGACAGGGTGCTGTGGATCAACTCAGATTCAGTCACGAAACCATGGCAACACGAAGAGGTGAAACGATTAACGACACCACCTACCAAAAATACAATCATGCACTACGAGACTGTGATATATGTATATATATATATATCAACAAGCCATGAATTTACAGGGACAAACTTGGACATGTTGAATGTTGTCGAAGAATTGCTGCAATGCTCCAAGATTCAAAGCCATGCCTCGAGCAAGGCAGGCACCCACACCTGTGACATGCCACTTCGTGATCTGTTGAATGCATAGCAGTACTTGACCACTCGCCTAGAGCCTCGTCAAATTTTGCAAGATGCCTTCCCAAGCTAAAACCCTGAGCCGGATTTGTCACTGCGAACTAGGCGTTACCGGATTTAAGAGGTAACTATCCTCCGGAAGCTCTTGCTTTTCTGTTCTCGTGTGATTCAAATTCACTGGACTTTTAGCCCATAAAGCCACCGCACGACTCTGATGGAAGACCGCGGAACAAACTCACCGTTCAAGCACCAATGTCAGTACGGTAGTCAACCATCACACGCTTGGCCTCAACAAACATCAAGGTTTGCAGCCTGAAGAAATGACTAAAAGCAGTTAACAAAACGGCAAACCGTCGAGTCTAGTTTCTGATAGATTCACCATGCATGAAGGGTAGGTACTTTTTCTACCTAACGTGTGGGAGTGATTAGATTAGTACCCCCCCCTAAATTGCAGGGTCAATAGGGAAAAACTTAAAAAAACTAATTGAGGGGGGTCAGATTTGGGCCTATTCAAGTAGTGTCTCAGTAAGTGCTGCTGAGTACTGGTACGGCATAGTATTCCGTTGAGCTGGCCCAGTACTGTTTAGAATTAGCATTTGTGTACTTTTCCTCTGTGCTGGTTCAATAGTCTTTGGGATTAGTTTAGGAATTGTTTCGGTTTTGTTGGTACCGACCCAGTGACTTCTCTTTTCCTCCCTTAAACGTTTGTTATTGTTAACTTTTCGGGGCTTCACTTTGCTGTTTTAGTACAGGATGTCGAAATAATTTGGATGCTTGCGGCCTCAGTTGGTTTTGCTGGCTCAATTGGATTGGCTTAGTAGTGATTGGTTTAGTATTGGGTTAGTACACCAGCAACCCCCGACTACCTTTTTCACTTATGATGCGCGACTACCGTTGGCCGGCAAAAAACAAAGGGCAGTAGTTGGCCACAACTACCGTTGTTTCCAACACGAGCTTACCCCTACCCCCAAACCCCCGACATGCAGGTGACATGAGGTGAGTCACAAGTGACACGCAGGTCACGCGCGGGTGACGCACAGTGACACGCAGGTCACGAACTGCCCTTGTTTGCAGCGATCTACCGTTGTTCTGACATACTAACATACACCTAACACGCAAGTGACATCCCCCCCCGCAAAAAAAAAGGTAGCTCCTTGGCTCCCTCTGTAAAGAAACATTTAACTCCCAGCTCTTTAGCTCCCTTACCGCCAGCTGGTTCAGATGGTTCCTAATCGAGTGACCTCCACTTCCTTTTTCGTCCCCTGGAAAAGATTAAAAACATCCAGACGTGATAGATTCCCTTTAAAACCAACAAGGGAAAATGAAAAAACACATATTCTTAACCAAATAGAAGGTGAAGGCTCCGAATTGACGCGGCCAAGGCGCATGGCCGGAGGTGGATCTGCCAGCATCCACCACCTCCAGCAAGCAGCTCCTCGCCTCAGGCTGCTCCGCCACGCCCACTCCTCGCAAGTAGAAGCTGAGGCGAACGATGGCCGCTGGGGAGGGAGGGAGGGCAGGGGGAGTCCAAATAACTTAAGGCCATCTCAACGCGTGAACCTCGGTGTGCCTTCGATTGAACTGTGCCAAATCCGCTCCATGCAAAACCTTTACATCATAGAGGGGGCCATTGAAGATCGCCTTCGATGTTCTCCATACAGACCCAGAGCTACCACGCACATTTTGGGGTCGATTGGCCAGGAACATCTCATCTATCCTGTTGAGTGCTATGCAACAAGACATCATTAGCGTGGACAAACTTGTGACCAGCGCCACGACAAGCTGATTCCTGCTGACATAGAGGTCAGGCTGGGTGCAGGTAATCATGGGATATATACCTGCATCTTCCCCAGTGTGGTGTTTTTTGGCCCCTTAGAAAAGAAACAGGTTCTTTCTTGGAGGGCGGTTTTTCAGGCCAGGGGCGGAAATTGCACTTTGCCCGCTCTGGCAGCATTTGGGCACAGAAAGCGTGCCTCTGAGTGTGGCATAAACCGACCTGGGCACATCCCGCATTTGAGGCGCGCCCTCCCGCGCCAATCGCATCAGTTGAGGTGCAAAACAGGCGTCGCCTGCGACCTGGAGCCGCTTTTCTCGAATGTTCTTTTTGGCCCGCAGAAAATGGACTTTTGGAATTGCAGCCATGACGTGGTGAACATAGCGAAGGCTGAAGGCTCAACCGGGAATATTGAAGGATCTTTGTGTTGGTTGCCCTTCTGGGAGACCTCCCAGCGGTTGCTTTTTTGGGCATGTGACTTCAAAGGACTGCGCAGGACAGGCAAGGTTCACTCATGCCCCAAAAACGGTTTGGCCCACTGCTTTGTATGCGGCGGCCGTGTCAACAACGAGCAGATCAGGGATATTGCCACAAACCATCGAAAGCAAGAGCTGATCAAATCGCTGCACCTTTACCTAAGCGACAGTGGTGCTTGAAACAGCAAGGGCCTCAACTTCTGATTATCGAAACGCCTTGCGGCCAAAGCCTTCAATGCTGTTAGCTAGGGTTGAGTTCGCAATGCTCACCTTGGATCCGAGACCAGGCCCAAGCTCGAACCGATTGCTTCGGAGCCTTTTCCCGAGCTAGGCAAATCTGAAGCTGGCCTGCTGCCACCGGCAGCAGGGATTGCTCTGACCCGGGCATGGACAGTAGAAAACGCACCGCTGCTGTGGCTTTGGCGCCCGTGCGAAAGTTTGAGACATTCCTCGGCATGAACCTCCGAGCTCACTAACATGGAACCCCTGGATTTACGGAATGCCGCATCAAAGCCATTATACATTTTCCACAAGTTACGTGCTTGTACACGTCTGTCTGCCATGGAACCGAAAAGGCAATCAAGACAGCCAAAAGGAGTTCCTCTAAGAGTGTTTGGGGTCCGTGTTGCCCCTCTTTAGGTCGGGTTAGTTCAACTCAAATGTTAATCAGCTAGGATCGATTCGACTTTCTTACTTCATTTCATGAAACCTTGCCATGTGCATACGCGAGCTTCATAAAACCCTGAAATGTGCGCAGCGCATTTCATGAAATTTTGCAACTCTGCGACATTTCTTCGGTCTCAAGAGTTCGAGGTATTCAAGGTGGTACCCGGGCTGCCCTCGACAAGGGTCGGCGAGGAAAAGGTCATCGACAAAAGCGGCTCCATCTTTTCTTGAGCCCTGGCCGCGGAAGACCCGGCCGGCCAAAACCGCCCCGAGACCGGCAAAAACCGCCCCGACACTGGCCAAACGCGCCCCGGGACTGTGAAACTGTCTTGACTGTGAAAGAGCGTTTCATGAATTGAGGGCACAGGGCTGCTTTATGAACCCTGCCACATTCATGAGTCCACAGTTCAAGAGTCGATCCACGGACCAAGCTTCATGAGTTTTTGCGGATTGGATTCATGAAATGACGCTTTCCAGGCCGGAATTGTCAAAATCTCCGGGGCGGTTTTGGCCGGTCCCGGGGCGGTTTTTGCTGGTCCCGGGGCGGTTTTGGCCGGCCGGGTCTTTCGGGGCCAGGGCTCAAGAAAAGATGGAGCCGCGTTTGTCGATGACCTTTTCCTCGCCGACCCTTGTCGAGGGCAGCCCGGTTACCACCTTGAACACCTCGAACTAGAAGACCGAAGAAGTGTCGCAGAGTTGCAAAATTTCATGAAATGCGCTGCGCACATTTCAGGGTTTTATGAAGCTCGCGTATGCACATGGCAAGGTTTCATGAAATGAAGTAAGAAAGTCGAATCGATCCTAGCTGATTAACATTTGAGTTGAACTAACCCGACCTAAAGAGGGGCAACACGGACCCCAAACACTCTTAGAGGAACTCCTTTTGGCTGTCTTGATTGCCTTTTCGGTTCCATGGCAGACAGACGTGTACAAGCACGTAACTTGTGGAAAATGTATAATGGCTTTGATGCGGCATTCCGTAAATCCAGGGGTTCCATGTTAGTGAGCTCGGAGGTTCATGCCGAGGAATGTCTCAAACTTTCGCACGGGCGCCAAAGCCACAGCAGCGGTGCGTTTTCTACTGTCCATGCCCGGGTCAGAGCAATCCCTGCTGCCGGTGGCAGCAGGCCAGCTTCAGATTTGCCTAGCTCGGGAAAAGGCTCCGAAGCAATCGGTTCGAGCTTGGGCCTGGTCTCGGATCCAAGGTGAGCATTGCGAACTCAACCCTAGCTAACAGCATTGAAGGCTTTGGCCGCAAGGCGTTTCGATAATCAGAAGTTGAGGCCCTTGCTGTTTCAAGCACCACTGTCGCTTAGGTAAAGGTGCAGCGATTTGATCAGCTCTTGCTTTCGATGGTTTGTGGCAATATCCCTGATCTGCTCGTTGTTGACACGGCCGCCGCATACAAAGCAGTGGGCCAAACCGTTTTTGGGGCATGAGTGAACCTTGCCTGTCCTGCGCAGTCCTTTGAAGTCACATGCCCAAAAAAGCAACCGCTGGGAGGTCTCCCAGAAGGGCAACCAACACAAAGATCCTTCAATATTCCCGGTTGAGCCTTCAGCCTTCGCTATGTTCACCACGTCATGGCTGCAATTCCAAAAGTCCATTTTCTGCGGGCCAAAAAGAACATTCGAGAAAAGCGGCTCCAGGTCGCAGGCGACGCCTGTTTTGCACCTCAACTGATGCGATTGGCGCGGGAGGGCGCGCCTCAAATGCGGGATGTGCCCAGGTCGGTTTATGCCACACTCAGAGGCACGCTTTCTGTGCCCAAATGCTGCCAGAGCGGGCAAAGTGCAATTTCCGCCCCTGGCCTGAAAAACCGCCCCTCCAAGAAAGAACCTGTTTTTTTCTAAGGGCAAAAAAACACACTGGTGAAGACGCAGGTAATGACCTTTGAAATCTTTACAGGGGGACTCTGTTGTTTAAATACGGTTCGTGTTGGGCTCAACTTAGCTCATTTGTAACCATGATGTCCGCTGTGCGCGGCTGCATAAGAGAGCTCGACGGGTCGGAGCCGAACGCAAGGGGCGCTTTTTTTTGTCCGGGGCTGTTTTTATATTTTGGGGTCAAAAACTTCGAGCCCTAAGCCCCGGGGCGAAAATTCGGCGCCCCCATGCGCCCCCGGAAGATCTAGGTATATATATATATATATATCTATACGTTTCCACCTACTGGGCTCGTAAACCATCATCCTCATGACTCACACTGTTGATCCACCGAAGCGAGGTCATGATGGACCTCGCAAAGGGTGCCTTCCCACCTGTGGACACTCCAGGCCAAATCTCCTGCCGCCTGTAAGATCGAAACTCTGCTGCAATGCACTACTTAAAGAAAGGGGGAACTCGAGTGCAAAGCAAGCGGCTAGTAAGCCTGGTGAAACAACCACCCACAGAACGGAGCCATTTTTACCATGGCTGCGGGATATTGTAGGATATAACCAAGCGTGCTAATCATTTACTAGGTACCCCATGTTGGATATTGTGGGATATAACCCGGCGTGCTCATCACCTAGGTACCCCATCGCCGCTTTCACTAGGCCCACGAATCGTGACTCGACGACCTGTCCTGCGAGCTCCCCCAGCTTTGTGAGGAAGGTGTCCTGCAGAGAAAGGCTCAGGAGAAAACACAGGTCTCCATCGGGCTCCTTATCTTACCCCTTAAAACTCCAAGCCCTGGGGAACTTAATCTGTGACAGACATATAGCCCATGTTGTTGTGTCTTTAAGAGGTAAGTTATCCAGCACCTCGCTGGGAAGGGCAAGGAAGCTTTATCCCTTGCACAGCTCTCAAGCTTTCCGATTCAAGTTTACCTCTTGTGCAAGTGACACTGCTGCGTGCCCCCCCGCCCATTTTGGCACATATGCTGCGAACTGGGTAGACTCCTGGTCCTTAGCCCATCTTAGCCCGTAGCCACAAGCTTACCCATCTCGTGTTTGCTGAAACAGCACCAGTGACCAAGCCGCCGCCAAAACCTCACTGAGCCGCAAATAGACCAGTCCTTCTCCTTCTTCTCGCGAGCCCCCGCCAGTTCCCGGAAGATCTTTTGTCGCCGCTCTGGCATGACCCTCACCAGCTCCTGCGTGAGACGGTCCACCATACCTCGGAAGGCGAAACAGAGTCCAACAGCTCTGTTACAGCTGTTCCTGCCGAGGAAGTCACTTCTCGAGTGGATTGGCCAGAAAATCGTATTCCCAGCAAGTAGAAAGTCCAGAAACTCAAAAAGTGCGACAATTCATTCCATTTCATTGAGTCGTCTGCCTTTGTCAGAGTTTTGTCATTTTGCAAGGGTGTCGTTTTTCGTGGAATCCTAACAAGTATAACAAGTCGATATCTCAGGAGGTAGGAACATGTCGGACCTTGAGCACATTTCGCGCCTCAAACATGAACAACTTGCAATCATTCACGAACCCAGACAGGAAAGCAGGCCTTCGTCATTGAGTCATGCATGCATACGACCCCCACGACAAAGTCTGTTCCCGCTTGTCGACTCCTTGTACTGGGGTGAATCTGTGCAGGTGAGAGACTCAGTTGTTCAGTGACCCTGAAAAAAAAGGGAACCCTTTTTGGGGAAGACCATTTTTCGTGGGGCAGCCAAAAACAAAAAAGGAAAAGGGTGCCACTGAACAACTGAGGAGATATCAACAAAGACATTGGTTTCAGCACACGACCCCTCGGTCCGGGCGGCCTTGCGCTGCCTCCCGGCTCACCGACCACAGATCATCGCTGGTGACGGCTGGAGGGCCTGGCCATGGTCGCAACAGCCGGTTGCTCGTCACCTCTTCGGCGGAAAACGGGAAGCCCGTTCCGCGCGGCTGCTGCTGACCTCCCTACAAAAAGTTTTTAACTTGGGGGCATTTTTCCCACATAAAAACCACCAGTTGGGGTGAATTCGGTCGTGTGAGGTCGCTATAATTCACCCAGTGCGACATCGGCTCGAAATTTGTTGCGCGACGGAGGGGGCCCTCTTGAAGGAGACTCGAAGCCGGGCGCAAAGAACGCCGCTTGACGCCGGCGTTTCAATTTGGCTGTGGGTCTGTGCCCCAAGTGGAACCTTAGCAAGTGGAACCAAAGACTAAAATCTGCGGTCCCCTACTAAATTAATTTTGACCCACACCAATTTGTTTGGAAACTCTGGCAGCATTCTGGCTTGCGAGAAGCCAACTTCGGCCAAGCGGGTTTGTCAGGCCAATCAGCATGGATGGAACGCGCTAAGGCTTGCTGTTGAAAATGAACGCGGATTCTTGGAGGAAGGGGGCCCTTTGCAAGTGGAGCTACATACCATGTCGTCATCATCATCATCATCATCAGCATCTTCAGATCATCTTCATCACCCGCACAGCATGGTCGTCAGCTTCCGGAAGTTATGTACAGGTCCGCGTTTCATGCAACTCAGTTTGTGGCACAAAACGTAGATGCCCAGTGGCCATGGGAAAAAAGGGCATCTGTTTTTGGTTGGTTGACTTTGAAGGGAAACCCTTCCAAAAAAAAGAAGGAGAAAAAAGGGCACCACCGGGCAACAGAGTTAAAGTCCGAAAAAGAAAACCCAAAGGCAGTGAGGTTTCGCCCACAGATCTGCGCTCGCGCCTTCCACCTCAGGATTCGGGCTGGGGCTACTGGGGTTAGCGCTGCCAGCGGTGCCGGGCCGGCTGCTGCTGGCGGTGCCGGGCCTGCTGCCGCCGCCGGCAGGGCTGCCTGGGTCCTGAGAAAACCGCAGGCCTGAAGCAAGCACATTGAACCCTGTTTTGCTTCAACCGGAAGTAAAAGAAACCCCGGGGTCGAAGCCATTTTGGAGGGGTTCAATTAAAGGCGAGCCACCCAGGACAAAAAACACCCCCTGAAAACTCCAATCCTTGGGGACGCTTTCTCTTTTACAGCCATTTGGCCTAAGTCAGCCTCTAAAACAGCCCGAGTCGTTTCCGCAGGGTCTCAAATCCTGCTCCACATACAAACGGAGTCACCACGGCGAATTATCTCATCACTTGAAGGGGCTTCGCTACAGCATGGCAGGCATTCCGCTGCTGCGCAGATTTGTTCAACGCTCTTCCTGCCCCCGAGTATTTTTGTTACAAGAAGACCTAGAAATCGAGCATTGCAAAAGGGAAAGCCGCACGTCTGCCCCTTGGTGGATTTTGGACTTAAAACCCGGTTTGGAGTCAGCAGTCGTGGGTTTGGACTATATTTGATGCACTTCAGCCTATTCGAGCAAGGGACCTTGAAGCAAGTGAACAGATTCTGCCGGTACCTCGCTCACCTGGGGCTAAAACGAGCTCACCTATGCAGGCCCCTGGGAGTTCCTTGTTCCGCTTTAGGTTTCGAGGACATGAAGCTGCCTTACACAAATGTCTCCCTTTCCTTACCCAAAGGTGAGGAACATGAAGAACATCTTTAAACCAAGGGACTTTGAAGCAAATGAGCCTTAACATGAAGAACCCTTAAACCAAGGGGTGATGAACATGAAGAACATCTTTAAACCAAGGGACTTTGAAGCAACTGAGCCTTAACATGAAGAACCCTTAAACCAAGGGGTGATGAACATGAAGAACATCTTTAAACCAAGGGACTTTGAAGCAACTGAGCCTTAACATGAAGAACCCTTAAACCAAGGGGTGATGAACATGAAGAACATCTTTAAACCAAGGGACTTTGAAGCAACTGAGCCTTAACATGAAGAACCCTTAAACCAAGGGGTGATGAACATGAAGAACATCTTTAAACCAAGGGACTTTGAAGCAACTGAGCCTTAACATGAAGAACCCTTAAACCAAGGGGTGATGAACATGAAGGAACATCTTTAAACCAAGGGACTTTGAAGCAACTGAGCCAACATGAAGAACCCTTAAACCAAGGGGTGATGAACATGAAGAACATCTTTAACCCAAGGGACTTTGAAGCAACTGAGCCTTAACATGAAGAACCCTTAAACCAAGGGGTGATGAACATGAAGAACATCTTTAAACCAAGGGACTTTGAAGCAACTGAGCCTTAACATGAAGAACCCTTAAACCAAGGGGTGATGAACATGAAGAACATCTTTAAACCAAGGGACTTTGAAGCAACTGAGCCTTAACATGAAGAACCCTTAAACCAAGGGGTGATGAACATGAAGAACATCTTTAAACCAAGGGACTTTGAAGCAACTGAGCCTTAACATGAATAACCCTTAAACCAAGGGGTGATGAACATGAAGAACATCTTTAAACCAAGGGACTTTGAAGCAACTGAGCCTTAACATGAAGAACCCTTAAACCAAGGGGTGATGAACATGAAGAACATCTTTAAACCAAGGGACTTTGAAGCAACTGAGCCTTAACATGAAGAACCCTTAAACCAAGGGGTGATGAACATGAAGAACATCTTTAAACCAGGACTTTGAAACAACTGAGCATAACATGAAGAACCCTTAAACCAAGGGGTGATGAACATGAAGACATCTTTAAACCAAGGGACTTTGAAGTAACTGAGCCTTAACATGAAGAACCCTTAAACCAAGGGGTGATGGTTATGAGAACATCTTTAAACCAAAGGACCTTGGAAGCAACTGAGCCTTAACATGGCTCCTTAAACCAAGGGTGATGAACATGAGCATCTTTAAACCAAGGGACTTTGAAGCAACTGAGCCTTAACATGAAGAACCCTTAAACCAAGGGGTGATGAACATGAAGAACATCTTTAAACCAAGGGACTTTGAAGCAACTGAGCCTTAACATGAAGAGCCCTTAAACCAAGGGGTGATGAACATGAAGAACATCTTTAAACCAAGGGACTTTGAAGCAACTGAGCCTTAACATGAAGAACCCTTAAACCAAGGGGTGATGAACATGAAGAACATCTTTAAACCAAGGGACTTTGAAGCAACTGAGCCTTAACAGGAAGAACCCTTAAACCAAGGGGTGATGAACATGAAGAACATCTTTAAACCAAGGGACTTTGAAGCAACTGAGCAGCAGAACCCTTAAACCAAGGGGTGATGAACATGAAGAACATCTTTAAACCAAGGGACTTTGAAGCAACTGAGCCTTAGCATGAAGAACCCTTAAACCAA
>CAUJNA010001990.1:218861-246361 GCA_963377175.1 Effrenium voratum
GAACCCTTAAACCAAGGGGTGATGAACATGAAGAACATCTTTCAACCAAGGGACTTTGGAGCAACTGAGCCTTAACATGAAGAACCCTTAAACCAAGGGGTGATGAACATGAAGAACATCTTTCAACCAAGGGACTTTGGAGCAACTGAGCCTTAACATGAAGAACCCTTAAACCAAGGGGTGATGAACATGAAGAACCCTTAAACCAAGGGGGGGTGATGAACATGAAGAACATCTTTCAACCAAGGGACTTTGGAGCAACTGAGCCTTAACATGAAGAACCCTTAAACCAAGGGGTGATGAACATGAAGAACCCTTAAACCAAGGGACTTTGAAGCAAATTTGAGCCTTTGAACCCAAGGCGATGCCCATGAAATACATCTCGATGTCCCCAACCCCCGGCGTCTTCCAGTCCTCCGAAGCGGAGGGGTAAGCACCCGGCGCCTCCAGTAGAGAGGCTGGGCGGCCCCCGTTTTCTGTTTCTGTGGCCGGGTTTTAGTCGGGGCGCCCTCCCCGAAAAGGGGACCCAGTAGTAAGAAGGGCTAAAAGGGCACTACTGGGGGACCTAGTCATAGGCAAGTATGAAGTCACCTTGGCTAGGTGTCTGATCAAAAGTCTAAAGCGGGAAAACAACCAAAAGGGAAAGCCCCGGGCAAGTATGAAGTCACCCTTTGGCTAGGTTTCCCCTTTAAAAGCAACTCAAGGGGACACCATCTAGCTGGGCTGCCGCTGCAATGGCTACAACCCCGCGCCCAGCCTCTGGCAACTCCTTGCCTGTGGCAATGGCCCCAAGACGAAGGAGTTGATAGATGTCCTCCGCAGTGAAGCGACTTCCCTGTGATCTTTTCTAGGTCCTCCAGAGAGGTTAGAGTAAGGGTACCAACTTTCTTCTTTCTGTAGCCTATCTTAGTAGGTTTCGGAACCCTCCCAACCAAAAAAGGGGTGAGAAAGGATGCACCAATCGCTGGGGCCTAGTTTACTCCCAATATGCGACTGAGGACCTACCAAGAGTTTGAGCGTTGGGCAGGGCACCCGAAAGGGCACCCCCATGAGGCAGCTTGTCAAGGTTAGGCACACTTGGCGGATATCTGGCTGTGGCTCAAAAAACCGGTACCAAGATGGAACCCTGTGGAAACATGGACCAAAACCTGTGTAACCCCTCTTGTTCAATTCTGAGCCAAACCCATCTCTGATGGAGTCTCCTTAGGTGTCGGCACATACCCCACTGGATATCAAAGTGTGCCTGATCTTGTTGGCACATTCTCGCCTGCAGATTGAGGTAAAACGCGACGACTCCCTTTAAGATAAAACATCTTGCTGGCTGAGAGATCCTTTTTGGGTTCCATGTTAGTTCAAGTAGTGTGAAAGGAACGACTTGTCGCAACAAAGCACACAGAGCGCGCATTCGCAAAACCGTTTTGGCTCCTAATTAAGGCTACCCTATGTTGTTGAAATGAGAGTAGGTGAATCCCGAGCGACAGGAGGCACAGCCCGATCAGCTTTGAGAGTCACAAGCCGAAGATCCACTGGAGGGCGCAATCCAGCGTTAGCTACACAAAAGCTGAGGTGCAATGACACCAAAACCAATGGTCTGGGTGAATTATAATATTTCACCAACCTGAAATAAGGTGGTTGGGGGGCCATTCCCCACATAAACCAGCATTTGGGGTGAGGTCGTGTGAGGTCGTTATAATTCACCTAGAATGGTGTGCTGGCCAAGCCGGTAAGGAAACCACCCATGATGGGTCGGTGATCGCTTTCGGTGCTTCAGCCAATCCAATGCCCAAGCGCGGTGTCTCCAAATTGGAGAAAGGTTTTGGTCTGGACCTAGCCCTTCCCAGTGCCCGCTGTCTTCCATGGGAAAAATAAGTGCAACACGTTGCTGCCGAGAACCCGGGCACATCATGTAAAGCTCAGTTGCCCAAAGGACCCAGAACTAAAAGGTTAACCTTTTGGCACCTCTGCTAAAATCGGACCAAAACTGGAAAACCAAAAGGTCAAAAGGTTGGCTTTGGACAACTGAGAAAGGGATTGAATTGACGATCAGCCGATATTTCTTGACTCTAGGGTTCTCCTACTCAGTGGTTAGCTGCCTCCATGGCTGAAACCTTTTTAGCTTTTTGGCTACGTAGCTGGAACTCTCTTTCCTCTCTTCCAGGCCCCCTCCCGGGTTCCCTTCTTGGGTGCTGCAACGACCCCTCTGCAAAAAGTTGATCACTCTTTGTGGGTTCATTGGAAAACCTGTTGATTTCCCAAAGAGTTAAAGTCTAAAAATCCAACCCAATCAAGTCCAGTCTTCCCCTCTTCCCCCCCTCACACACCGCTTGTTGACGTTCCGTTGCCTCGCTGGTGACATTGCCCTGGCCGCGGCTGTCCGCTGCGGTGAAGAGCTTTCGGCACTCCTCCGAGGAGAAGGCGCCTGCCGTCGATCGATCGATCGGACTGACTGCATGCTGAGCCGCCCAAAAAAAAACTAAGTTCGAACCGGACGGGCTGACTCTTTCAAGAACCGGCGTATCAATGGGATCGGTTCAGAAAAGAAAAGAAAATGATCACCCCTAACTACTGCAACAAGGAGTTTCACAAATATCAATCCCCCTTGACTTAGTCCTTCAATCGCCTGCATGTTGAAAGTCCATTCAGCAATCCCGTAGTAGAACAGCCACACGCCACAAGCTTGAGCAAAGCGTTTGTTGTGTTTAACAAACATTCGAGTGGGCTGTTGAACCGAATTCCCGCAACGGCTAAGGCGAAGCTGCCTGGTCAGATATCAGCACACCTGATGCTATGTTTGCTATATAACAGCAGGGGGGAAACGAGCATTCAAGTCTCGTTGGCGCAGCAGCAGGCGAAAACATGAGAAGTGGTTGTGTTTCCACCAGTGGAAATACAAGCAGAGTCATCCGCATGCCTTGCTATCGGGAGAGCAACCACCTCCGCCCGCAAAAGTCACAATGGTAATTGCTCCTCCTTCACTTCCTTAAGCCCAGAAAGAATGATGTTAAACATGTCCAATAGTGATAGGCTCCCCAGAAAAAAAAAAGAAAAGAAAAGAAGAAACAAAAAGTGGAACATGACAATTCATACCTGTCAGCAACTGGAAGTCCATCCCTTTCAGCGCGCAATGGAAGTCTCGACTCCGCACAGCTTCCTGGCCAGCACCAATCACTTTAGTGTCCATGGCCTAGTCCTCAATGACCATCGCTGGTCAAGCACGAACACGTGTTCCCATCCTAACATGAAGCCCGAACCGGTCCCGCCAAAGCCCAAAAAGGGTCACTCGAGCGCAAAAAAGTGGCCAGAAACCAGAACCCTTAAAAATCCGTCCAGAACCTATTCTCAGTTGCCCAAAGGACCTGAAAATAAAAGGTTAACCTTTTGGGACCATGACTAAAAATGGACCAGAACGAGAAAACCAAAAGGTTAAAAGGTCTGCTTTGGGCAACTGAGTATTAGCTGATGGAAGGGCCAAACCCGCCCGCCGTGGCCAGAAACCAGAACCCTCAAAAAAAGCCTTCCAGGACCTCTTGGCTGATCTTCATGGATGGCCAAGGAACCTACCCCAAACCCTAAACCCCCAGAACCTTCCCAAACCCCGCCTGGCCAGAAACCAGAACCCTCAAAACCAAATCCTTCCGGAACCTATTGCCTGGCCTTCTACAATCCCCCCCCACAAAAACAAATGTCCAGAACCCAACACACTTGGCTGCTGGAAGGGCCGCACCCCGCCTTTGAAGATCTTCTTCATGGATCGCTGGAACTCCTCGTGCTGGATGACCCCGTCGCCATTCACGTCCAGCACCTTGAAGAAGTCCCCGCTGCTCTTGAAGTGCTCATGCATCAAACCGTACCTAGGCCATAGGATGTGTCAAAAACGACACCTAAATGATTGGCTCCATTTATGAGAATGTGTCAACAACGACACCTAAATGATTGGTTCCATTTATCTGAGCCATAATCAAAACCCGGTATGAACGTGGGGCCATGTATGAGGGTTTGTGTCAAAACAACACCTAGATGATTGTTTTTTGGAGTGTGTGTCACTGAGCCGTAATCAAAACCCGGTATCAACATGGGGCCATGTATGAGGGGTTGTGCCAAAACAACACCTAGATGATTGGTTTTTAAGAGTATGTGTCACTGAGTCATAACCAAAGCCCGGTATCAACATGGATCCATTTATGAGGATGTGTCAAAACAACACCAACATGGTTGGTGTTTAAGAGTATGTGTCACTGAGCCGTAATCAAAACCCGGTATCAACATGGGGCCATTTATGAGGGTTTGTGTCAAAACAACACCTAGAGATGATTGTTTTTTAAGAGTATGTGTAAAAAACGAAAACCCTGTATCAACATGGTCGTAATCCCAGAACCATGCTTCAAGAAGTAAGGCGTGATATCCGCAGCTATTTATGGCTGGGAGTATCCCGTACTAACCTTCATCTACCCGGGTTTTGATCGTGGCTCACCTAGGCCATTTATGAGGATGTGTCCAACAACACCTAATTGATTGGCTTTTAAGAGCATGTGACAAATTTGTTTCCCTTTGTTTACTTCCTCAAAAGCATCCCAAAACAGGTACCCTCAACAAATAGCAACACGCATCTATATATATAATATGTGGTGCCGTCAAACATACCGGCAACCGGCCAGAAGTACATGAACACAGGAAGCCACCCAGTGCGCGTCCGCTAGATGTTTCTGGCGATTTCTGCAATGTTCGTGGGAACGAGCGGAATGAGGATATTCCGACCACCATCTTCTACAACAATCTAGACCGTTTACACGTGAGATTGACGATTGCAATCTATATACACACGTGTGTGTGTGTGTTGAATGCGAAATCGGACAGAGTCCCTCAGTATGATGACACCGTAAATGTCTGGTACTTGCTTGACTATAACTAGCAACGCACAATATCCGCCCCTACACGGCTTCCTCGTGGATGAGCTCGCATCCTCCCTTTGTCATGTCGCTACAACTTGCGGGCGCAGTATAAGAGATAATTCTGCTAAGAGTGTTTCCCCCCGCAAGACTGACTTGCCATCAACAGGGATCCTTACATTATACACCTGAACATTGCCCTGGAAATGGTGGTTTCCCTCTATTTTGGTGGAAAAAGCCATGTTTCAAATGGGCAAAATGTATCTTTTAAGGAGCCCTGATCAAGAACAGCCACTGCTGGTTTCACTGGCATACAACTACTTGGCGAAGGACCTCTGGCTTCCTGCATGACAGCTAGCAGCACATAGCAGCACATAGGGCTGCGGGAAATGAGCACTGTGATGCAACAGAAAGGGCCTAACCCCTAAGATTAACCCCAGGTAAGAAAGAGATTCCCGTGCATCACAGAAGCGGTTGGATAAACCTTGATCCCACAACCCTGGCACATATGGGTATGGGCTGGGTCAAAATTAAAGCACCAGGCGGACCGCAGGTCTGAGTCCTTGGTTCCATTTACCAGAGGGTTCCAAAATGGATACCCATTTTTGAGCCACTGCCATATCTTTTGACACCCGAACAGTCAAAGAAAGGTCTTCGCGATCAGCAGCCTGAGCTGCAATTCAATGATCAAGTCAGTATGACTCGAGCAGATGAATCGCCGGTGAGCGCTCGAAGTTGCAAAGAACAATGCGGTGTGTCTTTTTCTGGGTACCTTTTCTGGGGGGTTTAAAGGGACACCAAAAGGAACACCAGCATTTTGGGGGTCCCCTAAAAACGGCCCACCCAATGAGCACACGCTAGCAAACCTATGTTTATGTACGGGTGAGCGTCCGGTGCCGTCATCTTTCCAGCTGGCAAATGCAAGGTTCACGATTCACCCCAAGTTGTCACCAGACAATGTTTTTCCCAGAGGGTCCAAGTACCTTCTAAGGAGGCACTTGGACCCCTTTTTACCCCCCAGACGACATTCCTGCGCTTAGCTTGTCTAGGTTCAAACCAGTAGAGAGCTTAGAATAAGGGTACCCGATTCTTTTTCTGTAGTCTATTTTAGAAGGGTTCGGAACCCTCCCAACCAAAAAAGTTGGTCAAAGGGCACTACTGGAAAACCTAGATGTTTTTGTGGGAGAAGCAAGCATAGCATGTGATGTGCGCATGTCGCGGAGGCATAAACCTCAATGCGGCAGGTTCAGGGCTTCGAAATCCCGGCCTGACTCCAGCGAGTTCAGCCACCATGAATATTTGTTCCCTGGCTCCCCTTGTTTGTGCATATGAGTCGAACCATGGCCAAGAGGCACATGGGGTTGATCACAAGTTGTCTCATGAACATGTATGACCATTGGTTGGAAAACTACCAAAAAGATGCAACCCCTAAAAGTGACCCATGCTCAAAACTGGGGAACTAGGGGCCGAAGGGAATATTGATGCACCGCATGGCGGGTCAAGAAACCGGGTACCAAAATGGCGGCAAGCCCCTGGCAAGTGAAACCTGCGAAACCCCTCCTGTTTAATCTTGATCCACCACACACCAACATGATACTTGGGGGTATGCAGCCGTCCCCTTAGGTTTAGGTTTGTAGGGTTTATAGTTGGAATATTGATCCACCCCCCATGTCCAACCGGCCCCTCTCAGCTGCCTCTACTAGGTCCTCCAGTAGAGAGGTTAGAATAAGGGTACCCACTTTTTCTTTTTTGTCTATTTCAGTAGGGTTCGGACCCTCCCAACCAGAAACGGGGTGAGAAAGGGCACCTAGCTGGGGGACCTAGTGAAGCCGAGGCACAGGTTGGTCGCCAAGACCGCTCGCTCCTCCAGCTGGGCGCTATTGCCGCGGACAACTTCACCTGCGCCGACCCCTCTGAGGCCATGCAGCAGGCCAACCCCTTTGGCCCTTGAGTTCACTCGCAGGTTTCTGCGTGAATTAACCAGCCTGAAATAAGGTGGTTCGGAGGGCTATTCCGCACATAAACCACCATTTGGGGTGAGGTTGTGTGAGGTCGTTATAATTCACCCAGATGTTTAGTTGAGGCCTACATTGACTAGTCCAGGGCTCAATAAAACGCACACTTTGCTGACTGGTGTTTATTCGCTTTTATTTTATGTTACTTCAGTTTCACAATTCAATCGCGGAACTCGTAGATTCGACAATCGTCCCTCCTCCAATTCAACCAACCCCATGAAGGGCAATTCCAGCTGCAGAAACTGCAAATCACAAATGGCAACACCGGCGACAACAACGCACAAACTCACCGGGGACTTCAACTCAACTCAAAGGATGCGAGGGTCTGGTGGATTGCGTCTTTCAAGGTTCACACACGAAGAAACCAGATCAAACACTGCACAACTTGTCCAAACAGCCCTAACAAAAGCGCATCTTTCGAGGCCAAGAATAAGCTTGAACCAAAACTGGGAAAGCACCACACCAAAGGCAGTTGAAAAAGTGATCTCTGACTGTTGAACATCAGACCAACCCCAGGCTTCCATTTGCTCAAGTTTGATAAATATTTCCAGTAGTGAAGGATTCCCTCAAAAAAACAAGAGGGAAAACTTGTTAAGCAAATGGAAGCAAATGGAACATCCCATATATTTTTGCAAAACTCGGTTGCTTTCTGCTCCCCTGCTAAAAGTTTAACTTTTAGTGGTTTAGTGGAAACCCATTAGCTGGCAAAAAGTTAAAGTCCTAACAGCCAAGCAAAATGCACCAAATAAAATATATTAGAACTTATCTCGGGCCTTTGAATCCATCGCCTCCAGAACTGAAGGGTTTACTCACATTGTCTCAAATGAATCAGGACTCAAAGGATGCAAAGAGCATCCTGAGTCGGCTGGCCCAAAAACGGGTGAATTTAAGTTATCTACTAGGTCCTCCAGTAGAGAGGTTAGAATAAGGGTACCAATTTTTCTTTCTGGAGTCTATTTTAGTAGGGGAACCCTCCCCCAAAAAAGGGTAAAAGGGCACTACTAGGGGACCTAGTTTACCACCAAAATGGTCTTCGCAAAAGTTTGAAGTCCAGGAACTCAGGGAGTGAGGCAATCATAAGCAACATTCACACCACATGAGTGTAGACAACAGACTAACTAAGTTCATGGGCTTTCTTGGTTCCTATGGAGTGAGTTAACATCTGGCACCTTTGCCCTTCAACTTCTTCATCAGCTTCCAAGGGGTCGCAGTGCCAAAAACCCGGAGGGACACGTCTCTTCATCCTTTTTCTGCTGGAGTTCCCAAGTCGTTGGGATGAAAATCGCGACTCCCCATTGAGCTTTCCTCTTGGTTGGATTGGCGCTTTGTTCCGGTGTTCCGGGGGGGAAACCCCCATTTACAGCACCCTCTTCAAGCCAGGGGTGCAACATGTTGAGTCTAAGTTCGGCTTCTTTGATTTCAACTGCACGAATTACGCAATCTAGTTCACTACAAACCTGGGTTGAAATCCCCAGTTCCCACCAGGCTCCAAACCACTAATCTCCAATGGGCTTGTCTTGTTTTGGTTTCACTGGGATTGGTTGTAAAGGGGAAATGGGAACCAGACACTTTCGGGTGTACCCCAGAAGCCAGAGGGTTTTGGTAAATTTTTCGAGGGTACCCTCCTGTCCACTAACATGGAATGCACATTTTCGGGCGTTTAAATCCAAATCCAAATGCTAGGTCCTCTAGTAGAAAGGTTAGAATAAGGGTACCATTTTTTGTCTGTAGTCGATTTTATTTAGTAGGGGACCCTCCCAACCCATAAAGTTGGTGAGAAAGGGCACCTATTTTGGAGGGTAAATGTGGGTAAATACTCCACATGGAGTGGAGAGGGGCTAGGAAGGGACCACCAACCAACCAAACCACCAACCAACCAACCAACCAACCAACCAACCAACCAACCAAGTTGACCCCGTATTAATAATCCCCCCCTATTAGTCCGGTTCGGGTGCCCCCCCCAAAACTAAACAATTCATAACTCAGAAAATACACCCCCCCAAATAAAAAATGAATCAACAAAAACAAGTTAAACCGGTCCCTCCCCAGATAGATGGCTGCTATCTCGTTACTGCTTCTTGAGCTCATTTGTTAGAGATTGCTGAAAGTGTCATCCATATTGAAAACTCACATGTTTGCAGCTCATAGCATGTACTCTGCACATACGCTTCTTCCAAATCTCTTGCCTTCCCTCCTCATCCAAGAGCCTGTGCACTTCTCAATGCTGCATGACAAGCAGCCTGATTGGAACCTGCGTCTACTGCACACTCCCACCTCATATTGTTTGAGTTTCGCAATGGCCATGGTACTCTGCAGGCAAATCTGAAATCTGCAGCTTGGAATTCTCATTCACAATGGCCATGGCCTCAATCTGCAATGAAGTCAATGCCTCACCCTTCTTCATTTTGTTGCATGCCAGATCATAAGTCTTCTTTCTTTCCTGCATGACCTTCTGGGCATACTTCTCCAATAGAACAATGCCATGTCTATCTCCTTCTGCATCTGGGGCATGAATTTCTGCATCCTGGCACGCCAAGCTTGCATGGCCTCTTCAGGCCACCCAATGGCAGCAGGCCATGTGCAGTCAACATGGCAACCTCCATTTGCAAGTCTGTCATAATATACCATCCACGCAGATTGGAGCCAACAGGCTGCCTGATGCAGGTATTGGTTCTCTCCAATGGGGGCCTGATCAAGAAGTCCTCATCTAGGATTTCGTTGTTCAACAGCCATGTGCAAGCATGGCCCACTCATAGTTGTCAGTGTCTCATAATGTCTGATCTGCTTCTACCAGGAGCACACTATGGTGACCAGCAGCAAATGGCATGTGAAAGCATTTGGCCTCAGGGTTGTGAAAAAAATCAAACAAACAATGGTCAACAAATGCAACCCTGCTGCGCCTTGCCCTTCATCTTCTTCAGCACATATGAACTGATGCCCTCTGGGTTCATGTGTTGAGCATCATCAGATAGAATGGCACGCAGCGCAGTTATGCAAGCAATCCATTGCGCGCCTCAGTCCAGTTAAAACACATGCTTTCTCCTCATTGCCCCCCACCATATGCTGCATAGCAGCATCTACAGCAAAAGACATGTCCAGGTTGCTGATCTTGTGCAATTCTGTTGGATTTCTCTGCATGCCCACCTTCCTATCAATGTGTAATTTCACTGCTGCCTTGAACTGCTAGCTGAAATCTGTATCTGTTAGCTGCATGCCACTGGTCATCTTTGCCATGATTGTTGATTGTGCTTGATGAGATAGAAATCTCATCTTGCTGGTGCTATCACAGAATACTGCCCCATATGCTAGAGTGGCGCTGGCATCTTATGCGCACTGTCTTGAATGTTCATGCCATGCAGATGCTGTCCATGCTGCACCATGGTTGTGACATAACTGTGAAATAGCGAAAAAGATATGAATGGGATGCTTGCATCTTTCTCCATCCTTCCAATGCTCTCCCACACTTCTCACCAGCAATGTGCTTGATGATTCTGCCAGCATACTCAATTGTCTCATCATGCAGCCATCTGTCATCAGGCCCAATGTTGGCAAGTTGCCCTCCCACTACCAAAATTCCTTTGGCAACATGTCCTTGAAGTTCTGCAACCATCCAGTCACATACTGATGAGCTTCAAATGTCACTCTGATCTTATCAGTGTTTGCCTCCCTCCTGGTTGTGGGATGCATCTTGCCAGCGCTGGCCATCAGGCAATGGCACGCTCATCTTCCAAGGCCCAATTCTGGTCATACTTGAATCCATGAGTTAACATACTCAATACAGCTGACATGCGCTGCTGGCATGAGCTTTTGATAGGTGTGTGCCTCAGACTTACCAAATCATGAGAACTTCTACCTCGAACGTGCTGTACGTACATTGCTGCTTCCCCTCTCCGGCCGCGGCTCTGTTTTGTTAGATAGCAAAATGGAGTTTGCTGTTGCCTGGAGACTGCCCTGCCCCACAATTGGAGCCTTGTTGGGTGTTTCTGGGGCTGGGGCGAGGGGGGTAAGTTGGAATGTGCGTGGCTTTTCGTTGGGAAGCAGTGGAAAAGGGCACTTCCAGCTAAAATTCCAAGAAACTGCAACGACGTTTCTGCGAAAATCCAACAACATCCAGGGGTGGAAGTGTGCTGAAACTGGTTTGGAGTGGCCAAAAAAATTGGGAAAAACCC
The DNA here is from genome assembly GCA_963377175.1 of Effrenium voratum. Taxonomy (NCBI): domain Eukaryota; class Dinophyceae; order Suessiales; family Symbiodiniaceae; genus Effrenium; species Effrenium voratum. Next base: position 229,932 of record CAUJNA010001990.1, read on the forward strand.
GACGAAATTTCGCAGGCGTGGTTGTGGTGGATATCTTCCAGACAGGGCCACGCCCCGCCTCTCGACGGCAGTGCTGGGAAAGCGCGGAAAAGGGCACTCCAGCCAAAGTCCCATGCAAATCCAACGGCGTTCCCACGAAAGTCCGGGTGGGACACGATGGAAATCAGGCCAAGTCGGAAAACAATTGGGGCAATTCCCTTCCCTCTCCTCCCGGCACGAATGAATTTCACACCTCTATTCGGTCATCATGCCTTTGGCGGCTGTTGGAAACATGCCGATGAAGAGCGTATCTTTCTTCAAGGACGGATTTTCACAGACAAAGTCTTTGGAAAATCATGGGGCTTGATCGAAACGACTTGTCGCCGCGAAAAGAAAACAGCGGGGGCAATGCGAACGCCCAGCCTGCTCCCACAAAGCTCCCCGCCTGTCTGGCTCTCTACAAAGCTCTCAAGCTCCCGGCGCTCGCTCACAGGCCCGGCGCAGCGCACGGATCGGAGAGACAGCGGCTGACCAGTCCTGGCAGTCGCGGGGGAAGGCAACCGGAAGCCTTCCCCGACCAACCCCCCGCATAGTTTTCCAAAGGCTGTCCGCGTACAGCGGCTCACTTTGTAGGGATCGAGTGGCAAAGTCCCTCAAAACCGCAGCCAGACCGCCTGCAAAAGCATACTCCGCAGCACGAGTAGCGCCTCCTCGGCAGCCCTTCTGGAAGACGTGGGGTCGAGCCATGGCTCGCCAGAGGAGGGCAGCGCTCTGACGGCTTCCAAGAGCTCTCGCTTTGGGTTTCGACACGGTCCGGCAAAAACAACATGCGGGGCTAGCTTTCAAGTGCGTGCAATTCCATGGGGCTTTTTCAAACCCTCCATGTGCTTTTGGTTATAAAAACGTCGATGCGGATTTCTTTTGGTGTGGTGGCGTTGGGTCTGAAACGGCTGTGGTTGCCGTTGGGCCGCTGCCTTGCGGCAGCTCTGTCTTATGTGCGGCGATGCTGCGACCCTTGTTGTAACATGCTAGAGCCTTGGGTGAGCGAGCCGAAGCAAGGCCCCTGCCAAACAAATCCCAAGAAAACCTTGAACTTTTCTACAGACCTATGAACGGCCCGGCCTCCACCGCCATCTCCTCCTGCAAGTGCTGTCAAACCACATGGCGTGTTTGTTTCTAGGCGGTTCGTAGAAATACTTTGCACGCTGTCGTTCTGTCCAAGAAAAACCTCCCAACAACAGCAAGGACAAGTTTTCGGGATAGGGGTATTCTGCGGGTTTCTGCAGGCATTTCTTCAACATCGGGCAACAGGCGGAGGGCCAGCACATGAAATCCATAAGTCGCAAGCAAGCCGTGAAGTCTGTGGAGAAAACACATCTTTTCCGAAGGCCTGTGCCACTCCAAGGCCGGCGGGAGCCGCCAAAACCGGCAAACAAACAGGCCACGTCAGCCCAACGCCGCCGAACGTGGGCCGCGCCCGTCTGCTCTTCGTGAGTCTCTGTTTCAAGATCCGCGGGCTCCGACACTTCTGCCTGCGAAGCGACTGGGTGTCTTGAGCCGAACGCCGGGCCAAGCCGAAGACTTCTGATCGCGCGCGCCCTTTGCGGCCCAAAACCGCGGAACAACAAACACTTTTTGCTTAAACTACACAAGCTACGCAGAGCGGCCACAAGTTTGGCCTTGCAAACCCCTGAAGGGTTGCAACGCCATAACTTTTGGAAAATGCCTAGCCGGAAACAAAAAAATCTAGTTGCGGCCACCCCCTTCTAGCCCCCCACAAAACCCGTTTGATACATCAAGCCCCCCCCCGTGCCCTGAGAAGTAAGAGAATGCAAGTTTGCTCTGGTTTCCTTTTGCAGTTCGACCTGCCAGGCAGGGGCCCAAACAGGAGTGGACGACTTGCGCGCGAAAAAGGGGTTCTAATCAAGCTCCAACCTCCAATAGAGGCCCCGCCAACCCTGAAAAGCGGGCTGTCCCCAACCAGTACAAGGACGAGGACCAAAACTTCTGGGCCATCGCCGCCTGCAAAGCACCCGAATAATTGGGGCACGGGCAGCCCCTCACCACCAGACAAAGCCCTTTCCTCCGATTTGAAAGTCCGTGCGAGGGAGGAGGGAAGGTCTCTCAAACAAAAACACCAAGCGCCGGATACAGCGGGCACGGGTCGTGGTGGTACTCAAGAAAGACAGGGTTGGACAAGCTCGTAGCCTTCAGAGAGCGGGGCACACGTGCCGGCGAGGCTTAACAGGGAAGCGTGGCTGAAGGGTTGGAGGTGTCCTATCCGAAGACAGCCCGGCTCCACGCGCCTGCTCCTCGTTCTCAGCCAGCCCCTCACCATCCGGCGACACGTGGCCCTGTGGTAGAGGATTTTTTTTAAAACTGCATGCTTTTCGTTCATTGCTGACGATCTTGAGATCTCAGGTGTTACGTGCAGCCCGAAATGACGTCCTGCAGCCGTAGCCTGTCCTCGCTGCGCCGTTGTGCTTTTTGAGTGTTTGTTGTGAACGCGCGACCATGCGCAACAGGTTTTCCGAAATCACAGAGCCAGACGTCGCCGATGCGGCCTTGTCAGCAAAGCATTTTTGATTCAACTGCCTCACAAATGGGCTACGCGTGGTGGCCAGGGCACTGAAATCCTCAACCAGCACCATCCTGATATAAATGCACCCAATCCCCACCTACACAATGGAGCCTCAGGTGCCACGCAGTGCAGTGCTGCAACTCACCCCCCTTTCCCCATGCCCCCTTCCCATGCTGATGTGCGGCCACACTACATATCTCATACCAATCATCCTCAATGCCAGTACCCGTAATCCCATCCCTCATTTGGATGGCCCGCTCTTTTCTGGATCTCATCACAGCAATTGCACCCAATCCCAACTGTAAGCTCATCGGCCACTGGAAATTTCATGAAAATCCACAACTCACAGTCTCATGGAAAGCAATGGGAGCCTCAGAAGCCTCATCACTGCCACATGCACTGCTCACTTTCTCCTTGTCTGTCTCAACGAAAACAGTCTCATTGTGGCCTCACTGCCCTCATCTGCAAAAGCAATGAGCCAGCCCATCATGGTCCATGTATCTGATAATCCACCATTCATGAGAGAGCAGAACTGGTATGTGATGCCATTCACTGGCAATGCCCACCATGAATCAGTTTTGGGTACCACAAACCTGCCAATGACATTAATGACCTCAGCTTGTAATGGCCTCTCAATCCTCCCGATATGGACCAATCCTGTGCACATGTTGGCCCAATATGCATCCAGGGAAAAGAGGGGCTGGTTTCCCCCAGCTTCTCTGGGGGCAAGGTTGCCGACACACTGGGAGTCGGGTGTTGGGCTGGCCCCGCCCCTCTGCGGGATGCTGCCTGCCCACCCGTCGCTCTTCCCTTGTTGGGTTGGTGCAGAGTCATGCCCGACTGATGCCAGGTCCTCATCTGATTCCAGCCCCTCATTGTGAGATGGTAGAGCTGATACTGAGCTTAGGTTTCAGATACCATTGCTGGACCATGTCTGCCAAATCAGCCCGATGAGCCTAAACTCCCATTTAGTTGGAAAAGCCACTCATTCTCAATGGAAACCTGATCAAATTTCATGGAATCCCATTGGGGAGACATGCAAACCTGACAGATCTCAAAAGGAAGCCCCAGCAATACTAAAACAAATGGAAACTCAATTCCAGATCTCAAAAGGAAGACCCAGCAATACTAAATCAAATGGAAACTCAATTCCAGATCTTAAAAGGAAGCTCCAGCAATACTAAATCAAATGGAAACTCAATTCCAGATCTTAAAAGGAAGCTCCAGCAATACTAAATCAAATGGAAACTCAATTCCAGATCTCAAAAGGAAGCCCCAGCAATACTAAATCAATGGAAACTCAATTCCAGATCTCAAAAGGAAGATCCAGCAATACTAAATCAAATGGAAACTCAATTCCAGATCTCAAAAGGAAGCCCCAGCAATACTAAAACAAATGGAAACTCAATTCCAGATCTCAAAAGGAAGACCCAGCAATACTAAATCCAATGGAAACTCAATTCCAGATCTCAAAAGGAAGCCCCAGCAATACTAAAATCTCAATTCCAGATCTCAAAAGGAAAGCAATACTAAATCCAATGGAAACTCAATTCCAGATCTCAAAAGGAAGCTCCAGCAATACTAAATCCAATGGAAACTCAATTCCAGATCTCAAAAGGAAGCTCCAGCTATACTAAATCAAATGGAAACTCAATTCCAGATCTCAAAAGGAAGCCCCAGCAATACTAAATCCAATGGAAGCTCAGTTCCAGATCTCAAACGGAAGCCCCAGCAATACTAAATCCAATGCAAACTCAATTCCAGATCTCAAAAGGAAGCCCCAGCAATACTAAATCAAATGGAAACTCAATTCCAGATCTCAAAAGGAAGCTCCAGCAATACTAAATCAAATGGAAACTCAATTCCAGATCTCAAAAAGAAGCCCCAGCAATACTAAATCCAATGGAAACTCAATTCCAGATCTCAAAAGGAAGCCCCAGCAATACTAAATCCAATGGAAACTCAATTCCAGATCTCAAAAGGAAGCTCCAGCAATACTAAATCAAATGGAAACTCAATTCCAGATCTCAAAAGGAAGCCCCAGCAATACTAAATCAAATGGAAACTCAATTCCAGATCTCAAAAGGAAGCCCCAGCAATACTAAATCCAATGGAAACTCAATTCCAGATCTCAAAAGGAAGACCCAGCAATACTAAATCCAATGGAAACTCAATTCCAGATTACTTAGGGGGGGAGGCAAAAAAAACCTTCCAAACTCTTGCCCCCCCAAAACCTTCGCACCTTCAAGCAAAAGGGGGGGGGGTTACATACTAATGCGGGGTCAACATTCTCCAAACCGCCAAGCAACCCGGTGGCTCCCCCGCTGTTCGCATCCGAGATGCCCAGCGGCGTGTTGTGCCAACTGCAGGCCTCCCGGCGCCGGGCGCCCAGCACCGTCCTCACGAAACCGAACGCCCGAGGGCGAATCAGTGGCCTCCAGCGGGGACTGTTTGACAAAAGTGAGAACATCTGTCCAAGAGTTGTAGATGCTCTCCTTAAAACCAATCTAGGTGTACCTTCCCCATTCTTTCCAGGGATTCTTCCAAGGATCCTTCTTTTCGGAATGTCCAACTAGGTCCAAACCAGTAGAGAGGGTAGAGGTTAGGGTACCGTTTCTGTGTTTCTTCTGTAGTCTATTCTAGTAGAAGAACCCTCCCCCACAAAAGGGGCGAGAAAGGGCACTACTGGGGGACCTCTTTCCTTAAAATTAACAAGGGAAAATGATAATGATTCATTTGATGGTCAAAAATGGCAGTGGCTCCAAAATTGGAACGCGGCTGGGCTGGCGGGGGGGCGCAAAGCCATTTTTCAGGGATGCCTTTGAGTGGTGTGGCAAAAAGAACGGCAGCATATCCAGGATGCTGAACCCATGGTTTGCTTTCTAATCCCGGTCGGCACAGCCGCAGGCTACAAAAATGCTTCAAAATTGTCATTTGGCTTTTGGGCAGGTGGCTATGTTGGTGCCTCCGGAAAGAAACGGCCAAAAGGTTGAATCAATTCGCTTTGAGTAAGGGAGACGAAAGCAAACATGCATACGGAAATATTCCTAGACCCTCCAGTAGAGAGGTTAGGTTAGGGTACCGTGTCTTTTTTCTGTAGTCGATTTTAGTAGGGTTCGGAGCCCTCCCAACCCAAAAAGGGGAAACCCTGCCCCAAAAAAGAAACGGTGAGAAAGGGCACCAATCGCTGGAGGACTTACATTCCCTCAGCTCCATACCTTCGAAGCAAGACTCTGCGAAAGCCATGTGGAAACACCCTGATCCCAAGGCTTGGTTTCAAGAGAAGCACACCGGCCAATTGTTGTTTCCCTCAGCAACACTAGACCCAAAGCAGTTGAACTGCAGTGGTTTAGTAAGCTTACTATCTTACACGCAAATGGCTTGGAATAAAGCTCCCCCACTTCATGGATGTCTTTGGTTTTGACTTTTGGGCCCAACGAAGGCCCAAACAGTGGCCCCTAGCCCAAACAGCTGGACATGAACACACGCACAACATTTGGGGCAATGAGCAAACTTAGGCCAAACTTGTGAAGCCAAAAACAAAAGCCTCAATTTTCCGTATTCCTAGTCAAACATGTGGTTGTTGGCCTTGCCAGAACAGATTGCGAGCAAACAAAGATCCAGGGACCGGAAAAGATCAGGCATGGCAACATAATTCCCAAATGTTTGTGCCGACGTTGTCGAATCCTAGCTTCCAACCAGTCTTACTAGTGGGTGCTTCTCAAAATTACGACCCCCATCCGAGTTTTGGTTTCCTGACTTTCCTTTAAAGGGTTTGCACATTTCGAGACAAACGCATCTGGCTACGAATTCTGATCGGGTTGTTAATCAATCCCCATGCAAATGATGTCCACCAGAGGGACCCAAAATGGAAAATAGATTCATTTGGGTTTGTGTCAAAACAGGGGAACCCCCCAAACAAGGTTGGTTCCCTTCTGGTTTCCTTTGCAAACCATCCACCTACAAAGTGTGCCCTCCCTATCACTAAGCTGGCACCCCAGGCGATCCCTTCAAGCAAAAACACATATGGCTGTGGGTCAAAACCAATGGTACCATTTTGGGGTAGGTGCACCACCCATTTTAGTCTATTTTAGTGGGGATTGGGATGTTCACTGGGGGTACGGGGTTTGGACCCATGGCCATATTCCACGTCCCCAATTCCGGTGCCATGGCAAGGGAGGAAGGGTACCGAGGCTCAAAAACCGAATTCCGAGCCACCCATTTGGGTTTTTCTTGTTTTGAGGTACTCCATGTGTTTCCCTTTACAACCAACCCCATGGGGCACGCCAAAACAAGGACGAACCACCAGCCAAAGTCGAAACCACCCACTTGCTTCCCTTCACAACCAACCCCAGTAGGGACCAAACAAGGACAAGCTCCAACTTGTAGCGGGTTCAATGGGGAACGCAACCACTAAAAAAAACATCTAAAACTAAAGTTGAACCCAATTTAACATGGTACCCTAAAAACACAAAGACAAACCCATTTGAACCCCTGGGTTCTTGTTGAGGGCAAATGGAAAACCACACCGTACCAAAAAAACGGGCTCCAAACCACCAAAGGGAGGGAAGCTCCAAAAGATTCTCTTGAGCGCCCACCAAACCAACTAAGAACATCAAACAAAACAAAGTTGAACCAAATTTACACGGTATCCTCAAACAAAAAGACAAACTCCGACTCTTAGCAGTTGAAATTCGGAAACCCAACACCACCAAACCCATAGACACGAGAAAAACCCTCAAAAAAAAAAAGACGGTCACCGCCGCATTTCGATGGAACTGCTCCGATAGGAATTTGCTCCGAGGCTCTCCACAAAGTGCTGCCGCTGCCGAGGCTTGCTGCCCCCAGCCTCGATGGCCTTCACAGTGCCTAGGCGAGAATTCGACCTCCACCGAGGAGCCTCCAGTAGAGAGGAACGGCCCTCTGCGGTTTGATCATGAGCCGGTTCTGGGGATTCCCTTAAGGCTAGGTCCTCCAGTAGAGAGGTTAGAATCAGAATAAGTTGGCACCGTTTCTTGCTTCTGTACTCGATTTTAGTAGGGGAACCCTCCACAAAAAAAGGGGTGAGAAAGGGGCCCCTTGGGAAAGCAGTTGTTGATAATGACGTTGGGGCATCGGATCATTCGAGGGTTTTTGAACAGTGCGAAATGGATTTTGCAACCTTCCACAGGAGGAACCATCTTATATTGGCGAGCCGTCTTTCTTTAGTGGATCCCCAAAATGCTGGGTTGTCCACCACCTCAGGCAAAACCCATCTGGAACCACTGAGCACATATGGGGCGCTCGTCTTTTCTGTGGGTTTTCCCGTTGGTTTCCCTATGATATGGCTGTGCGTTGTTCAATGGACCCCCCAAAATGCCGTGGTTTCCTGTTGTTGTTTTCCCTTTAAAACCAACAAAAAGGGGCACCCTCAGAAAAAAGACAGACCCATCTTCAGCCTCCCTCCAGTCAGTTCGGATCGGCGGTTTGGCGGCGATTTGGTTTCCCATTTCAGCGCCCTCCATCGCTATGGGGAGAATACCAGACCCACAGGAAATTTTGCCCCCCTACAAACCCGGGCACTGAAACCCAGGGTCTTCCATTCAGTCTCAAGCCCTGGTATTGGGTGGCTTCCAATTTCCATACCAATCCGACCCGCCAAACAAGGCTTGCCCAGTTGAACTAGAACCACCAGTGGGGGGGAAAAAAAAACATCACCTCGCCCACAGAAGTCGGTGGCGAAATCTGCTCCCCTGCTAAAAGCTTCACTTTTGGTGATTTAACGGAAAACCCAGGTTGGTTGGGCAAAAAGGTGTTCAGTCCTAACATCCCTTGGCAACATGCACCAAAGAAAACCAAGAAGGAACATGGGGAAGGGTATCCCTGGGATCGATTCACTGGGTAGGGATCGATCCACTGGGTAGAGGATTCACTGGGGATCCAAGCAACATGCACCAAAGAAGCCAAGAAGCCAAGAAGCCAAAATCGGAGGGGGAAAAAAAACAGCACTAAAATAAATACCCCTCCAAAGAAAAGCATCACCTCGCCCACACAAGTATGGAATTTCTGGATTCCGCAAATTTGCCCTTTGAATGTCCCGAGTTTGCTTCATCAGGCCGGGGAACTCGGAACCGAGCCCCAGAAAAAGGAGGCCGTACACTCAGAAAGTTCATAGGCGTCCTTTTGGGTTGGAAATAGATGGGCTTCCCTGGTAGATGATTAAGCCATGAGGTATACCAGGGGAAACCCATCTAGTTGTTCGACCAAAACGACCAAAAAGGACACCTATGCTCAAGTTCTTTGACGGAGGTGGCAGCGTTCAGGGTACTGCACAGGATCCGAGCAACTGGAAAACCAGGAAGTTTGCTCTAGAAGGAAGATATTCATGACATGTGCTCCCACGCACGCATAAACGGCAGACGTTGTTAGTAAACCATCTGCATGCAGCCTCGTGGAACTCCATATTCAGGTGACATGGCTGGTGAATACTGCAGGGGGTTCAGGCGAAGCAAGCTATCTGGATTCAAACAAACAACACCCCGGCAGCAAGTTTCACAGTACTCGGCCGTCTTCAACATTAACCGTCGAAGCTGCATTGAAGGCACTTGACACACAGATTCCGTGAGCAGCAAACAACAGACCCAGCGTGTGCGCCTCCAATGATATTTAGAGCCTTTGGAGCCTCTCTGGAACCCAAATCCTGCAAGCGTTCAAAGTAACAGCATTCATGTCCGGTGGAAGTTTGTACATACTGTGGATGGACGAAATCCTGCACCACCTAGGACACCCTGGATTGATGATTCCCTTGTAAATACCAAGCAACCAATGGTTCCCCGTGGTTTCAAAGTGGTGCAGGATTTCGTCCATCCACAGTAATTGCATACGCAGTCCATAGCATGTTGACATACATCGACAACAAACCATAGGCAGGGCAACTAAGATCGAGCAGCAGCCATCCTATCTACCATATGTTTGTTAATAGTTTCAGTTGTTTGACCCTGCATGAACAATGACAAACAGACATACCTACATGCACCCTAGTGGGCAATCTTGACGATACTGACCAGTCCGACCCAAGCCAGCTGGGTTGCAGGCCAAACAAAGATGAAAGCAACCGCGTGTTCGCCCGATCATTTTTGGGCAGAAAGCGTGTGTTCAGTGTTCTAACCTGTTCTATTGGCCCCCGAGGTAGGTCAAATAGGTCAAAACAAGTTGTTTGGGCAGGAAGGATATCAACTGCTCTAACCTGTTGTGATATTGGCCCCAAAAGAGTTAACATGTAGGTCAAATCAAGGTCGCTGGACAAAGAGCCTTCATTTTACCCTGCTTGGTGGTGTGTAGTGCCCGCCAATGCTACAGAGTCTCGTTTTTCTTTTTTGGCGGACCAAGGCATGTTGGAGAGTAGGTCCTCCAGTAGAGGGGTTCGAATAAGGGTACCCTTTTTTTCCGTAGTCTATTTTAGTAGGGGAGCCCTCCCAACCAAAAAAGCGTCAAAGGGCACCTAGCTAGGAGAAGGAGAGAAAGAAGTTGAGTCACCGGGATCGAAGCATGTCCTACTTGGATTCCGCGGCATTCCGAAAGGTGGCCCCAAAACTCGCTTCACGGATCGTCAAAGAGTTGCGACCTCACTCGCCAAGTGGCTTGTCACCTCCTCTGGCCTGCGAAAGCTCGGCGTTTACCACAAATCCCACGTGGTATGGGTCAGAATTAAACCGCCAGGAATCGGACCGCAGGTTTTAGTCGACTTTTCCATTGGCCAGGGTTCCATTTTGGATACCTATTTTTGACCCACAGCCATGTCTCAAAATGACCTAAATCACACTGATCACCAAGACTCCTCGTTGCTGGAAGTCACATGCCCGACTGAGAGAACAACAAAACGTCGGGCGAACACATGCGGTCGAACAAGTGAGGGCAAGATCGAGGGGCTTTCCAGCTCGCCTCATTGTGCGACTACAAACGGTTGCAGCCAAAAGGCGTGTTTCTGACACTTCTCTGCCCTGGAGATGTGTGTCTCACGGAATCCGAGAAAAATCCCCGTGCCATGCCAACCTTGGCATTTCCCGACAAACTGTGCGGCCTCAAAAAGCAAAACGGCGGCATAGATCAGGCAGCACTTAAAGCTGCGCAGAATCGAGTGCACAAGAGCCGCTATGATATAGTCGCTAGTTGTATCAATTGACATCATCTGAAAACTATCTCAGTATGCCATTCGTGCAACAGGCTCCATGAATGCCCTGTACAACAGGCTGCCGCTGGTTTGAAGCCTGGCTTGCTCTTGACCTCTCAGCAAAAAAAATGTGGGTCCAATGGAAGATCCAGTGTTTCAACCACCTAGTGTCCAAAGATCCAACCAAATCGCTACCTGGAGTCTTCATGACCCTTACAAAATGGTGTCTTTACCCAAGATTCAGGGTTCATGGACCCATTTTTTGAGGGTCATGGAGACTCTAGGTATAAAGAAAACCGGCTGTTTCCCCTGGGTCTTGATGGTTTCCTGAAAAGATTCGGATCGTTGGAAAGAATGGAATTGAAGCTCCCCTAGAATGAAGATAGCTATCAGGTCATCCAGTAGAGAGGTTAGAATAACGGTACCCTTTTTCCTGTGGTCTATTTTAGGGGAACCCTCCCCCAAAAAAGAAACGGTAAAAGGGCACCTAGCTGAGGGACCTAGGCTATAAAGAAGCCAGACCGCCCCGGCTGATTTTTTTTGGGAGCCGCCCGCCTGAAGTCCAAATCACAGTTGAAGAAGCGGAGCAAGCACCGCGCTGCTTCCAGCCGGTGCGCCTCCGCTCAAACGAGGTGTGTGCACGGATTTTTTGAACCCAAACGAGCATGAACCCCACCAAATGAACCAGTAACTCGGTTGCTTCCTGCTCCCCTGCGAAAGTTTTTAATGTTTGGTGGTTTGATGGAAAACCCATTAGAGAACACACTCTCACATTCCCCTTGCAAGAAGTGGTTGCTGTACCCGGAACTACTTTCAGCATCTCCTTTCTTATATGAAGTTTCATTGGGGACCTTTGGATCAAAATCCTAAAATCCCGTACCCCCAGCCCAATCCAACCACTAAAATAGGTTCCAAAATGGTGGTGAATTCACCTACCCCAAAATGGGATCCCTTTGGTTTTGACCCACAGCCAAATCGGTATGGTTGGATGATTTTTCTTTCGGGATGAAACAACTTTTAGTTACCCAACAAACCAATATTATTGGATGAACTTTGTCTGGGGGTGAAGAAAAAGAACCTTCTGGGGAAGTTATAGTTATAGGCCATGTTCATTTGCAGCAGTTGCGAGCTAAAGGAGGCACGCTGAGCTTTAGTTCAGGCTGCCGAAGGTGAGCGTCTCTGTCCGATGATCAGAAGAACATCTACGTTTTCGTCCCCGGGCAAAAAATCAGATGTTTTGTTTCTTCTTCTTTTTCTGTGGTAAAATCGATTCCAACTTGAAAACCAACGGCGGAAGGGTTTATTTTGTTCCTAGGTGCGGCGGGCCGGTCCCGACCCACAAAAGGTTCACCTTTTCGAAGGCGCCATTGTTTAGGGTGGGTTTGGGCGGGGCTTGGGTTTGTCTAGGGTGGTGTTTTTTTAGGTTTAGGTTGGCCAGGTTTGGGGTTGGTACAGTTCTGGTGCGCTTAGCGTCAGGTTTAGGTGGGTTTATGGTGGGTTCAGGGTCGGGCGGTTTCGGGTTGGTACAGGGCTTACTTAGGCTTTGTTAGTGTTGATGTTTGGTGCTTTGGGGATTGATTACTCCTGGTTTATGGGGCTTTGTAGGAGATTCGAGTTGGTTTAGGGCGGTTTAGGGATAATTTACTGCTGGTTTAGTGTGTACTGTTTTGGGTGGGATGGATTTGGGGGGGGGGGGGGGTTATTGTAGGTTTACATGCTTAAGTTCTGAGGGTTAGGATTGGAAAACGCGTGGGTCAAGGGTTGGTATAGGGCTTGGGATGAGTTTTGGCGGTTTAGGGATTGCTTGGTGCCGGTTTGGGTTGCAAACAACAAACCCTGGCAGTGATGCTAGCTATGTGGAAAGCCAAAGCAAAGCTACAAGAACCGCCACAAGCCACAAGAGCAAGAAAACAGCCGCGACAGCCAAAAAGCACCCACCCACCGACGACTCGACCGACCGACCGACCAACCGGGAACCCTTGCAAGACCCAGCCCGCCAAACTTAGGAAAAAAGACACTCGGGGGCCAAAACCGAGAAGGGAAAATCAAATATTCATTTCAGCAAATGGAAGAGTTGCGCCATCGACTGTCACCAAACTCTATCTGGAAACTCGTGGCTCAAGGCGATTCGCACATGCGGTGCTTTTCCATGCTGTTCCTCCCTCCGCTAGAAACAAGAGGAAGTCAACAAACATTCAACTAGGCCCTCCAGTAGAGAGGTTGGAATACGGGTGCCCTTTCTATTTTAGTAGGGCCCTGCCCCAAAACAGGGTAAAAGGGCACTACTGGGGGACCTAGTCAAAATTGTCTGTCAATGACCCACCCAATGGATGTAGGCGCTTGCTTCCGGATTTATCACAAGCACAGCCCGCTTGCTAGTAATCAACAAACCTGCGGTATATCAACGTAGCAATAACGCGACGTTATAGCTGCTACTTTACAGCGTTTCACCCTACAGTGTAACTTGTGTGAATACAGCAATATAAGGTTGTGGGCAACCTCAACCAGCGCTTTCACCATGCCAAGCAGGACATGCGACTTACAGTCATTCGCTCACACAAAACTGTCAGAAGGCTGATTCAACTAGGAACGACAGGTGAGGTCCGCAACTATGAAACTAGGGGCGTACGCATTGCCTGCGGGACATTGGACAGCATACTGAATTCAACATGTTCACTGACACATTGTCTGATATACAAACCAACTGAGGGAGATCTCCTATTTCTCGGTGGGAATTCAGCTCCTGGCGAGTGAAGTCTGCAACGGATGATTGCTATTTGCATCCTGCGGCAACTGGCTTTTCTTTTCGTCACAAATCTGCCAAGGCCGCTGGTCTCTACCACTCTTTATCGCATTGGCCGCACGGCCAGCGACCATGGCAACATTGGGGAAGCACCTCAAGTTGCATGAGGACAAGTTGCCTTTGCTGGATTCAAAGTAGGCTGGGTTCTCCAGTAGAGAGGTTAGAATAAGGGTACCGTTTCTTTTTTGTGTAGTCGATTTCAGTAGGGTTCGGAACCCTCCCAACCAAAACAGGGGTGAGAAAGGGCACCTAGCTGGGGGACCTAGTATCTGTAGCGGGAGAAGCCTTTGGAAAATCATAGCTCCTTCAGCCGGATGGTCTTGGGGATCCCTGAGAGCCGCTGGGCGAAATTCAAGCATTGCAGGGAACATCTATGTCTTGCCCAATCGATGTTGACATCATGGTATTCTTCTTTCACGCGCATTCCTCGAAAGCGGTTAAAACATACCTCTGGGATGGACACCAAGTCGACCTGTGAGAATGACAAACAAAAACTGCGATGCGTACGTATGTCTCTCGCGCCTTCAGCACCCCGGTCTCTGGCTGGATCAGCACTTTGCCCTGAACGTTGAACCTCAGCGGAGAGATGCCCGGGAGAACTCAAATTGCGCCGCTCCGCTGGTTGCCAAGGTATGTGAGGCCCAAAGGGTGATGTGTCTCTGTCTTCCGGTCCTCCAGTAGAGAGGTTAGAACCAGGGTACCCACCTTTTTTTCTGTAGTCTATTTTAGAACCCTGCCCCCAAAAATTTGGGATGGTGTGGAACCCTACCCACCTTTTTTTCTGATTCGGAACCCTACCAAAAAAAGAAACGTTGAGAACGGTTGCACCTAGCTGTGGGGACCTGGTCGGTCTTCCTGTAAGACTTTCTGCTAAGCTCCTTGGCAAGAATCTTTGCTCGCGGGGTCCCTACGGGTTGCTGGATGCGGAGCAAAAAAATCATTTTTTAGCAGTTAACTGGATTTGGATTTCAACCACTAAACCACAATAAGCAAAAATGAAAATGTGTCCCAACAACAACCCATGGATGTGGGCATCTGAGGTGAGCAAGGGTGGGCTCGCAAACCTTTTTTCGGCCCAATGCAATTGGCAATCCCACTTGTAGAGGGGGGGGTTCCCCAACTCCATTTATCATCGTTTAACTAGTCTTCATACCATAGAATTCCATTGGTCACCTCCCTCCCCGAACTCCACGTTTAAGATGGTGGGGATAGCGGACACGGTGAACTCAAGCAAAGAAGTCTATTCCCAAATGCAACTGGCCGAAGCCAAAGTCTTTGCAGCATCTTGCAGGTGGGAGGAGAGGAGTAGAATGTGTTCCAATGGGTCTTGAGAGTGAATTCGATCGGTGCTTGGCAGGGACCAAGGCTCAATGCATCAGTCTTTGCTTGATCTGTTGAAAAACTTGCAGTTAAACCACTCCAATGCTGAGCCCCAAAAGTTGCCAAATTGAAAGCTAATCTTGAGACACAAAAACCAAAAACCGACACCGACCTTTTGGGAAAGTTGATATCCCTAATAAGTGGAACAAAACCTATCTAAAAAAGTGGAGCACATCTGTTTCTTACTAACCAAAGTAACCCATCAAAAGGACACGGCCAACACAGTCCTGCCGGGTGCGTCGAACGCGCACGCATTCTCTCAGTGTTTGTGTTTTTTCCCAGCCCGCAATAAGGCCACGGCAGGTCCTGCGAAACCTCCGGCACTTTCTTTGAGCCTGGCAACCAAAGGTTGGAGAGAGCATTTGTGTGGCTCGTCGTTCTTAAGTTTGGAATTCCGGATTTCCTTTGTGGTTTCCCCCTCAAAGCCAACCAAGTGGGGGTACCTTCAACAAGACACACCCCATATTAGTGTGTTTTTTTGACGTGGCCGTGCCGGGAGGTTGGTATAAGGGGTATGAATCGCAGGTATGGTTCGGCGTATGGCTCGGGGGTATGATTCGGGGTATGGCTCGCGCGCCTCTGAACTCTTTCTTTGTGGCTTTGGACACTGCAAAGCTCCCGTGCGCTGGCAACTGGATAGCCGTGAGAATTTGGACCGCTTAGTTGCTACAAGCCAGCCTGGGGCGCTTGTGAGCGGCCTGAACTAGACAGCTGCCACTCTGCGTGAGTGGGTTAGCGAAAGCTGCTGCGCTAGGTGGAAGCGCAGAGCCACTGCCTGAGGCGAACGTCATGGCCACCTCCACTTGGAGTTCAAGCGACCCGCGTGCTCACAGACCCAAGCAAGGGTTGCTTAAGGGGAAGCGCTGCTGCCCAGTCAGGCCCGCCACCCGCACCAGTCACGATCCAGCGTAAGGGCAGGACAGCGTGACATCCTCAAACGGCAGCCGCGCAGGCTAGTGGGCCTCTCACAGTTGGTGTACCGTGTCGCGCTTGATACATTGCAGTAAGCCTTCCGAACCCACCTTCTGGCGAACTTCTGCGAAAAGAGCCGCGAGCTGGTTCCTGCAGTGCTTCTCTTTGACTTTTGTGTCTTCTGAGGATTTGGGCGGCATAGCTTCGCTAGTACTGCCCAGAGCGCAAGAGGCTCTTGGCTGCAAGTGGCAGCAGAAGGGTATGAATCGGGGTATGAATCGGGTATGAATCGGGGGTATGAATCGGGGACAGATTTTTTCGACCGGAAAGACACCAAGAGCATCCCAGGAGCACAAAGACAGCTTGTGTTTCACTGCGACAGTGGTCCAGGACAGACAACTGTTTCCACCGCGTCGGACAGACTGCAGGAAGCAAGCTCCAAGTTTCAAGCTCAGCAGCGGCACCCCCCGCCACAGCGCCCTGCAAGTCCCAGCGTCTTACGTCAAGCTGCACCCCCCCGCCACAGCACCACGGATGCTACAGACAACTCTAGTACCAGGACACGCAGGATTGCTCTATAACTCCATCCATTGGCACTTTCCATAGCAAGCCGAGACAGGTGGGTA
>CAUJNA010001990.1:253861-363861 GCA_963377175.1 Effrenium voratum
AATCATCGAAGAGAATCGAAGAGAATCGAAGAGGACCGAAGAGGACCAAAGAGGACCAAACAGGACCAAAAAGGACCAAACTGGACCGAAGAGGTCCGGAGAGGACAAATACCAAATGAACCACAACATATTAATCCTAAACAATTCTAATCTTTGCTACACAACAAACCACGCCGATACAACACAACGCCAATCTCGTACTAAACAATACCAACTCAAGGACCACTGCAAGGAGACCAAGTCTGGCCCTTACATTGTTTCCGGAATTCTTACTTGGTTCCCTTCAGATTGTTCGGGTAGCGCAAGTAGCACCCTTTCTTCTCCTGGATCAACACCCCAGCAAACTAAGTGCTGTCTTTGCCAACTAGGTCCTCCAGTAGAGAGGTTAGAATAAGGGTATCAACTTTTTTTCCTGTAGTCTATGTTAGTAGGGGAACCCTCCCTCAAAAAAGGGCAAAGGGCACCTAGCTGGGGGACCTAGGCGGATGGAGTTTCTGCACCAACTGGGGGGCGTTTCGTTGGGCATGCTTGGCTTTCGCGCGGCTTCCCACCAGCGCACCGCAAGCGGGTTAGCATAAAATTTCTTCATACATGGCCATCATGGCCATGGGTAAAAATCAAAGGCCAAATCGTACCCCCAGTGAACATCCGATTCAATCCAACTACTAAAATCCCGACTAAAACGGGTGGTGCATGTGGCCATGGGTCGAAATCAAAAGCCCGTACAGTGAACATCCGATTCAATCCAACCACTAAAATCGGTTCTAGAATGGGTGAATTCACCTGCCCCAAAATGGGAGCCCATTGGTTTTGACCCACAGCCACATCATGCAAGGCCGACATTGTGGGCTCCCGCAAAAGTCCGTCCTGTGCTAAGCCAAATTGTGTTGTGCGACCCCAGCAAATCACGGTGCCCCCCTTGCAAGGGAGTTCCCTCCCAATTTGTTTGTTTGACCATGTGTAGCCGTTGTGGCTCTCATGCAAATACCAAAGTATCTAGACCTCCAACACCCAAATACTGTACGTATATCCGACCCGTTGTATGCCTTGTCAGCTTGCACGTTGGCGTTGGCAAATGCTCAGAACTCTGAAGGACATGCTTTATGCTTGCTTGAGTGACACTAGGTTCTGCCTCTTTCTGAAATCCATGGGGCTATTTGCGTCCTCTTTTGACACATATCCGCCTAAAGGCTTCGTCATTCACATTTGCCCAAATGGCAGCAGCACCTCTCGCGCTGCCAAAAAATCACTATCATTGGGCGAAAACGAAACTCTTCCGTGCGAATTGAACCTTCAAGTTTTCCCGAGACCGTTACCCTCCCTCCCACTAAATATGTCACGCAACTTACCCCAAGAGCAAACTCATCTTCCGAGCACTCTCCCAGAGAGTGCGTGTGTGGAAATCCATTTCGCACCACTTCAGAAACCTCGGTTTGACGCATCCCCCGTAAATAAACAATGTGTTCTCGTGGCTTCAAAGTGGGTGCAAAATTGATTTCGCCCATCCACAGTACTTAAAGGGGCAGGGTACCTAGTAAGTGGTTGGTAAGCCTAATTATATCCCACTTCCTATGTGGGTTATAACCAGGTTGTTGAACCGCTTTACCCTGCCACTTTAAGTACTAGGTCCTCCAGTAGAGAGGTTAGAGTAAGGGTGCCCTTTGTTCTACAGTAGTTTTTAGTAGGGGAACCTTCCCCCCAAAAAGTTGGTAAAGGGGCACTACTACTACTGGGGGACCTAGAGTATGTTGGTTCGAGGGAGGCTACGTCCAGCCCTTTGCAAGGCGCCGCTTCTGGCAGCTCAGACTCCAGGAGCACCTTGATGGGCCACTCCACCTCGGAGCTTCCACCCATCCATCCAACGCATTTCTTTGATTACCTTCCCAAATGTCCTTCCCAAATGGGCGGTAGACTACTGGAGATGTTGACTGAACCATGTGTGGATTTGGTTGCAATGATAAATATGCCATCTAGGTTTCTTCCATGTGTGTTTTTGCCCCCTGGAAAAAATGAGAAAGTATTTCCAGCAGTGATAGGTTCCCTTTGACACCAACAGGGGGAAATAGAACATATTCTCAAGCAAATGGAAGGATCGGAATAGAAATGGTCGGGACCCAGGACCACGAAAGAAGTAAAAAGGCGGCCGCGTCCATTTGCGGGGATTTAAGGAAGCAAATAGGCGGCTGCACCCATTTATGGTTAGGACTTCATCTACCCGAGTTTTGATCTTGGCTCAGACCATCAAACCCCGCACTCTGGGGGTACGGGCAACAAATCGGGAAGCCAAAAGGGATGCAACCAGCCTCTCAACATGTTCAGGAATCCAACTTGAAGCCAATGCACCAAAAACACACAAGAAATGCGGACGCATATGCGTCCATATCTTCTTGGTGGAAACATACAGTACCCGAACTTGCTATCTCTTTTGAGAGATAGATCTGGCAGCACTTAAGGCTTGGGGGATCTAACATTTTACAAATGGCATAAACAGAACCTCAAACTTGCAACGTTCCGATTGCACTCGACCCACACTTCATGTCAGACTACGTAACATGATCCGAGAAACCTCGCGCTCGCGCTCACGGCCCACATGAACTTCCACCTCCTTCTCCTTCTCCTGCTGTTTCTCCTGCTCTTTCTCCTGTCGAGCCAAACGTGTGCTTGCTCTACTAGCCCACCGACGCTCAATTGCAAGGCAGGTGTGTGAATACATATCGCACGGGAGACTGTGTGTGTGTGTGTTTGGTCCTGCGGCCCGACTCTGAATCCATGATAAGCTGTCTCTTCTTGATTGCACTTTACTGATTCGAAGACCTTTTGGACGACAAGTAACAGCAACTGCAGCCAGGCAGTCCACCGAGCCCAGGGATTCATTTCGGACTCGTTCACTTGGGGCCTTGAGAGAGTTCCTCTTCCAGGTTGCTGGGCTGTCCGTTTTCTCCGCCAAAAGTGAATCACTGAATCAACCACTCGCTAAAGAAATGGATGAATCACTTTTAGTTGAATCACTTTTAGTTGAATCACTTTTAGTTGAATCACTTTTAGTTGAATCACTTTGGGGCTGTCTATCTTTTGGTTGACTCACTCTTAGTGGCTGAAACTTTGACCTCCAACCACACGCTTTTGACAGATCTAGAAGCCTCAGGAACCGGATGCCTGGGCTTGCCACCAAGGTGAAAAGCAAAGGCCCACGAACCAAAAATATGGCCGCGGGTCAAATCACCCTCGCTCTTGACGCCCTGGTAAACCTTGACAACCCTTGATATGGCTGGTCAAAAATAGGGTAACCCCAAAATGGATCTTTGGTAAATGGACACATGGACGAGTCATCCTGCGGTCCAATTCCTGGTGGTTTAATCTTGACCCACACCCATATTGGAAATTATGGTTGAAACCATACCGGTTGAAACGGTATTTCCAGGCGAATCGAATCATTCCAGGGCTTCTGAACGGTGGTGCGATTTGGATTTCGCAACCATCCACAGTATTGCCCTGGCCTCACACGTGGGATGCCCAAGTCGCCTCAGGGGAACTTTGTTGAGGTCACTACGGATGGCCTCCCATACCTGTGGGGCGGTATCCATGCACATTCGGACGTGCGCATAGCAGAATCCTCCGAAGAATCAACTCATTTGAACAGCTACAATGCTGTGATATCCTTGTGTCCTGCACTTGTATGGGATGTTTGTCATTCAAAATGCTCTGCTTTCCCTAAGGATAATTGAATGAACCCTTTTGATTGATCTTTTCTATTCAAGCTGCACGCAAAACTGGGAACGCTCAGGGATAGAGCAATAGTCACTAAAGCTACAAAGCTGCATGCAATTGACAATCCCCATACTGCTGCTGCTGCACACTGCTATTATCTTGAGAGAATCAGGGTCTAAACGTGGCTTTGGAGTTCATTCGGGAAAGCCACTGGAAAGCGATGCGCAAAATGGCCTGCGAACATAGGTGTCCTTTTAGGAAAATAGATGGATTTCCCTGATAGACTATGAAGCAACCAAGTCAACCAGGGACCATGCACTTGAATATGTCTTTTGTCCAAGGGACCCCCGAAAATCTGTTGGTTTCCCTTATAAAGGGGGTTACACAATGCCGAGACACCCCCCATTTTCCACCGCGCAACGACCAAACAGAACGGACCTGGACTAGTTCCTGCGGTAGAGAGGCTAGAATAAGGGCACCCGATGTTTTTTGTCTTTTTGTTTTTGCTTCTTTCCGTAGTTTATTTTAGTAGGGTTCGGAACCCTCCAGAAAAGGGGTGAGAAATCTTGCAGCTGGACCTAGTGGACATCTCTGTGGGTCAAAAATATGTCCCCAAAATGGGAGCCAGGTAAATGGAACCAAAGACCGGTCCACCTGGCGGTCCCATTCCCGGTGACTTCGGGGCTTCCGTCCTGCTGCCGTGTGATCTCCGCCCCGAGCTCGCCGCCCTCGGATCCACCGCCGCTTTGGGCTCTGTCCACCAGCTCGTCGCAGTGGGCCTTGCCCTCGTCGTCCATGACCGCCACCTGGAAAAGGCGGCGGAAGGAAGGCTCACGAGGTACACCTTTTTGGCTTCAGGAAACAGCCAGTTTTTGAGAAGAACGATGGTTGGAAAGGATGGAACAAAAAATCAACACCTGCCATGTAGGTGTCCTTTTGGGGGCAAATAGATGGATGAAACCACCAAAAACAAAACCAGGGAAGCCCATCTATTGTTCGAGCAAAACAACCGAACAGGACACCTATGCTCATGACTTATTGCCTCAACAGCACGGCCTTGATTGCTGCGTCCTTGGATACGAACCAGGCCAAAAGGGCCGCTGATACCGGTTGTAGCCAGTTCTTCAAGGTTCGCCTGCAGGCAAGGCCTCGTTCTGAAGGAAATAGGGGGGTGGGGGCCCCTCCAAAAGTGATGATCCCCGGGACACCCCCCTATTAATAAACTAGGCTTGGGGTCAACATTATCCCTCAACTCAACGCGCACCACTCTGATCTAAGCGTATCCAAAGGCCCCCGCGCGAGAGGAAACCTGGAGGTATGCGAGAAGCTCAGAGTTCCAACATAGTAGTCAAATGTGAAGACCCTCATGGCTTGAAACGAAGAAATCGGCAGGCAGGGCATTTCACTCCATCTGGCAAATTCAACGCCAGCGATCCGATCTTACTCATGGGTCATCCGTACTTTGCCATGACATCAAACCAACGCGTGGTCTGCAACCCCAGTCACAAAGACCTCCATGAAAAGAACCACACAAATCAACACACCAAGACCACCAAAGCAGGACAACAGTGACGCAATGAACCATGTCACAAATTAGTTTGCAGATCAAATAGTCAAACACTTGCAGAAGATAAGCCGGAGCACTAAAGCGCCCAGCTGAAGCTGCTAGTAAATGCCCGGGCAGCAAGGCTCCACCCTGCCTAGTTCAGTTTGCCAGGAAGGTAGCCCCACGGTTCGGGGCAGGATATGACCCGTTCAAAGTTGTTTGCTCTGTTGCTGGCCCATGGGCGAAGGTCTTGTGGTGGCTACCTCTGAGGAAAGGGCTCGTCTCCAAGTCTGTGCGACATGGGGGCACCGATTGAGGTCAAGCAACCTCTTGCAGAACACATTGTAATAGAAGCAGTTGTGAACTGTGGGCACCAAGCCTAAAGCTTTCCCGCAGATGCCCGCACTCTGCCAGTGCACTCTTACATCTCTACCTATGCAAAGTCTCCCCTGTTG
Organism: Effrenium voratum; assembly: GCA_963377175.1. Classification (NCBI taxonomy): domain Eukaryota; class Dinophyceae; order Suessiales; family Symbiodiniaceae; genus Effrenium; species Effrenium voratum. The sequence continues at coordinate 259,571 of CAUJNA010001990.1, forward strand.
CACTTTGACAAAGAGGCAAATGAGTCAAAATCAAGACCTGGAAATTGACAAAGCTCTAGTTACCCAACTCCCCGAAAACGAACAAATCGACCTGGCGTTGCATTCTCACCTGGGCTGCCCTCAGATCCCCCGCTAAAAGTCTAACATTTAGTGGAGTACATGGAAACTACTACTAAACACTGAAAGGCTAAAGAGCTACGGAACCGGATGGCTGGCTTCGCCACCAAGTCACGGTTTCGCCGGCTGAAACTTGAGATGGGTCACAATTAAGCAACCAGGAATTGGGACCGCAGGTAGTCCATGTTTCCATGTACCAGGGCAAGCCATTTTAAGAACCGATTCTCGACCCGCAGCCATTTAACTCACTTGCTGAGTGGATGGCCCAAAAGAAGTCCAAACTTTTTGTTTACCACTAAAATGGTCCAAACCCAAAAAGTGACTCAAGTCCATGAACTCAGGGAGTGAGTGAAAAATATCCCCCTTCGCCCCCCTTCGCCCCCCTTCGCCCCGTTCCGGCACCTGCTCCTCCGCCATCTTCGCCATCTTCTCGTGCAGCTTCAAAGGCTCCTGCACCTTGGTCTCCACCGGAAAGCGCAAGGACTCCAGGAAAGACTCCACCTGACAAAGGCGGAGGCGGGGGCGAAGGCGGATGGACTTGGAGTCGAAAAATCCGAGAAAAAAAAACGCGGCACCGGACGAAGAAACCCGGGCATGTGTGGATTTTTCCCCTGTAAATATCGAACTGTGGTTTCGAATGGCTTCAAAGTGGTGCGAAATGGAGTTCGTTCATCGACGGTAGCACCTCTCAATTCGAAGAAACCCGGGTGTCTGATTCGATTCCACTGCAAATACCAACAAGCAATGATTTCAACCATGGATTGACAGTGGCGTTCGCCCATCCACAGTACGTCAAACAATGAAACTAATGACCCGCTCTGCTTGGTAGAAAAGGTTGACACGTGTACGGCCCAGCTAAAAAACAATACCACCCTTCCATTTGCCTGGAAAAAATATAAAACATACTGTGGGTGGACGAAATTCTGCACTACTTTGAAACCATAACAAACCATTGTTCGTTGGTATTTACAGGGGAAGCATCACCCCAGGGTTTCTTAGGTGGTGCAGGATTTCGTCCATCCACAGTATGTCCAGTAGTGAGCGATTCCTTTGCAAACCAACAGGGGAAAATAACAACATATTCATTTCAGCAAATGAACGCTTCTCAAACAAAAGTTGCAAACAAATGTCTAAAGCAAAAGTTGCAACATTGTCTAAAACAAATGTCTAAAACAGGGGGAACAAACTTAAACAAATGGAAGCACCGTACGGGCTGGCACCAAGCTCATGCCACCGGAAGACGCCATCCCTGCGCATAAACCTTGTCTAGGTCCAAATGTGTACCTGGTTCTCTGCCCAGTTTTGCCAGAAAACACCGTAAAACACAGTGTTTTGTAGCATGTTCATCTTAAAATAACATCCCCACGAACACCCGGTCTCAATTTTGTTTGTAGCCTATTTTAGTAGGGTTCGGAACCCTCCCGACCAAGAAAGGGGTGATAAAGGGCACTACTGGGGGACCCAGTTGTGTTGCCACACAACCTGAGTTTCTTCGAAAGATGAATGCAGCCCTCGGCTTGCGGACATGCGCGTTCAGAGACCTACCACTCTGCTAGCTTCTTTGAACACTAAGGGTAGCTTCTCCCTCCCAGTCTCTTCAGCTGACGCATTTTGAAAGCCAACAGCTCAGATGCCCAGTGGCCATGAGAAAAAAAGGGCACCTTTTTTGTTGTTGCTGGTTGAATTAAAAGGGGAACCCTTGCCCCGAAAAAGGAAAAAGGGAAGTAACCCACAGGGCAACAGAGACAGGGTGCTGCTCCAAGGCTTGTGCCCCAAACAAATCTCTGCGCACGCACGACAGGGATCCTTACATTATACACCTGAACATTGCCTTGTAAATGGTGGTTTCCCTTCATTTTGGTGTTGAAAAAGCAACATGTTTCAACTGGTTGCAAAAAATGGAGGTCTTTTCACGAGCCCTGCACGAGCTGTGCAGAAGGGCTGCGCGTTTCGATGGACCCCTCCAACAGCCCCGCGCATCAGCCGTCCGTTCCCAAATCCCGCGTCATCCCGTAAAAACAATACGCACCCCTTGAACAACAAGCCCAGGTGGGTCACAATCAAAACCCGGTGCAAAAATGGTCGACCCAGAACCATGCTTCAAGAATTAAGAAGGCGGATATCCGCAACTACTTTTTGGCTGGACTGCCCCTTACTAACCTTCCCGGGTTTTGAGCAAGTGGCTCGGGTGGTCTCCCCAATAGCCCCGGAAGAATCTGGAACCCTCCTAGCAGGCCCAAACCCTCAGAGACCAAATCCACAGCTTTCAGCTGTTGAACAACACCTCCCTCCAGTGGATTTCACCCATTCTCCCCCTCTCTACGTCCTTTTTTAGTACTCTGGTAGTACTCATTTTTCGCATCCTCCAGGGGTGAAAATCCACAGATTCGGATTCCAAACCTCCAACATCCGTTTTCCAGAACCACCACCTGGGCAGAGACCAAATCCAGAGCTGTACTTTACCTTTCGTACTCTCTTAGCCTACAGGGGTGAAAATCCAAAGATTCGGAATCCAACCATCCAAACCAGTACTCCTTTACCTTTAGTACTCTTTTAGTATCCTGCAGGGGTATTCCAAACCCTCAAACCGGTACTCCTAGGGCTGAAAATCCACAAACGCCACCTCCAACCTCCTTTTTCCAACGACCACCCAGACTTTTCTCGCAGGCCAGCGGCCTCCGCGCGCATCTGCTCCCGTTGCTGGGGCTCCTCTGCAGCCATCAGCTTCTGCAGGCAGGTTCGCCGCCAGACCGTGGCCAGGTTCTGCAGCTGCAGTGCCGCGAACTGCTTGCCTCGTGAAGCAACAAAGAAAAACCAGCCAAGCGGCCAAACCTTGCTGATCTCCTTCCCCAACAAGGGCTTTTTTCAGTGGGGTAGGGGCTGTAGTGGCAGGTGAGTGTTGTATGTTGTCGGTAAAGGAGTTAGTAGTTATTTAGTGTTTAAAGCACGCGGATCCGAGTGCCTACCCGAGCCGATAGCTTCAGGAAGCTTCGCACGGAGATGAGCAAGAGCTGGAGAAGTTTGGTGGTGGCTGGAGTGATACTGTGGGTGGACGAAATCCACTTCGCACCACTTGGAAACCATAGCAAACCATTGTTTGTTGGTATTTACAGGGGAAGCATTAACCCAGGATGTTTAGGTGGTGCAGGATTTCGTCCATCCACAGCAGGAGTGCTAGTGCAAGTGCAAGTGGTAGTGGTAATTAGTGGCAGTAGTGGCAGTAGTGGCAGTAGTAGTAGCAGCAGCAGTAGTAGTAGCAGCAGTAGCCTTGGGTGCTGTAGATCCCCTAGCAAAAAGTTTAACTTTTTGCTGGTGAAAAGGAAATATGAGGGGAATCCAAAAAGTTAAAGTCTAAAGATCCAACCCAATAGCAGTAGAGTAGCAGTAGTAGTACTGTCAGTCCACCTCTTGGCAAGTGACAAATGCAACATACCGGCATATGATAGCAACGCCTGTATCTCTTGCACCGTGCAGCCTGAAACTCCAGCACGGGCATTTGTGAACTTAGCACATCATTGATTTGCCGAGTACTCGTATTCATCAAGTACTATTCATGAGTTATGTTGCAGTAGTAGCTTGAGCATTGCTGCGTCTAGTTCGATGTTGTTTCAATATTTGGTTCAAATGTCCGTTCCTAGTCTCGTCAGAGTTGACTAGTGCTTCAGCTGGAGTACTTAGTATCACGTTTGCTTCAGTCTAGTTGTAGCATCAATTCAATATTAGTTTACAGTTGGTTCAGCATTGCTGCTTCTAATGTAGAATTGCTTCAGCAAACCTATTTTGGCACGCCGAGCCATAGAGCCAGCAAGGTCAAACAACTCAAGCAACTCTGCAAATGTATATCATGGTCTTGCTGAGGGCAAACACACAGCAAACTCTAACAAAGTCTGGACCCATGAACGGTGAAAAGTATTAAAAAGAGCAATCAACAACACCTGTGGCCGTGTTTACTTGTGGCAGTTTTATTGTCCACTACCAGGAAAGTACCCGAATACAAGCAATTATCCTCGAGGGCCCCGTAAAACGGCAAGTGTTGCGGCCCCTGCAGTACTTTGGAGCACATTTGGAAACAGCTTAAGTGGAGCCTTACAAATCGAAATACAAACTTGTGTGAGGTGCACTTATGTTGCAGAGAGATACTGAGACCCTGTTGCCGATACATGTTTCTGGGTGAATTATAATATTTCACCAACCTGAAATAAGGTGGTCGGGGGGCTGTTTCCCACATAAACCACCAATTTGGGGTGAGGTCGTGTGAGGTCGTTACAATTCACCCAGATGTTTCACAAACAAAATAAAGCAACTAACGCCGCAAGAAACACACGCCTAATTCTTCTTCAGAGGGTTGTGGGATGCTTCTGTGGGAGACAATAGCTTTCAGTGGACTGAGCTGGCAGAAGGTGGGTTTTGGAGGGGTAAGCTTAGGGGCAGGGGTCCATATTATCTATATTAATCTTGACATGGGTCAAACATATAATAATAATAATAATAATAAAAAAAAAAGAACGGAAGCCTGGTAAATGGAAACAAGCACTGACCTGCGGTCCCCTGGTGTCTTATTTTTGACCCATACCCACATGAGCCACAATCAAAACCCGGGTAGATGAAGGTTAGCAAGGGGCAGTCCCAGCCGGAAATAATTGCGGATATCCGCCTTTCTAATTCTTGAAGCATGGTTCTGGGTTCACCATTGTTGTACCGATCGGTTTTGAGCAAGTGCCTCAACTGGGTAGTAACCTCATTTAGGCAGATTTTCGGATAACACCATGTTATTTTGAACCATTTTGGACCTCATTTAGGCAGATTTTCGGATAATGCCATGTTATTTTGAACCATTTAGGGTCATTTCCCAAGGGTGTACTCCCAGGGTGTTTCTTCAAAAGTTGCCGCTCGCTGGCTCTCTCAAGCAACAACTCGGATCCTGGAGGCTCGCCATTCGGCGATTTGCTCAGACTCCATATGGCTGCGGGTCAACAAAAGGTACCCAAAATGGATCCTGCGGTTTGCTGGTGGTTTAATTTGGACCCACACCCAAAAAACACCGGCAGGTGATCACAATGTTCATTGGGCCCTTGCTTAAATAGGGGATGCCCCCAGGCTACTTCCCAGCGATTGATGTTGACCATGGGTTCGCATCCACCGCACATAATCGTGTGATTGGGGCTTGTCAAATTTGCAGGGGTAAGTAACATAGCGTACTTGCAAAAAGTGCAAGCAAGGCGCCTTCTGAGTCAAACTGGTTGGAAAGCCTGGGCGAGAAACACCGGCAGTGCAATGGCTTAAAGGCATGGTTGGTGAATGGAGCACAACAAAAAACAAGGAAGACACCATCCAACTCGTTGCTTTAAGCGGCTTTGTGTTGCTTTGGTTCTACATTTTAGGACACATACATGCATTTAAACAGTATGTTCAAGCATGAGAAAGCCATGCCTCCATTTGCTTAAGTCCCCAGGAACAAATAAACACATTTCCAGTAGTGATAGATCCCCTTTAAAACCAACAGGGAAACATATAACATATTCTTAAGCACGCAGGCGCACGCTGCATTTTTCCTTCGGGATCCTTCGTGGCTCTCTCTCGAACTGCAACATCTCAAAGTCGCTGATCGGAACGGATTTTCTATCCAGGGCTCCAAACAACCCCGAAGGAACGCACAATCCGGAAAGAATCCCATGGACAGCATGATGGAAGTCGTCCCGGTGGGCCGACAACCAGATCTCCCTGAGTTAACAAATGAAGGTAGAAAAAGAGATACCTGTTTACATTGCGCAGGCATAGCAAGGAATACAAATGTCTGGTCGCACTTCATCAAGCAAGCTACGGTCATTCATTCACAAAATTCCACACAGTTCATGGAAGCTAACCTGTCCAGATGCATACGCATCTCTCCTGTGAGGGTAGACTTTTCCTACTGCGACTGCTGATTGTTGGCAAGAGCCTTCTTGGGAAGAACAGTCTGGCTTCCTGGTACCCACACCAACTATCCATGTTTTCCTCTCAAGCCTTCCAGTTTCCGAAGGAACATGCAATTGTTGCTTAACGTGGTATCAACATCACACCTGGTCAGAGGGTCGGTTCAAGCCTACTGCCAGCAACGTGGCTGAATCGGTAAATCGCAACTGCAAATTGTGTGCATCCCTTTCTGGCCATACCACCGCAAAGCGAAAGGCATGGAATTGGCAAGGAGTACCCTCCCTCCCTTGAAGCTTGCCAAGCAAGGCACCAACTCCTTTGTTGACTGCTTGCTACTTTGTCAAGGTCCCAAGCTCTCCCGTTCTTGGTTGCTGTTGACAAGTCTGCAAACACTTTTCACTTCTTGTGGGTCCAATACGGGAAACCCGAGCTGTTCCAACCAAAAAGCCAAAGTCCAAAGATCAGTTGCTTGCAGGGGCGATCGGGTACTTAGTAAGTGGTTTGTAAGCCTGCTGAAGTAACCCTCTGAACGGAAACTTATAACCATGGCTGTGTGGTTTTTTTCACCAGGCTTACAACTCACTTACCTGACGAATCGATCGCCCTGCGTCAAAAAGTAATACGGTATACCCCTATGCCTCCTGACCCCTTCCCCCCTATGACCCCTTGTTTACTTGGGTAGACAAAAAGAAGAGGACCCCTACCCCTCGGTTGAACAACAGAACAGGACCCTTTAAACAAAAGAAGAGGACCCTTTACAGGGAAAAGCCCCCAAGCCAACTCTCTACCCCTTCCCCCCTACCCCTGTTAAACAACAGAAGAGGACCCTTTATCGACTAGGTCCAAACCAGTAGAGAGGTTACAATAAGGGTACCAACTTTTTTCTGTGGTCTATTTTAGTAGGGTTCGGAACCCTCCCAACCAAAAAAAAGGTGTACCCCAAAAACAGGGTGAGAAAGGGCACCTAGCTGGGGGACCCTTGCGCCAAAACGAGCCAGGGGGCATAAAGGCCACCGCGTCGTGCAGCCCCAAGCTGCCCTCGGCTCCCACGGCGCCCGCGACTTTCTTCGCCAGCTCCGGGGTGATCATCATCCCTCGGTTTGTGGAGTCGGTCGGGGGGTGGGGGTCCCGGTGTCCCCATGCACAAAGGGAATCCCCGGCCCCGAAGTCCATTTGTAGGGAGTGGAATTCATGAAGGGAAGATGGACCCGTCCGCGAAGTCGTTGAAGACATCCCCCTGAATGGGGGGGAAAAGATCTTAGGGGGGAATGAGGGAAAAGATCTTCGGGAGGAAGGGGGGAACAGATCTTGGGGGGGAAAGGGTCCCGGTCCCCTAATTCAGAAAGGGAAGATGGGGGGGGTGGGTCCCCCAATTCAGAAAGGGAAAATGGACACATAAATGGAATTCCCGTCCCCATGCAGACCCCAGAGTCCATTTAAAAGGGACTTTGAAGACACTGGAAGCTCGCCTTGGGGGAAACTTGCAGCACGCGCACTTTTTCCGTTTTGAACCAGTTGGTCGAACGAGAGAAGGCCCCCTGAACAACATTTGACGAGTGACCCAAACGACCTACAGAGCCCTTAAAAAAAGAGAGGACAGTCACGGTGGCTACCAGGGCCTTGTTCAGATGTTGGACTGCCTTGGCCGCACAGAGACGGATCTTAGCTGACCAATTTGCCAGCGATCGATTCGGTACGTCAGGCAAGTGGTTAGTAAGCCTGGTTATAACCCGCAAAAAAAACATGGTTGTAAGTCTCCCAAGTGGGTTGTTTCACCTAAGCACCTTAGTTGGGGGAAACAACGAAACACGCACAGAACCAATGCAGCCGCAGCACCAAATTGGACGCACAACAAATACGAAAGATGATACTGTACAGCTACAACTGACTATCAACCAGAAACCATGGTATACCTGTATACAAGCCATACCTGTACCATCGCATATCGATAAAATATGTAAGCGGAACTTCTGAACATTGCGCAGAGCTGTGAAGAATTTGCTGTGGCTTACCGTGACCCAATTCGCTTCCCCCTCTGCAAGGGGCCTGCGGGGGAGGGAGGGGAGAAGGGGGAAGACCAAATTAGCTCTTTTTAAGCCCTCAAGGCCTTATTTCGGCTCCCTCTCCCCTCCCCTCCCTCAGGCCCCGTGACTGCTGGTGAACCATCTTCTGACTTCCCAAGTGGACGGGCCAAACCAAGTCCAAACTTTATATTTGCCACCAAAAGACTCCAAATGCCAAAAAAAACTCTGAAACGGAACTCGGGAAGTACCCTCCCACCAAACTAAAATGGAACCTGAAAGGGGTCCTGGAAGACCATTTTCCTTTCACAGGGACCCCTGTCAGGTTCCATGTTAATTGGTGAGAGGGTAAGTCTTACTGGGTCCTCCAGTTGAGAGGTTAGAATAAGGGCCTAATAAGGGTACTCTTTTTTCTGTAGTCTATTTCAGAAGGGGAACCCTCCCAACCAAAAAAAGGGGTGAGAAAGGGCACCAATCGCTGGGGGGCCTAGTTGTCCTCTTACCAACCGCGAACTCAACAAAGATCACCTACATCCCCTTGAAAGAGGGCCACACTTGTTTGAACGGTCCATCGCTTCTTTGAACCAATTCCACTTGGCCATCGCTAAATCCCTCGCCACGGCTCGAAGCTTCTGGCCCTTGCCCAAGCCGCGCATGCGCCAAGCGCCCTGCCTCGGCAAAAGCCGCGCATTTCTTCAACACATTCATCTAGGGCTAGCTTCAGTGTGGCTTCCTCAGTGAGTTGCTGTGTGATCATTCTAGGGCTAGCTTCATGTTTATTTCCTAATACTCTTGATCTGTGGTGGGGTAGCGTCAAGGGGTAGCTTCATCAATGGATCAAGGGAATCCCCAAACGTTTTACTCATGTTTATTCCCCATACTCATCTAGGGCTAGCTTCAGTGTGGCTTCCTCAGTGAGTTTGTCAGTTCCTTAGTGGATTGAGATTTGTCTTCAGTGTGGCTTCCTTCCTTCTAGAAAATAACCAAAAACCCTGGGGGACAGGCGATCGGTTTTGTTGAAAAGAACGATGGCTGAAAAGAATTCTGCCATTCCATTTGATTCCACTCCATGCCAGTTCATTCAATAAGTCGATCATTCAACCGTTCAAACATTGAATCATTCAACCATTCAACAAACAAATGAATGAACTCATTCACGAACTCACTCACTCACTATATCATGTTCGTCCATTCCATTTGATTCCATTCCATGCTGTTCCATCATTCAAGAAGCCCATCATTCAACCATTCAAACATTCAACAACAAAGCGTATGATTTATATCCTTCATTAAAACACCCACTCACTCACTCACTCACTCACTCGCTCGCTCACTTACTCATTCACTCATTCAGTCAGTCACTCGTTCAGTGAGTCACACGTTCAGTCATTAGTTCATTAAATAAATGGTTCAGTAATGGTTCAGGTTCCTAAAGCAACCTCCAGCTTCAAAAAAACAAACTGTTCAACCAATTTTGAGGGGGGTGAAAGGGAAGTGCCCGGCTCAACTTCTTAGCGGGGAGGGTTCCCAGAAAGGGAAGTCCCCATGTGGGGAACACAAAACGCCTGCACTACACATGTGCGTCCTTATCTACAAGTGTCCTTAAAGAACCTCTTTGTGTCTGTGCGTGCGTGGGTGTGTCTGTGTGTGTGTGTGTGGGTGTGTCTGTGTGTGGGTGTGTCTGTGTGTGGGTGTGTCTGTGTGTGTGTGTGGGTGTCAGTTTCTCTGTGTCTCTGCGTCTCTGTGTGTCTGTGTGTGTGTGTGGGTGTGTCTGTCTGTGTGTGTGCCTGTGTGTGTGTGCGCCTCTGTGTGTCTCTGTGTGTGTGCCTGTGTGTGTCTGTGTGTGTGTCTGTGTGTGTGTGCGTGTCCGTGTGTGTGTGTGTGTGTGTGTGTCTGTGTGTGTGCCTGTGTGTCTGTGTGTTTGTGTGTGCTGTGCGTCTCTCTGTGTGTCTCTGTATGTCTGTGTGTGTGTCTGTGTGTGTGTGTGGCTCCGTGTGTGTGGGTGTGTCTGTGTGTGGGTGTGTGGGTGTGTCTGTGTTCTTGTGTGTCGCTATGGTTTTTCTGTGTGTCGCTGTGTGTCTGTGTATGTCTGTGTGTGTCTGTGGCTCTGTGTGTGGGTGTGTCTGGGTCTGTGCCTCCAGTGTGTCCGTGTCTGTGCGCGCGTGTTAGGCATGTGTTGAGGCTACTAAGAGCCCACAAAGCAGCGCGAGATGATTACAAAGCCTAGTAAACCAAAAAAAAGAAGCTCAGAAATCCACCTGGCTCCAGTGGGCTGCAACCCACCCCTTGAAAGACAAAATCGACGCCAAGACATTCTGCCCCGCTGGGCCTGAACCAGCCGATTTCTTATACAGCGCTCGGGCTGTACACACACACAACATATGCCCAGTTGCCCAAAGGACCTGGAAATAAAAGGTTAACCTTTTGGGACCATGACTAAAAATGGACCAAAACGAGAAAACCAAAAGGTTAAAAGGTCGGCTTTGGGCAACTGAGTATGAAGTTACAACCACGCATGAAACGAAGGATACGAATCCTGGACATGATTCCATCCAGGCGTGCTTGTACGTACCCCATTTACATATCCCTTGGGCAAATGAACCCAAAAGGCCTGCTGATGTTCATACCCCTCACCCCAAAAGGGGTATATATTCCTTATAAAGCGGGTTGTAAACCAGGGAAGCCAAGGGGTATGAACAAGGGGTAAGGGGCCACCAGGCTAAATTCACCTTACGCCCACCTATGTCCGAGAAAGGCAGCGCAGGGCCCTTACATCTCTCGGCTCCCAAATGGGAGCCTTGTACGGATGTGGGGTTGATGAATATTCCTGGCGTTTGAGCGGGCTAAACCCTGGCTTCAACATGGAGGTTCCGTTCGGCCCCCAAATGACCATGGATAACTCTTCCCATTTGGTGGTAGACACTTCACCTTTTGTAGTGGTTTTCTCCAATGGTCACCCCAAGGGCCTTTTGATCAACCTGCAATGGGCAACGACGGGGTGAAAATGACAAGCCTCTTGACGCGGCTGGAATGTCCCTGCATGTCACTGCCGAGTTGCGCATAGTCACGGAAGGTCATTGAAGCAGAAAGCGTGAGAGCTGCGAAGCATTGCAGCGGCTGCTTGGTGTCAGTTCCAGTGGTATGCACCTGCCAAACTTCACAACCGCTGCTCACTGCTCTCACGTCCTGAACTTCCTGAGTGGACTGGCCAGCAAAAGTCCAAACATTATTCTAGGGGTACCTTCCCCATTCTTTCCAGGAATCCTTCTTTCTAGAAAACCTCCAGAAACCCAGGGAAAATGGTTGGTTTTCGGAAAGAACGACGGTTGAAAAGAATGGGGAAACAACCCCTGGAAGTATGTTCTGTCGAACGAGATTGAAGTCCAGGAGCTCCGGAAATGAGTCTTCCGTGGGAAGTCCAAACTGCTCGCTCCAGCTCGCCAAAACATCCTCTCCCCTATGCGTCAAGGAAGGGCTTCGAATTGTGGCTGATCCTTGAATCCAATAATAGTCAGCTTGCCCAATGTTTGGTGCTTTGGAGCCCGGTGAGTTGGTGGTGAAATGGGAGGGAGTCCCATTTACCCTCTATACGAGAACCAGGGGTTCAAATCAAATTACCTAACCTAACCACCAATCCAAACCACCAACCAAGGGCTGCCTGAAATAGCATGTTGGTACATCATGCTGCAAGCACCTTCACCCTTCTGTCAAAACGCAGACGCACTCCGAAGACCAACCCTCTTCTTGCCCTTTGAGCAACAAGGTGCCACATCCTCCACAAAGCTAAACAGCTTCTCCGCAACACAACCGACTCACGCTCACGTGCAACACACAAGTACTTTGCAACCAATGCAAACACACACATACAGCCCGCAACCATCCCGAACAACTACATCACCTCTGCAATCCTCTGTGGTTCACACAGCACCGATCCTGCAATCAGACATGCAGTCACACAGGGCCTTGCTCGGACACCAACTGCGAATGTGAGAAACGGTTGACGTCTCGAGTCTCATCCTCTAAGCAGGACAAAGTCCGTCCAAAAAAATCGCAATTCATGCTGCAAGCAGCTGCACGCTATTATCAATGTCCAACGCACACACACTCGAAGACTCGACCACTAGACAGCCTTGTACTGACTTTCTTCCCGCCCTTCACAAAGCAGGCAAAATATCCACCAAGCTAAAACCGCTCCGTGACAGAACTATCTGAAGCGTACGTGCATCTCGCTCACTTTGCAACCAATGCAGAACCACACCCACCTGCAGCCTGCAAGCCACCCACACCTCACCCAATGAGACAAAAATTAAGGGGGTCGTGCGTTGGACGGACAGGCCTAAGCTTCGCAAAGCCCAGTGGCAAACTTCGCAGAACTGCTTTGTAGGAAGGTCTGTAGAACCCCGCTTTCCTAAACATAGTTCGCAGAACGGACCGTCCAGTGGCCCACCGCCCTAAAACATTGTCTGACCCAAGCAGCCGAACCCTCCAACCACATCACCACCCACTGCAACCCAGTGTAAGGTCAACACGAACCATACGGCACCCATCCTGCTAGTCAGACATCTAAGGAGGTCCGTCATGCAGGCACACAGGGGCCTTGCTCGGACACCAACTGCGAATGCGAGAAACGGTTGACGTCTCGAGTCTCATCCTCTAAGCAGGCCCACGTCCGTCCACAAACTTTGATGCTGCAAGCAGCTTCACGCTTTTATCAACTTCCATCGCACACCCACCCCAAAGACGCGACCACTAGACAGCCTTGTACCAACTTTCTTCCCACCCTTCCCAAAGCGGGAAAAATATCCTTGACCAAGCCAAAACTGCTCCATGGCAGAACCAGCTGAAGCGTACGTGCAGCTTGCTCACTTCGCAACCAATGCAGAACCACACCGCCTGCAAACAACCCAACCTCACCCACAGCAGCCGAACCCTCCAACTACATCAGCACCCACTGCAACCCAGTGTAAGGTCAACACGAACCACACGGCACCCATCCTGCTAGTCAGACATCTAAGGAGGTCCGTCATGCAGGCACACAGGGGCCTTGCTCGGACACCAACTGCGAATGTGAGAAACGGTTGACGTCTCGAGTCTCATCCTCTAAGCAGGCCCACGTCCGTCCACAAACTTTGCAATTCATGCTGCAAGCAGCTTCACGCTTTTCTCAACTTCCATCGCACACCCACCCCAAAGACGCGACCACTAGACAGCCTTGTACCAACTTTCTTCCCGCCCTTCCCAAGGCGGGAAAAATATCCTTGACCAAGCCAAAACCACTCCATGGCAGCACCAGCTGCAGCGTACGTGCATCTTGCTCACTTCGCAACCAATGCAGAACCACACCGCCTGCAAACAACCCACACCTCACCCACAGCAGCCGAACCCTCCAACTACATCACCACCCACTGCAACCCAGTGTAAGGTCAACACGAACCATACGGCACCGGTCCTGCTAATCAGACATCTAAGGAGGTCCGTCATGCAGGCACACAGGGGCCTTGCTCGGACACCAACTGCGAATGTGAGAAACGGTTGACGTCTCGAGTCTCATCCTCTAAGCAGGACAAAGTCCGGCCAATCTAAGCAGGCGAATCTCCGTCAAAAAAATCACAAGTCATGCTGCCAGAAGCGTCACGCTATTATCAACTTCCGTCGCACACCCGCCCCAAAGACGCGACCACTAGACAGCCTTGTACCAAGTTTCTTCCCGCCCTTGACAAAGCGGACAAAATATCCTGGACCAAGCCAAAAACGGTCCATGACAGAACCCAACCAACACCTCACCCACAGCAGCCGAACCATCAAACAACATCACAGCCCACTGCAACCCCGTGTAAGGTCAACACGAACCACACGGCACCGGTCCTGCTATTCAGACATCTAAGGAGGTCCGTCATGCAGGCACACAGGGGCCTTGCTCGGACACCAACTGCGAATGTGAGAAACGGTTGACGTCTCGAGTCTCATCCTCTAAGCAGGTCCACGTCCGTCCAAGAATTTGCAGGTCATGCTGCAAGCCGCTTAAGCCGCTTCCCAACTTGCAACGCACACTCATTCCAAGAGGCGACCTCTAGACGACCTTAACCAACCCTCTTCCTGCCATGCCCCCAGCAAGGTGCAACATTTTCCACAAAGCTAAAACTAATCCACAACACAACCGACGCAAGCTCACGTGCAACTCATAATCACTTTGCAGCCAACCTGCAGCCTCCATTTGATACATTATTTTGTGCTCGAAATATTTCTGCTCGTGACAACTTGTTCTCAAATAAATGTACGATTTAACAAAACTCGCTCGAGTTGTCAGCAATCATGCGCCCGTCGGAACCCATTCCCTGTACCATGTTTGGGATTCTCGCTCGTTTGCACTTTTTTGCCTTTTGTTGCGCCGATTTGCGCTCTTTTAGCACTTTTTTGCGCTCGTTTCGTTGAGTACTCTTCCCAAACTCGCCCCTGTGAAAGAATATGAAACTACCGAACTTGATTTCTGCTCGAATCCGAAAACATGCTCGAAAGCAATTGTGGAGGCAAAAACGCTACAACGTGTCAATTTGTGTATCGAATCGGGGGAAGGCATACTTTTTTGCTGCGATGGAGGCTCCGGGAATGCAAAACCAAACCTGCAGCCCGCAACCAACCCGTACTACCCAACTCCTGATCCTGCCAATCAGACATCTAAGGAGGTCCGTCATGCAGGCACGCAGGGCCTTGCTCGGACACCAACTGCGAATGTGAGAAACGGTTGACGTCTCGAGTCTCATCCTCTAAGCAGGACAAAGTCCGTCAGGGAGTTTCGCAAGTCATGCTGCACTTCCCGATTATCAAATTGCAACGCACACCCACCCAGAAGACGCCACCGTTAGACAGCCTTAACCACACGTCTTCCTGCCCTCAAAGGCAAAGAGCAGCATCCTCCACCAAGCTAAAACTTCTCCTCAACACAACCGACTTACGCTTCCGTGCAACTCGCAATGACTTTGCAACCGACGCAGAACCACACCTGCAGCCCGCAACCAACAAGAACCACTCAACTAATTACATCACAAACCTTTGCAATCCTTGTGGTTCAGACAGCACCGATCCTGCCAATCAGACATCTAAGGACGTCCGTCATGAAGGCACTCGAGGGCCTTGCTCGGACACCAACTGCGAATGTGAGAAACGGTTGACGTCTCGAGTCTCATCCTCTAAGCAGGCCCACGTCCGTCCAAGAATTTGCAGGTCATGCTGCAAGCCGCTTAAGCCGCTTCCCAACTTGCAACGCACACTCATTCCAAGAGGCGACCTCTAGACGACCTTAACCAACCCTCTTCCTGCCATGCCCGCAGCAAGGTGCAACATTTTCCACAAAGCTAAAACTAATCCACAACACAACCGACGCAAGCTCACGTGCAACTCATAATCACTTTGCAACCAACCTGCAGCCTCCATTTGATACATTATTTTGTGCTCGAAATATTTCTGCTCGTGACAACTTGTTCTCAAATAAATGTACGATTTAACAAAACTCGCTCGAGTTGTCAGCAATCATGCGCCCGTCGGAACCCATTCCCTGTACCATGTTTGGGATTCTCGCTCGTTTGCACTTTTTTGCCTTTTGTTGCGCCGATTTGCGCTCGTTTAGCACTTTTTTGCGCTCGTTTCGTTGAGTACTCTTCCCAAACTCGCCCCTGTGAAAGAATATGAAACTACCGAACTTGATTTCTGCTCGAATCCGAAAACATGCTCGAAAGCAATTGTGGAGGCAAAAACGCTACAACGTGTCAATTTGTGTATCGAATCGGGGGAAGGCATACTTTTTTGCTGCGATGGAGGCTCCGGGAATGCAAAACCAAACCTGCAGCCCGCAACCAACCCGTACTACCCAACTCCTGATCCTGCCAATCAGACATCTAAGGAGGTCCGTCATGCAGGCACGCAGGGCCTTGCTCGGACACCAACTGCGAATGTGAGAAACGGTTGACGTCTCGAGTCTCATCCTCTAAGCAGGACAAAGTCCGTCAGGGAGTTTCGCAAGTCATTCTGCACTTCCCGATTATCAAATTGCAACGCACACCCACCCAGAAGACGCCACCGTTAGACAGCCTTAACCACACGTCTTCCTGCCCTCAAAGGCAAAGAGCAGCATCCTCCACCAAGCTAAAACTTCTCCTCAACACAACCGACTTACGCTTCCGTGCAACTCGCAATGACTTTGCAACCGACGCAGAACCACACCTGCAGCCCGCAACCAACAAGAACCACTCAACTAATTACATCACAAACCTTTGCAATCCTTGTGGTTCAGACAGCACCGATCCTGCCAATCAGACATCTAAGGACGTCCGTCATGAAGGCACACGGGGGCCTTGCTCGGACACCAACTGCGAATGTGAGAAACGGTTGACGTCTCGAGTCTCATCCTCTAAGCAGGCCCATGTCCGTCCAGGCACTTCCAAGCCATGCTGCAAGCACCTGAACTTCAGTCTTTACCGCACTCCCACCCCGAAGATGCCAACAATAGACAACCTTGCACCAATCCTCTTCCCGCCGGCCCCAACATCCTCAACCAAGCTAAAGCAAATCCACAACACAACGGACGCACGCTCAAGTGCAACTCATAATCACTTTGCAACCAACTTCAGCTGCAACCAACCCACACATCACCGACAGCCCAACCTCCCAACTACATCACAACCCACGCAACCCAGTGTAAGGTCAACACGAACCACACGGCACCCATCCTGCTAGTCAGACATCTAAGGAGGTCCGTCATGCAGGCACACAGGGCCTTGCTCGGACACCAACTGCGAATGTGAGAAACGGTTGACGTCTCGAGTCTCATCCTCTAAGCAGGCCCATGTCCGACCAGGCACTTCCAAGCCATGCTGCAAGCACCTTAACTTCAGTCTTTACCGCACTCCCACCCCGAAGACGCCAACAATAGACAGTTTTGTATCCATCCTCTTCCCGCCGGCCCCAACATCGTCACCAACGACAGCCCAACCACACGGCACCCATCCTGCTAGTCAGACATCTAAGGAGGTCCGTCATGCAGGCACACAAGGGCCTTGCTCGGACACCAACTGCGAATGTGAGAAACGGTTGACGTCTCGAGTCTCATCCTCTAAGCAGGCCCATGTCCGTCCAGGCACTTCCAAGACATGCTGCAAGCACCTCAACTTCAGTCTTTACCGCACTCCCACCCCGAAGACGCCAACAATAGACAGCCTTGCACCAATCCTCTTCCCACCGGCCCCAACATGCTCAACCAGGCTAAAGCAAATCCACAACACAACGGACTCACGCCCAAGTGCAACTCATAATCACTTTGCAACCAACTTCAGCTGCAACCAACCCACACATCACCGACGACAGCCCAACCTCCCAACTACATCACAACCCACTGCAGCCCAGTGTAAGGTCAACACGAACCACACGGCACCCATCCTGCTAGTCAGACATCTAAGGAGGTCCGTCATGCAGGCACACAAGGGGCCTTGCTCGGACACCAACTGCGAATGTGAGAAACAGTTTGACGTCTCGAGTCTCATCCTCTAAGCAGGCCCATGTCCGTCCAGGCACTTCCAAGACATGCTGCAAGCACCTTAACTTCAGTCTTTACCGCACTCCCACCCCGAAGATGCCAACAATAGACAACCTTGCACCAATCCTCTTCCCGCCGGCCCTAACATCCTCAACCAAGCTAAAGCAAATCCACAACACAACGGACGCACGCTCAAGTGCAACTCATATTCACTTTGCAACCAACTTCAGCTGCAACCAACCCACACATCACCGACAGCCCAACCTCCCAACTACATCACAACCCGCTGCAACCCAGTGTAAGGTCAACACGAACCACACTGCACCCATCCTGCTAGTCAGACATCTAAGGAGGTCCGTCATGCAGGCACACAAGGGCCTTGCTCGGACACCAACTGCGAATGTGAGAAACGGTTGACGTCTCGAGTCTCATCCTCTAAGCAGGCCCATGTCCGTCCAGGCACTTCCAAGACATGCTGCAAGCACCTGAACTTCAGTATTTACCGCACTCCCACCCCGAAGATGCCAACAATAGACAACCTTGCACCAATCCTCTTCCCGCCGGCCCCAACATCCTCAACCAAGCTAAAGCAAATCCACAACACAACGGACTCACGCTCAAGTGCAACTCAGAATCACTTTACAACCAACTTCAGCTGCAACCAACCCACACATCACCGACGACAGCCCCCAACCTCCCAACTACGTCAC
Organism: Effrenium voratum; assembly: GCA_963377175.1. Lineage (NCBI taxonomy): Eukaryota > Dinophyceae > Suessiales > Symbiodiniaceae > Effrenium > Effrenium voratum. The sequence goes on from CAUJNA010001990.1 coordinate 277,858, forward strand.
AACCCACTGCAGCCCAGTGTAAGGTCAACACGAACCACACTGCACCCATCCTGCTAGTCAGACATCTAAGGAGGTCCGTCATGCAGGCACACAAGGGCCTTGCTCGGACACCAACTGCGAACGTGAGAAACGGTTGACGTCTCGAGTCTCATCCTCTAAGCAGGCCCATGTCCGTCCAGGCACTTCCAAGACATGCTGCAAGCACCTGAACTTCAGTCTTTACCGCACTCCCACCCCGAAGATGCCAACAATAGACAACCTTGCACCAATCCTCTTCCCGCCGGCCCCAACATCCTCAACCAAGCTAAAGCAAATCCACAACACAACGGACTCACGCTCAAGTGCAACTCATAATCACTTTACAACCAACTTCAGCTGCAACCAACCCACACATCACCGACGACAGCCCCCAACCTCCCAACTACGTCACAACCCACTGCAGCCCAGTGTAAGGTCAACACGAACCACACTGCACCCATCCTGCTAGTCAGACATCTAAGGAGGTCCGTCATGCAGGCACACAAGGGCCTTGCTCGGACACCAACTGCGAACGTGAGAAACGGTTGACGTCTCGAGTCTCATCCTCTAAGCAGGCCCATGTCCGTCCAGGCACTTCCAAGCCATGCTGCAAGCACCTGAACTTCAGTCTTTACCGCACTCCCACCCCGAAGACGCCAAGAATAGACAGCCTTGCATCAATCCTCTTCCCGCCGGCGTCAACATCCTCAACCAAGCTAAAGCAAATCCACAACACAACGGACTCACGCTCAAGTGCAACTCATAATCACTTTGCAACCAACTTCAGCTGCAACCAACCCACACATCAGCGACGACAGCGCAACCTCCCAACTACATCACAACCCACTGCAACCCAGTGTAAGGTCAACACGCACCACACGGCACCCATCCTGCTAGTCAGACATCTAAGGAGGTCCGTCATGCAGGCACACAAGGGGCCTTGCTCAGACACCAACTGCGAATGTGAGAAACGGTTGACGTCTCGAGTCTCATCCTCTAAGCAGGCCCATGTCCGTCCAGGCACTTCCAAGACATGCTGCAAGCACCTGAACTTCAGTCTTTACCGCACTCCCACCCCGAAGATGCCAACAATAGACAACCTTGCACCAATCCTCTTCCCGCCGGCCCCAACATCCTCAACCAAGCTAAAGCAAATCCACAACACAACGGACGCACGCTCAAGTGCAACTCATAATCACTTTGCAACCAACTTCAGCTGCAACCAACCCACACATCACCGACAGCCCAACCTCCCCACTACATCACAACCCGCTGCAACCCAGTGTAAGGTCAACACGAACCACACGGCACCCATCCTGCTAGTCAGACATCTAAGGAGGTCCGTCATGCAGGCACACAAGGGCCTTGCTCGGACACCAACTGCGAATGTGAGAAACGGTTGACGTCTCGAGTCTCATCCTCTAAGCAGGCCCATGTCCGTCCAGGCACTTCCAAGACATGCTGCAAGCACCTTAACTTCAGTCTTTACCGCACTCCCACCCCGAAGACGCCAAGAATAGACAGCCTTGCACCAATCCTCTTCCCGCCGGCCCCAACATCCTCAACCAAGCTAAAGCAAATCCACAACACAACGGACTCACGCTCAAGTGCAACTCATAATCACTTTGCAACCAACTTCAGCTGCAACCAACCCACACATCACCGACAGCCCAACCTCCCAACTACATCACAACCCGCTGCAACCCAGTGTAAGGTCAACACGAACCACACGGCACCCATCCTGCTAGTCAGACATCTAAGGAGGTCCGTCATGCAGGCACACAAGGGCCTTGCTCGGACACCAACTGCGAATGTGAGAAACGGTTGACGTCTCGAGTCTCATCCTCTAAGCAGGCCCATGTCCGTCCAGGCACTTCCAAGCCATGCTGCAAGCACCTGAACTTCAGTCTTTACCGCACTCCCACCCCGAAGACACCAATAATAGACAGCCTTGCACCAATCCTCTTCCCGCCGGCCCCAACATCCTCAACCAAGCTAAAGCAAATCCACAACACAACGGACTCACGCCCAAGTGCAACTCATAATCACTTTGCAACCAACTTCAGCTGCAACCAACCAACACATCACCGACGACAGCCCCCAACCTCCCAACTACATCACAACCCACTGCAGCCCAGTGTAAGGTCAACACGAACCACACGGCACCCATCCTGCTAGTCAGACATCTAAGGAGGTCCGTCATGCAGGCACACAAGGGCCTTGCTCGGACACCAACTGCGAATGTGAGAAACGGTTGACGTCTCGAGTCTCATCCTCTAAGCAGGCCCATGTCCGTCCAGGCACTTCCAAGACATGCTGCAAGCACCTCAACTTCAGTCTTTACCGCACTCCCACCCCGAAGACGCCAACAATAGACAGCCTTGCACCAATCCTCTTCCCGCCGGCCCCAACATCCTCAACCAAGCTAAAAGCAAATCCACAACACAACGGACTCACGCCCAAGTGAAACTCATAATCACTTTGCAACCAACTTCAGCTGCAACCAACCCGCACATCAGCGACGACAGCGCAACCTCCCAACTACATCACAACCCACTGCAACCCAGTGTAAGGTCAACACGAACCACACGGCACCCATCCTGCTAGTCAGACATCTAAGGAGGTCCGTCATGCGGGCACACAAGGGCCTTGCTCGGACACCAACTGCGAATGTGAGAAACGGTTGACGTCTCGAGTCTCATCCTCTAAGCAGGCCCATGTCCGTCCAGGCACTTCCAAGCCATGCTGCAAGCACCTTAACTTCAGTCTTTACCGCACTCCCACCCCGAAGACGCCAAGAATAGACAGCCTTGCACCAATCCTCTTCCCGCCGGCCCCAACATCCTCAACCAAGCTAAAGCAAATCCACAACACAACGGACTCACGCTCAAGTGCAACTCACAATCACTTTGCAACCAACTTCAGCTGCAACCAACCCACACATCAGCGACGACAGCGCAACCTCCCAACTACATCACAACCCACTGCAACCCAGTGTAAGGTCAACTCGCACCACACGGCACCCATTCTGCTAGTCAGACATCTAAGGAGGTCCGTCATGCAGGCACACAGGGGCCTTGCTCGGACACCAACTGCGAATGTGAGAAACGGTTGACGTCTCGAGTCTCATCCTCTAAGCAGGCCCATGTCCGTCCAGGCACTTCCAAGCCATGCTGCAAGCACCTGAACTTCAGTCTTTACCGCACTCCCACCCCGAAGATGCCAACAATAGACAGCCTTGCACCAATCCTCTTCCCGCCGGCCCCAACATCCTCAACCAAGCTAAAGCAAATCCACAACACAACGGACGCACGCTCAAGTGCAACTCATAATCACTTTGCAACCAACTTCAGCTGCAACCAACCCACACATCACCGACAGCCCAACCTCCCAACTACATCACAACCCGCTGCAACCCAGTGTAAGGTCAACACGAACCACACGGCACCCATCCTGCTAGTCAGACATCTAAGGAGGTCCGTCATGCAGGCACACAAGGGCCTTGCTCGGACACCAACTGCGAATGTGAGAAACGGTTGACGTCTCGAGTCTCATCCTCTAAGCAGGCCCATGTCCGTCCAGGCACTTCCAAGACATGCTGCAAGCACCTGAACTTCAGTCTTTACCGCACTCCCACCCCGAAGATGCCAACAATAGACAACCTTGCACCAATCCTCTTCCCGCCGGCCCCAACATCCTCAACCAAGCTAAAGCAAATCCACAACGGACTCACGCTCAAGTGCAACTCAGAATCACTTTGCAACCAACTTCAGCTGCAACCAACCCACACATCAGCGACGACAGCCCCCAACCTCCCAACTACATCACAACCCACTGCAACCCAGTGTAAGGTCAACACGCACCTCACGGCACCCATCCTGCTAGTCAGACATCTAAGGAGGTCCGTCATGCAGGCACACAAGGGGCCTTGCTCGGACACCAACTGCGAATGTGAGAAACGGTTGACGTCTCGAGTCTCATCCTCTAAGCAGGCCCATGTCCGTCCAGGCACTTCCAAGACATGCTGCAAGCACCTTAACTTCAGTCTTTACCGTACTCCCACCCCGAAGATGCCAACAATAGACAACCTTGCACCAATCCTCTTCCCGCCGGCCCCAACATCCTCAACCAAGCTAAAGCAAATCCACAACACAACGGACGCACGCTCAAGTGCAACTCATAATCACTTTGCAACCAACTTCAGCTGCAACCAACCCACACATCACCGACAGCCCAACCTCCCAACTATATCACAACCCGCTGCAACCCAGTGTAAGGTCAACACGAACCACACGGCACCCATCCTGCTAGTCAGACATCTAAGGAGGTCCGTCATGCAGGCACACAAGGGCCTTGCTCGGACACCAACTGCGAATGTGAGAAACGGTTGACGTCTCGAGTCTCATCCTCTAAGCAGGCCCATGTCCGTCCAGGCACTTCCAAGACATGCTGCAAGCACCTTAACTTCAGTCTTTACCGCACTCCCACCCCGAAGATGCCAACAATAGACAACCTTGCACCAATCCTCTTCCCGCCGGCCCCAACATCCTCAACCAAGCTAAAGCAAATCCACAACACAACGGACTCACGCTCAAGTGCAACTCATAATCACTTTGCAACCAACTTCAGCTGCAACCAACCCACACATCACCGACGACAGCCCCCAACCTCCCAACTACATCACAACCCACTGCAGCCCAGTGTAAGGTCAACACGAACCACACTGCACCCATCCTGCTAGTCAAACATCTAAGGAGGTCCGTCATGCAGGCACACAAGGGCCTTGCTCGGACACCAACTGCGAATGTGAGAAACGGTTGACGTCTCGAGTCTCATCCTCTAAGCAGGCCCATGTCCGTCCAGGCACTTCCAAGACATGCTGCAAGCACCTTCAGTCTTTACCGCACTCCCACCCCGAAGACGCCAAAAATAGACAGCCTTGCACCAATCCTCTTCCCGCCGGCCCCAACATCCTCAACCAAGCTAAAGCAAATCCACAACACAACGGACTCACGCCCAAGTGCAATTCATAATCACTTTGCAACCAACTTCAGCTGCAACCAACCCACACATCACCGACGACAGCCCAACCTCCCAACTACATCTGCAACCCAGTGTAAGGTCAACACGAACCACACGGCACCCATCCTGTTAATCAGACATCTAAGGAGGTCCGTCATGCAGGCACACAAGGGCCTTGCTCGGACACCAACTGCGAATGTGAGAAACGGTTGACGTCTCGAGTCTCATCCTCTAAGCAGGCCCATGTCCGTCCAGGCACTTCCAAGCCATGCTGCAAGCACCTTAACTTCAGTCTTTACCGCACTCCCACCCCGAAGACGCCAAGAATAGACAGCCTTGCACCAATCCTCTTCCCGCCGGCCCCAACATCCTCAACCAAGCTAAAGCAAATCCACAACACAACGGACTCACGCTCAAGTGCAACTCATAATCACTTTGCAACCAACTTCAGCTGCAACCAACCCACACATCAGCGACGACAGCGCAACCTCCCAACTACATCACAACCCACTGCAACCCAGTGTAAGGTCAACACGAACCACACGGCACCCATCCTGCTAGTCAGACATCTAAGGAGGTCCGTCATGCGGGCACACAAGGGCCTTGCTCGGACACCAACTGCGAATGTGAGAAACGGTTGACGTCTCGAGTCTCATCCTCTACGCAGGCCCATGTCAAATTCGTTGCAGTTTCCGTGGCCTTTCCGCGGCACATGCTCGCGGTTGCGCTTCCGCACCCAGAAACAAAAATCCTTCCGCGCGATCTCAGTTCGGTGACCCGAGACTGATGTTTGTAGGCCATCTAGGTTGTCGTCTAAGCGTGTCTTCCGCAAGATGCCGTCAAGCTCATGTGCCGAACACGACAAGGCAATGATTTGCTCACACAAATAAAATCCCGCACGAAAGCACTAGCACCCCCAGATGCAGAAGTGGGCGGGGTTGGAGGAGTACAGTACGCGCTGTGAGAACACAACGGTTTTCCGTGGCGATCCAAACTATGCAGGTCATTCCACTACCCTCCCACCAGCTAACATGGGTTTGTGAACAGAGCCCTGCAGAAAGACTACTTTCCTCTTGGTTAGTTGGCCGCTTTGCACAAACCCGTGTTTGGGGGGAGGGTATCGAACCAGTAAGGTGTCCCTCCCGATTCCACGGAAGCCCTCAGATGAGAGAAGACTTCTCGTTGCCTCCTGGGAGCTTCCTTCTCACTTGTGATCGAGATGGCAACCAACAAAAGAAAAACAACCACACGGTATTTTTGTCCAAGCCGCTAAAACGGCCACCAAATTCAAAAAAAGTGACTCTTGAGTCCCTGAACTCGGGAAGTGAGTCAAGCTACCAGCAGCCCTTTGGAAGACTTCTGGATCCATTTGCCCAGGTCCTCCAGTAGAGAGGTTAGAATAAGGGTACCGACTTTCTTCTGTAGTCTATTTTATTTAGGGGAACCCTCCCAACAACAAAAAATGGTGAGAAAGGGCACCTAGCTGTATGACCAGAACTTGCCGAATCGACCTGGGAGCTTCCACTCACTATCGAAAAGAGGAACCACACTTTTTCTTGTCCAAGCCACAAAAAAGACGGCCTTGGGAACACTTTCTCGTTCCATTTTCAGTGACCTTCTAGGAGCTTCCGGCTAACCCCATTCCCTCGTCTTCTCGAACCGAATCCACCCCTCCGGCGGCGACTGCGACAACCACACGCTCTCCGAGCGCCTTTTCGTCTTCCGAGCCAAGCTCGGAAAACGACGCGTTCTCCGACGCCAGCGCCGACGCCCGCGCCGCCGCGCCTGGTCGAAGAAGGTGAAGCGCCGCTCCATGGGCACCCCCGCCTCGCTGAGCAGCGCCTGGCCGAAGTGGCCGAAGTGGCCGAGGCCAAGCGGGCCGGGCCGGGCCGAGCTCGAGGGGCCCAAAAAAAATGGAAGTTTAGTGAGGGAGAAAAAGGTATGTGTAAGCTGAGTGGAAGTTGAATGAGTGAAAGAAAGCAAGCACAAGTCAGGGGGTGTAATTTGAGTAAGGTAGAAAGTGTAGGGTGAGTGAGCGAGAGTAAGCATGCGTGCCACGCAACGCAACAGTCAGGCATGTGCAAAGTCAGGCGTCTGCGACACAAGCCAGCATCAGCATGCACAAACTACTGCGCCTGCCACGCAAACAGCGTGCATTCAAAGAACCTTGGTGCCCCGATACGTGCAGACCACAAGCCGACCGCCCCACGCAAAGCAGTCTAAAGTGCTGCCACCGCCACATAACACAACCTCCGCGCGCGTCAAGAGTATTGCGCCTGCCACGAAAACACCATCAGCATGCACAAAGTATTAGTGAGAGCAAGTATGTGAAAGTTAGTAAGGGTAAGTTGAGTGAGTGAAACAGGTAATTGCGAAACTTAGTGAGTCTAAAATGAGTGAGCGAAGAAAGCTAGTGTCATAAGTGGAGTAAGAGTGAGAGAGTGGTTGAAAGTCAGCGAACGTAAGTGCAGTGAGTGAGAGCAAGCATGTGAAAGTCAGGCGAGGGAGAGTGACAGTGGTTGCGAGTCAGTGAGTGTAGGTTGAGTGTGTTAGTTAGTGAGTGGAAGTTGAGTGAGTGAGTGAGTGAGTGAGTGAGTGAGTGAGTGAGTGAGTGAGTGAGTGAGTGAGTGAGTGAGTGAGTGAGTGAGTGAGTGAGTGAGTGAGTGAGTGAGTGAGTGAGTGAGTGAGTGAGTGAGTGAGTGAGTGAGTGAGTGAGTGAGTGAGTGAGTGAGTGAGTGAGTGAGTGAGTGAGTGAGTGAGTGAGTGAGTGAGTGAGTGAGTGAGTGAGTGAGTGAGTGAGTGAGTGAGTGAGTGAGTGAGTGAGTGAGTGAGTGAGTGAGTGAGTGAGTGAGTGAGTGAGTGAGTGAGTGAGTGAGTGAGTGAGTGAGTGAGTGAGTGAGTGAGTGAGTGAGTGAGTGAGTGAGTGAGTGAGTGAGTGAGTGAGTGAGTGAGTGAGTGAGTGAGTGAGTGAGTGAGTGAGTGAGTGAGTGAGTGAGTGAGTGAGTGAGTGAGTGAGTGAGTGAGTGAGTGAGTGAGTGAGTGAGTGAGCGAGTGAGGGAGTGCGTAGAGGAAGTAGAGAGAGTAGAGTAGAGTAGAGTAGAAAAGTGTAGGTATTCCATCAGTATTCCCCTAGTAGTTTCCTAGTATTCACCCGTAGTGCTGCCCTAGTACTCCCTTGATATTGCCTCCTTATCCCCTCAGCAAGACTTCCCTATTCCTTTAGTATTCTCTTACCCCTAGAGTTCCCTCAGCACTCTTAGAACTCCCTTAATTTAAATACTGAGCACACGTTCCAATCCTGCAGAACTTTAGCTTGGTATGGAAAACACCACCGCTGGGGACATCCCCCTCTCAAGACCGATTGGCTAGGCTCACCTGTTCTGTTCGTTCATAAACACGCGGCCGCGAGGCTGGTTTGACAGCGCCGCGAAGGAAAACCATTGGAGCGTCGTGGTCGTCGAAGTAGGCCACACCATCCTCGATGTGTCTGACATAATTTCTGGATCCCGGAACTGTCGCAATAAATTGCCAGCAGCTACGCCTCCGGCTTATCTGACGAGCCATTCACACAACACCTGAATGTTGCTGGTTTGCATGAGCATAAACAGGTTGCAATAGAAGTGGAATTGCAATAAGGCACTCTGGATATGGGGCAAGCGCGCAAAGGAAAACAACCGGCTTGCTGACCATCGCTCCCAATAGAAAAGTGCAACGCCAAGAATCGAAGAGCTCTTCTGATAGCATCTTGAGCAAGAGCTTGGCCACCTCTTCGTTGGTGAAACCCATCACCAGCGCGCCAGTATCAATGAGACAATGATACACCGGGTCTTTGCTCTTGGCCACCGTGATCCTGACATCGCTGGACTGAGCACGGGTCAATCCTTAAAGCGACAGTTGTGGTTTGTCCCATGTGGCAAAGGCACAAAGAAGCACGGCAAAGGCAAAGCAAACAACGGTAGTCCTTGTTGGCAGCACTGATATGGCCCTCCTCATTGGTTGCCAAAAAACATGCAACAATAACGAAAAGCCAGCAAGCCAGCAGGCCGTTGGTTGATGCATCTCGATATTCTCGGTGAGGGCCAACGGTTTACGCGTTTTTTGGATTTCCGGAAATTATGTGTGAAACAGGTGTCTCCTCTAACAGCACCGGGCTGACAAGTTTAATCTGGCAAGCTCAAGCGGGTAACACACCTGGAGTATGATAACACTTAGGTCATTGCTTTCTTCTCCAACAATAAAGGACCTAGCATTCGCTTAGATCCAAGCATGCAAACCTGCCCTAGGGCCCCATCTCCAATAGCCATCCAAGCACATCAGAACATCCTCCTACCCCCTCCCCCCCCCCCCTTCCCCCTCAAAATCCCCATTCACGTGCTGGTGTGTGTGTGTGTGTGTGCATTCAGTTCATGTTTGATTGGCCCTTCTGCGACGAGTTGTAAGCGGCCACCCTCATCAAGCCTTATGAACGCCCCAACTAAGGCACCTGAATGGGCTGGCTTCACCTTCAGCTCGCGTTTCTTGGTTGACGTTGGAAGGGGAGCAAAATCTAAATTCTAGCAGTTAAGTGGGGACTTCCCACTGAACCACAATAAGCAAACATGTAAAATGTTTCCCAACGGCAACCATGGTTTGCTTTGCTTTCCCTTTCAAGGGCTCATGGCCAATGCTTACGTTTCAAGCGCTTCGCCCCAACGTAAACCGAGCCGAAGCGGCAGGATGCTTTCGGGCGACCAGTCCGCTGGCATCTCGATCAAGGGCGGCACCACGTGCTGTTCGTCGCTCAGAACCGAGAGGATCTCACCTCATCAGGGTCAAAACTAGGGCCTCCGGTCCGAACCAGTAGAGAGGTTACAATCAGGGTACCCTCTTGCCGTAGTCTGCTTTAGTAGGGGAACCCTCACAGCCAAAAAAGGGTGAAAGGGCACTACAGGGGGACCTAGATTGACTTTATGTGGCTAAGTAAAATTACACCAAAGGGGGACATGTCCGCACAAACCGCTGTCCCAATCATGCTTTTCCGCGTGGAGGAGCAATACTTCAAAGGGCAGGGTACTTAGAAAGTGGTAGGCAAGCCTGGTTGTAACCCACTGAACGGAGACTTACAACCATGGCAAGTGGGTTATAGCCAGGCTTACGAACCACATTCCCGCTGCGGCTAATGTTAGACACATATGCGTTCACGCAATTGGCAGATCTACTTCTACTACTCAATTGAACGATGTTGGGCATTGATGCGTCATTCACTACTTAGAAACACAGCTCCCAAAGAATCCAGAACCATGCTCCTGTGCCCAAATGTGCCCGTGTCAACACTTGCCACAGGTTTGTCGCGGAAATGGTTACTACAGAAAGCTTTACCACAGTCGCAAACGTATCAAGCAAGGGCTTGATGACCGCAAATCCTCAAAACACTTGTTCCAGCCATGCCCCCAAGTGTAGCTCATGCAGTACACCAAGCTTTTGATTGCATCTCCGCGTTGTGATCGATACTCAATGAAGTTGTCAGTTATATTTGATGATAGCGGCACTTCTGCGACGTGCTAGGACGGCCCCTTGCAGCACATCGAATAGCAAGTATCGCACATATCCGAAGTTTGCCATGTCTAAACAAGTCCTGCCGTAAAATGCAAAACGTGAGACAAAAGCAAGCTAACCCGCTTGTCTTGAATAGGGAGTTGCACAGCTAAACAGTCAATCTGACCAGCACCTCATGAAGTCAACTGCAGCCTGAGGCAAGCTGTGACTGTGGCCTGATTCATGCTCTGAAGCCTCTACATGACCAATGTAGAGCACCATAGGCCCCACGATTGCTCAGGGGTCCTTTGAGGTGAACCAAGTGCTATCAGTGTCCTGGATATAGACATACACACACCCGGAGAAGACTTGACTGTTGACCAGATGCTGCTTTTATACTATACATTGCGCCACGCACTGAACTCAGCGTGACTGTGACCCAGAGAACACTCTACGGCCCATAGCGCATATGGCTCATGTTTGGGTTCGTGAGCTAGAAAGTTCACAATCATCGTCCTGCTCAGGGCACTGTTGCTCAACGCTCCGTCCGACCCTAAGTTGAAAAAACGGGAACTCGGCCAAACGCACCGGAGTCACAATCAAATCCGTGCACACAAATGGTGAATCCAGAACCATGTAACGAATTAGAAAGGCGGATCTCCGCAACTATTTCCGGCTGGGACTGCCCGTTACAAAGCTTCATCTACCCGAATCGGTTTTGAGCAAGTGGCTCACGGGACTCCAAACGCGAGACGCGCGCGACGCGTCGAGACGGGCGCCTTCGTTTTCAGCCTCGAAGAGGCATTCGCCCAGCTCCTCCGGCAGCAAGGAGGACGGTGTCCCAGAAAATCCTCGCCGCACTCGGCCGTCGGCAGGCGAATGACAAGTTTGGCCAGGAAACACTACATGTGTGTACAGTACCGCACTCATCACCATGGCCAAAACCACTTTTAAGAGAAAATTACAGTTGCAAGTTATGTTGACCCCTTTGATGTCTGAGACATGATTTGTATTGTTCTAGGGGTTGATTCCCCATTCTGTTCCACCATCGTTCTTCTCAAAAGACCGGATCCGTTTCTCCAGGGTTTTGGGTGGTTTTTTGAAGAGATCCGGATGCCTGGAAAGAATGGAAATCGAAGGACGGTACCCCTAGAATTCTGATCCGATCCCAGTCCTATTCGAGAGCTGAAGAGCATGGACGATCCGAGCTCTTGCCCCGTGGCGGAGAGTTTGTACGGCTGCTGGCGCCTCCGAGCGGCGACCGGCAGTCCGTCAGTCCAGTGGCCATGTTTTTTGCTTGTCTGGATGCAGCACTTGGACGCACAGCGGAAAACCAAGTAGGGGATTCCAGAAAGAAAGCATCTTTCAGCGCAGGCTTCTCACCCGAAATGGAGTTGAGTGCCTCGTATTGCAGTTCAAGATTCAAACTCCGGGAGTCAACAACATGCGTGGTGCAAAACGTGTCGCAAAGTCCACTCGACACTTCATGTCGGCAAAACCCAAAGAGGCCTTTTGGCAGAAGTGTGGTTTTCATTCGGGAGCTGCAATGCAGCCGGAAGGGCCCTCCTGACCCCTTTAGGCGATCACTATGCAAGGAGTTGCAATGACGGAAGCTCTGCGTACTCTGAGCATGCCTCTTCCCTTCAGGGAGCATCAGGTGACACCCATCGTTATGGTTCAGAAAGATTAGTTGAGCGGCTTTGTAAATATGATGCCGACCAACGTACTAGTGATCATACAAGTGATGGTCGCATGTTCTGCCCAGACAAATGCCCTGCAAGCCCTGCAACCGATCTGGCTATGGGTCAAAACCCCGTACCCCCAGTGAACATCCCTTTTAGACTAAAATGGGTGGTGCACCTACCCCAAAATGGTATCCCATTGGTGTTGACCCACGGCCATCTCAGTTCTGAGTGAGCGAAAAGTCGTGCACGCTTCACCTGCCAACCGCCGATTCAGTCGAACGCCCACCGAGGCTCATGGAAGATCGAAATTTGGTGCTGCTCGCTGGCTTGAGCGAAGTCGTTTGCTTGTCGAAGCCGACAAAGGAACAAATGGCAACGTGGTTGTCAAAACCGTTTTGGGATCCCATTTTGGTTGGTAGGTGAATTCACCACCCGTTTTGGAACCTATTTTAGTGGTAGGATTGGGATGTTCACTGGGGGTACAGGATTTTGACCCATGCCCAAATGAGAAACTATGTCCAATAGTGATAGGTTCCCTTTCCAACCAATAGGGAAACAAAAACAGGTATTCTAGTCGTGAAATTGGTTTTCCTTTGAACCAGCAGGGAAAATGACACATATTATTCAGCAAATGGAAGCTCGTCTTTGAGCAATTTCTTCAGCTTATCGACACTTTGCGTAGCGCGCGCGTATGGGGATGTGTTGGGGATCGACATGCTCGTTACGGGTGCCAATTGGGGGCCCTACCTGTTTCGGCATGGCAAGGCCATATGACCGTGGGTCAAAATCCTCTACCTGCCAAGAACATCCCAATGCGCACTAAAAAAGACTAAAACGGGTGGTGCGCCTATCCCGAAATGGGACCCCATTGGTTTGACCATGGCCGTATTTACAAAAGGGCGTTGGTCCTCTGAAGCTGCCCTGATTTGATGTGCAGAAATGGGCACAGGCGCGAGTATTGATCTTCCCAAACCATGGCTAGTCCTGCAAAAAATATATGGCTGTGGGTCAAAATTACACCACCAGGGATCCCGGGTTTTAGTCCTTGGATCCATTTACCAAGGTTCCATGTTGGGTACCTATTTGTGACCCACTGCCATATGTTTGCTGGCCCTCTGAATCAGGCTTGGCCAAAGTTCAACCGCATCAACAACCCCTTCCAGGCTAAAACTGTTCACGCAAACAAAACCCGCAAGCAAGCAAGCAAGCCGGCAAGCAAGAAAGCAGGCAAGCAGGCAAGCAGGCAGGCAAGCAGGCAAGCAGGCAAGCAGGCAAGCAAGCAAGCAGGCAAGCAGGCAGGCAAGCAAACAAGCAAGCAGGCAAGCAGGCAAGCAGGCAAGCAGGCAAGCAGGCAAGCAGGCAAGCAGGCAAGCAGGCAAGCAGGCAGGCAAGCAAACAAACAAGCAGGCAAGCAGGCAAGCAGGCAGGCAAGCAGGCAAGCAGGCAAGCAGGCAAGCAGGCTGGCTGGCTGGCTGACAAGTCAGCAGGACCTTTCACCCAGTGGCCATGGGAAAAAAAGGGCATCCTTTTTTTTGGGTTGAGTTTCAAGGGGAACCCTTCCCCCCAAAAAAAGGGCGCCACTGGGCAAGTGGGCTATCGCTCGTCATCCGTCAAGCTGCAGAACCGCATCGAAGACCATCGTCAGCAAATACCACAGGACGATCTCTGGCACTGGGCCCAGCAGTTCCATCGCCACCTGGAAAAATGCGGAAAAAAAAGGAGGCAGAAGAGGACAACTACACATGGGCCACCAAAACCGATTCGGATAGATGAAGGTTAGTAATTGGGACAATCCCCTTGCCATAATAGCTGCGGATATCCGCCTTCTTAATTCTTGAAGCATGGTTCTGGGACTGCAACCATTTTACTTGGCTGGAATTAGGACCCCAGCAAAAAAATATGTTTTGCCTGGTTAGTGGAAAAACAAAGGGAACCCCAAAAAAGCAAAAAAGCAAAAAGGGGAGCCAATTCTGGGGAAGTTTAGTACTGGGTTTTGAGCAAGTGACTCACATGACTTCGACCGACAGACAAGCGACAGCTATCTGCCAACTTCCAGACTCAGGGGCGACCTGCAAGCGACCGCGCACACCACATGTGTCCCGTGCCGAGAGACAATCATATAGGCTTGCTAGCATTTTTTTCAAATTGAAACGATTAAAGTGACGGCGGACCCAGAAACACTGGAAGAATCTAAGTGGATCGTACCACAAAGGATACTCTCTGCCACTACACCCGCGCCCAAACTCACCACAACAACACCCAGCCTATTTCATAGCAAAAATCGAGGCAACCATAATAATGCTACGACAGCACGGCCACACCAGTGACAGCACCGACAACGATTTGACGAGGGCAGCAACATCAACAAAGTGTGTATGGAATCTGATTAGATCAGAATATAGTGGGCTGCCCGTTTTCAGATCCTTTTTGGTTTGTTGAGTTCAAAAGGATTCTTCCAAACAAAAGTTGAGACCTGGGCTGCCGGTTTTCAGATCCCCCGCTAAAAGTGAGATTGGCTTTGGGTTAAATTCGGAAACTGCCGCTCACTCAAAGGCCAAGCTAAGGCTTTAAGGAGCCGGATGCCTGGGAGTGAGCCACCAAGCACAGTGAATTAGATTGGGCAAACGAGGAGTCGGCATGGCAAACCAAACAGCTGGCTCCGCACAAAACAAAAAAATCCTACCATGTCCCAGCGAAAACAATTCTCAGCATAAAGTTGCGACTAGCGCATGTACTGCATGTACTCTTCTTGGCATGACCAGAATTGCCCCCGCTAATGCAAGCATCGTGCAGGCAGGAGTATGAATCCGGCTTCAAAAGGAGAGCCAAGAATGGCGGCTTAAATTATCAACAGGGCTCAGCAAGCTCAAAAAAGCTCAAAAACCATGCATCTCTGAGTCCCAATGCCCCAAAGCGCCACAAACCAACGGCTCCGCAGGCTCTTTTTCCGAGCAACCCCGAAAATCCAGACACTCTCTTCTGCTAGGTTTCATGTCGGTCCCTGTCCAAACGACGCATGGTTTTGACAAGGTGACATCTGCTTTTCGCAATCAGACGAATCAAAAGAGTCCGCCTAAAAATAGTTCCCCCGCTAGGGGTAAAGGATTGACACACATCAAAAGGGACACTCACTGGGAGTCAGTGCTGGAAGTCACGCTGCTCCAAAATCCATAGCCCTGCGATACAAGTGCAGAGTCTACGTCTTGCAGAGGCCTTAACTTTGGAGCAAGCGGATTTCGAGCGCATGGGAACGAAAGCACCTTGCTCTACAGCAAAGTACCGGTGGGCTGGGCAGGACTTGGGGAGTTGAACAGTGAGCACACCCACACACAAAGGTCAGTGGGATTCGAAGGTAAAGAACATAAACAACTCATGTCCTCTCAGCCCATGTGATATATTCTTTGATTGCTTTGGTCTCACTGACCGTCACATTCAAAGGATGAGGATGAGCGAAGAACAGAATTCAAGACGGAAACCTCTTTGCCAGTGTTCCTGGCGCAGAGCGGGACCGGAAGTTCTCCTGCAAGCACGCTGCGGATGGTTTACTCCGCAAGCATGCAAGAAGATCAAATCTGGGCTGCCCTGAGATCTCCGGCAAAAAGTTTAGCTTTTAGTGGGGGAAATGGAAACTACCACACCCTAAAAACCTAAAAAGCTAAAGAGGATGGCTGGGAGCCACCAAGAAGGACATGTTCAGCAAATGCGCCGAATTGCGTGGGAAAACAACTTTGTCCGCAAAAACAAAGGTTCTCCCCAATATAGGGCATCTCCCCCTCTCTCCATTGAATATTTTTGAGGATTTACTTTTTGCCCTGGGTTGATATTGCTGGCCCAAACGTATCAGGCGCTCAGGTTGGAGTTTCTAGCGAGCAAGGATGCGGATAGCTGGTGCTCAGCAGGGCATGAGAGAATAACCCCTGTAAGCCATCTAAGGGGACCCCTGGGTTCATTCAACCACATTCCCTGCCTATCGCACCAGCAAGTTAAAGATTTCGTTGATCCCGACACAAATTTGGCCAGGCCGCGCACAGTGCGAAGGATTCCACAACATGCTCCTAAATTGGCCAAACTACCTGACAGGATTGGCCAAACAAGTCTGAACTTCTTGTTTGCCATTAAACATACTAAACCTGAAACCCCAAAAAAGAGACTTAAGTCCTAGTTCCTCAGGCAGTTACTTGGAGACCTTGGTTCTTTGGACCCAATGCACGAATCAACCTCGCAGCTTGCGGCTCTGTATTTCAGCTGCCAACATTTACGGTCGGCAGCAACCCAACGTATCGGTAAATAGCCAGACGCCGGGAACTGTTTCAACTCCGAGCACTGGCCTCATTATTTGACTATGATCAAAGTAACCCCTTAAGTGGTGGGTTAAAGGGAAACAACCCCATTTTCTTACTTTAAGACCCCCAGAAACCGTCAAAATAATGACACCGGGAAAAGCTGCGCCACATCTTGCCAGGCGACGTCCAACTCTTCTATCTTTGCAAACAAGAAAAAACCCGACTGGAAATGAGCAACTGAGCAACAACGCAAAGGGCACTACAGTGCTGCGTGTACAACAATGCCAAACCAAGCTGCGACCCAGTTGTTTCTTGGATAATTTCTGCTTTGGAGTGGTCCGAAAGCATAGTCGAACATTCCTGGCATCACTGGCACACCAATATTATACTTCCATTTGCTGGTTTAATTTTGACCCATACCCAAATACTCAGTTCAGCAAATGGAAGTCTATGGGCCGCCAAAAATATGCAGCCCGGAGCTGGCCCTCACTTCAGGCGGCAGATCTGAGCTTCCTGCTTCTTGCACTCACCTTGCACACCTCCGGAAAGGGCCCGAGCACATTTGAGCTGAAGCCAAAGGCATGTTTTTGTTTTTTTGTTTTTGTTTTTTCTCCGGGGCAGAAAAAGAAGAAGAATATGGGGTTCTGGTGTAGGTGACCCAATTCAGTGATCATAGTAGAATATCTTATGTCTAACCCCTCACATTCTTCGGCCATGAAAAAACAAAACCGGATGCGGCCAGAAGCGCTGAGGACATGTCCGGGCACCGGCGCGCCACGGACTTCACGGTCTTCTGGACCAGGTCTCGGTTCTGGTTCCGCATCAGCTGAAACGCCAGGACGACCTGAGACCGCTTCCGGATAGGCAGCTCATCCCACCTGACCGAAGACCGAACCGAAGACGATCTGGGACCGTGTCCCAGAAGCCACCTGAAACACCAAAGCGAATACGAAGGGACCGTGTCCCAGAAGCCACCTGAAAACCGAACAGAATACGCGATGACCAAATGCATGCAGCATTTGAGGTTCTGCGATTCAACAGGGATTGAGGCACCTAATCCCAAGCGGGACTTGGTTGCGGGAAAGTGTCTTCTTACTGTCGTGGGCGTGCGAGCGAATTCTGATTTGATCACGTCAATCAACACTAAGTCCAGGTGCAACAAGCACCTAAAACACACGCCTAACTCATCCAATGCTCATCCAACAGGTTCATATGCATGGGTGTGTGAGGTTTTGCGGTGTGTTTTGTTTTCCTCCCTGATGTTTTTCGACGCGCAATTTGGTAATCCTGCCCAACACTAGGGCACCTTCTAACCCGTATCTTGGAAAAGAAAACCAAAGGGCGATCTGCCGTGGTCCCCTGAGCTTCCAATGAATACACAACCATGTCCCTACAGAACTCCTGGTAGCTGCATAGCTGTAGATGGCTGTGGATGGTTTTGAAATCCAAACCGCACCACCTAAGAAACCATGGTTCAAACCATTGGTTGTTGGTATGTACGTTGGGGAATCATCAGAAATCAGGGTTTCTCAGGTGGTGCACCATGAATTCCGTCAGTAGTTGCAGGCAATTTTGGATTCCCCCAGCTCTCGGCTCCCTTCTCTACTTGAAGGGGCAGGGCACTTAGTGGTTACAACCCGCTCAACGGAGACTTATAACCATAGCTGGGTATCTCACCAGGCTTGCGATCACCAACTACCCGATCGCTCCTTTAAGCAAGAAGGGGATGGAGAGGATGGAACAAATATCGGGGGAAGGGCAAAAAAACATGCTGGTGCGATAGGCAGGGAATGAGAAATGGAATGACCCTAAACCATGCCCTATTTCCTGTATTCGGACACCAAAGCCTGGGTTCATTCAACCACATTCCCTGCCTATCGCACCAGCAAGCTAAAGATTTCGTTCATCCCGACACAAATTTGGCCAGGCCGCGCACAGTCCGAAGGATTCCACAACATGCTCCTAAATTGGCCAAACTACCTGACAGGATTGGCCAAAGTCTGAACTTCTTGTTTGCCACGAAACTTACTAAGCCTGAAACCCCCAAAAAAGAGACTTAAGTCCTAGTTCCTCAGGCAGTTACTTGGAGACCTTCGAGGTCCTCCAGTAGAGAGGTTAGAATAAGTTGGTACCAACTTTTTTCTGTAGTATTTAGTAGGGGAACCCTCCCAACCAAAAAAAGTGGGTCAGAAAGGGCACCTAGCTGGGGGACCTAGTAGCTAACCAACTCCACTTGCTGCGAATTGCCAGGCCAAAGAGACCATTTACGGGCCCTGGCCAGAAAAGCACTCCTCCAATTAAGTTCAATCAACCACCCTCGCCCCTGGGAATATTATTTTTGGGACACCCTCCCCCGAAAAAGTTGGTGAGAAAGGCCCTAGAGGGGACCGCCACCGGGAAAAGTCTCCGGCATCCGCGTCCCTCGGACGCGGCTCAGCCACCCTCAAAAAAGACACAGCCGTTTACTTTCACCCGACCTTGTTTCCCTGGGATCTACCACTTAACCGCTGATTTTGATGGTGAACTGGGCGAGATGGGGACAATGTTGAAAGAACAAACCTTGGTTGCTGTTGACCCCCCCGCAAAAAGTTTTTCACTTCTTGGGTTGGGGGTTTAGTCTAAAGAAAACCCAACTTGATTTCAACCAAACAGTTAAAGTCTAAAGATCCGTTGCCCAGTAGCAGTCAAGAAACAAAACCCT
This sequence comes from Effrenium voratum, assembly GCA_963377175.1. Taxonomy (NCBI): domain Eukaryota; class Dinophyceae; order Suessiales; family Symbiodiniaceae; genus Effrenium; species Effrenium voratum. The sequence goes on from CAUJNA010001990.1 coordinate 297,081, forward strand.
TTAAAACCAACATGGGGAAATAAAAGCAATATTCATTTCAGCAAATGGAAGGGGAAAAAACAACAACCATTCAAAACGAAACCACCGGTCAAGAAAAACCAGCGGCTACCGGCGCCGGAAGCCCCGCCCGCCCGGCCCCCAGCCGGCCCCCGGAAGCTCCCGCCTCTGGGCGAGCTCCTCACTGATCTCCGCGAAAAGCCAGGACGCCGAGGCGCCGCCGGGCAGCGACGCCACAGAGACCAGGGCGGAAATCAGGACTTGCACCTCGGCAAAAAGGTTGGCATGGCCCGGGGTGCAGCCCAAGTATGGGGATGCAAAGTATGTATATATATATATACACCTATATATATATATATACATATATATATATATATATTCAAATATGTATATCTATATATATATATATATTCAAATATGTATATATATATATATTTGTATAACTATGCCCATATATAAATAGATATCCCCTCCAACATTGCATTTGTGCGGTGTTTGAGAGTGAAGGGTTCCCCAGAAATCTGGCATCTTAAACATTGAATCTTGAGAGGCGTGACTTTAAAGCCACTTTGTGGTAAAATCGGATTCAAGATGCCCCAGGATGTGTTTTTTTGTTTTCACTTGCAGGAAGCGGTTGGCAGCTCCGGCTGAAAACATGTAACTTGACAGCACAAGACTAGTAGGCGAAGTGTACTTTGGCAGCTTCAACGCGCCTGTACCAGCCCTGTTATCGTGTGCTTACTCTTGTCATTTTGCGGGGTGAATCAGCAAACTTTCAATATTGGGGAAATTAATTCATTCCTATCTAAGCCTGCTGGTGCGATTGGCAGGGATGGCATGACCCCGAGAAAAACCATCCAACTAGTGGTTTCCCTTATTCGAACACCAAAGCCTGGATCGCAGCAGCAAGTAAAGGAAAAATAAAGTGCTACCAAGTAAGAGCACAAACTGAGCCAAGCCAAGTACAGGAATGCGTTTCAATCAACAAGGATCCGATCCTTGCACAAATGGATTAAAACTGTGGTATTCTGTCAGCAGGTGTCAGATCATCGTTGCTCCCCGCAAATGCAAAAGTTAAGCTGCGCGTGTCATTTTTGCCCTCACAACTGAGGGTCAAGCTGGGCACCTACTAGGTCGAGCATGAAGAGCTCATGAAAACAAAAACAATTTCTGGAAAAACTTGCAGGGTGTTTGAGCGGACCCAAGATCCAAGACGCAACACACAAGGTGCGTGGGAAGCTTGATCTCAAGCTGCCCCAAAAACCAAAGTAATTGGACAAGTCTCACATTGCACAACATGTCCGAAGCTACCAGCTTGGTTCGCCAATGTTGCGCAACAGTTGGGAATTGTTGCGACAGTTAGGCAACATTTGGAAAATGTTGAGCGACATCTCCACTAGACAAAAAAAAAACCTACCCCATCATGGCTGGAAAGTTTCGATCTTGTTGTCTTGTTTTCTTTCTTGGTTCTTTGGTTTGTCGAACTTTGTTGCGCAACATGTGGGGAATGCTGGGCAACATCCCCAAACTACTATCAATGAAGCCTGCTAAGAGTCGAAAACGTTCAATGGCTTAAATGGACACCTAACCACTAAACCAACTAAACACCCAACCACCTAAGGAATCCGGGATCTGGGAACCGCCAAGTAAAACTATAACTGACTAATGTTCATGAGTCCCAGCAAGAGATTGGATCTCCGAAACTCCTAAACATTTTGAAGCAAAAAGACTCAAGGCTTGGCTTTTGGTCTTCTCTCCGGCCAGTTGACACCTCTGGATCTATTTGGAGATCCATTGCTTGATGCATGCTTTCTGGAACTTACAAACTGTCCGCGAGGGATCCTGAATTAAATGTTCCCAAATCTTTGTTGCCTTCTGCAATGTTGGTAGTCCACTCATCAGCAATGTCCCAACAGCTTGACTCAGTGTTTCCTCAGCCATCATTTGGATATGTCTTGTTGTAAGGGACGCATAAACTGATCGTTTTCCACTTGGTGTCCCTTCAAAGCCACTGAAAGGGGGGTACCCTCAAAAAAAGACACACCCATCTACCGCACCAGCCAGAGGCGCTTTCACGTTCTTCACTCCAGCATCCAAGAAGAGCTTCATCACGGCATCCGTCAAATTCCGCAAGTTGGGCAACAGCTGCCCAACCTTGCTCAGCTTCTTCAGCTGAGCGTACGACCACAACAAGTTGGTCAACTCGTAGATTTGACCTCGTGCAGAACCCAATGGCAAACCCTCTCCGGAAAAAAAAAAAAAAAAAAAAAAAAAAAAAAAACTACAAATATGTCCAGTAGTGATAGATCCCCTGTAAAACCAGCAGAGGAAAATACCACATATTCAATTCAGCAAATGGAAGAAGGCCCCGGACAAAGGACACCACCAGTTGGGATGGTTCGGGGTCATTGACAGCCGAGGGGAAAGCTCTTTGCTGCCTCTCTTGCCGAATCTGAATCAGATGCGCGGATTTCCATGGGAAGGAAGGGCCACTCCTTTTTTGGAACTTTAAAATTAACAGGGGAAATAAAACACATTCTTAAGCAAATGAAAGTTCATGCGAGTGCTCAGCTTGCCGCTTGCAGGAAAGTCGGCTGGCTACGGTAGAGACATGTTGTGTGGGGCAATCCTATGCAATAAATGAGGTGGAACAACTCCGCACTTATAACATTGTAAGGGCACCGTGCAAAAAGCAAGATGCACTGCACATTTAACCTCTGGGAATCTTATGCTAAGATACTGTGGATGGACAAAACCCTGCACCACCTAAGAAACCCTGGAATGATGATTCCCCTGAGAATGCCAACAAACAATGGTTTCCCATGGTTTCCAAGTGGTGCGAAGTGGATTTCGTCCATCCACAGTACTATGCAAAACATGGCTTCTATGCAAGCTGGCAATTTGTTTCACATGTCAGACCAAAGATATACGTGAAGATCTTCCCTGCACGTCAACCCGGAACAGCAAAAAAAAGCAGCCGCGCTGTTCAAAACAATCCTCCTACAAAATCCTCCTACAAACAGGTGTTTTCGGGGGGCACCATGACACAATTTGCCTACTTAGGTGTCTTTCTTTTTTTTTTTTTGGGGGGGGGGGGCGCCATGACACATTTTGCCGATTTATACAGTGTTCAAGGGTGTGTGATCAGAAAGCCTCGTGTCCTTAGAAGCAATCATCTGCAGGAAGATCATCATCTGCCCATGGGTCAAAAGCCAAAATTGCGTACCCCCAGTCCAGTGAACATCCGATTCAATCCAACCACTAAAGTAGGTTCTAAAATGGGTGGTGAATTCACCAACCAAAATGGGATACCATTGGTTTCGAAACAGCCATCTACTTCCAGTGGAACAATCTTTTGGGCGTGCTCCAAGCTCCTCCGTAGCTTTGTACCACTGAGAAGTCTTGGAAAACAGACAGCCTCCGACTCAGATAAAACCTTGCACTCCGGGACACGTGGCGCGACGGACACCGTGATGCTTACCACTCTGCTGAGGCTTTCTCTGGGGGGGACTAGGTCGAAACCAGTAGGGATTTTAGAATAAGTTGGTACCAACTTTTTTCTGTAGTCTGTTTTGTAGGGTTCGGACCCCCTCCCAACCAAAAAAGGGGTGAGAAAGGGCACCAATCGCTGGGGGACCTAGGGGGTGAGGTTGTGGAAGCGTATCAGCATTGCACCTCAGCATCTCCCTGCCGCATCCACGGCTCAGAAAGAAGGGGTCGGGTTGGGCCGGTCCGCTGGTTTCAAATGCCTCGACCAATGCTGTTGCATCCTTATCTTCCATTTGCTTTTTCGCCCCCCGGAAACAATAACAAAACATGTCCAGTAGTGACAGATTCCCTTTAAAACCAGCAAGGGAAAATTTAAAATAATCTTAAGTTTAAAATAATATCAAGCAAATGGAAGTAGTGACTAGTAGTGGTTTCCCATACAACCAAGGGTCCAGAACCCGCAACTGCCCAAGACCGAGGTGCAATGCGGCAGGCTCCTCAGCGTGTTTGTGGTCAGCATGGAGAAGAGCGAGTTCCGGAAGGTCCCGAGGGTGGCGCAGGACCAAGCGATCAACGTGCAGCAATTGGGCGGCATAGAGCCGTCCTGGTACATCATGTCCTGATGGCACGAGCAAAAGTATGAACAAGACATTCAAGCTAGCGTTTGCAGCTGGTGAGGATTGAATTTTGGGAGTTGAAACAGGAAAGAACATGAAAATCTCACAACAAAACGTTGAAGTCTCTTCAACACAACTCAAAGGACTGAGTGCGAGAAAGCACGGATTTCTTCCGAAAGAGGCGTCGTTGCAGCTTCGCGTTTGGGGAAGGTCACCTTTCATCTGAAGGGCTGCCCGTGGCATTGGTCGTTGCCGTGAGTGAAGCAAACAACATGGATCTACCATCATCCTACAGGTCGACTAACCTTCCCAGCTTGAGCTGGGTCTTTTTGTTGAGGCTACCCAGTTTGGGTTGGTCGTAAAGGGACACCAAAAGGAAACCAGGTGGGTGGGTCCCCTAAAAAACACACACACCTAACTCCCCTAACAAGTTAAAGATGCACCTGCTTTGCTTACAAAGCCAAAGCAAGCTCTCACGCACTGAACTGTTTTCTCCAGCAGTTGTTCAAGCAGACTATCAGGAAGTTCAGCAAGAATTGAGTCCTTTCTGAGGCTAACATGGAAGCCCCCAAATTGGCTGTTTCAGGCGAACATCATCATCCAGCATCCTCTAGCTGCGTACCTAGTAACTCCACAGTACGTCTCCGTCTGGTGACCCTTTTCGAGTGGGCAAATCTCAAACAACAAAAAAGCTGCTAAAAGTGAGGCAGCTGTCCAAAATGCAAACATACGCATCACCTGGCGTCCAACATGGGTCACAAAAACACAAACATGGGTATGTCTTTTCTTCGGGGAGCCCCATTTCGGTGGTTTAAATAAAGGGAAACCAACAGGAACACTGTTGCGCTATAATATACATATGTGTATATATATACTTTAAACACCTCTTTTTTGCGGGGAGGGGGGTGTCCAACTTACAGAGAACAAAAAAGAAGAAAAAAAAACGAGCCACCCACATCGACCTGCGCTCGAAGGAAAAAACAAACCGCAGCTCCTGCCCGGCCAGAAGCTCCGCGCGGTCCATCATGGCCTGGAGAGTGCGATCAAAGATCTCCTGGCGGAAGGACTTGGGGCCCGACCGATCGATTTTTGGCTGGGTGTGAAAGGGAAGCCAACAGGAACCCCTTTAAACTCCAAGCCCTGGGGAAGTTAATCTCTTACAGACATATAGCCCATGTTACCCAAAGAGTTGAAAAGTTGTGTTTTTAAGAGGTAAGAACAGGAACCAATCTGCAAATGGACTTGGATTTGCGAATCAATCTGTCAGAAAGAGAATCAAACTTTGCAAAGGAGAGCTTCTGCAAATCATGTTGCGAATCGATCTGCACGTTTTTGCAATATGGCCATGGGTCAAAACCCAAAATTCCGTACCCCCAGTGAACATCCCAATCCAACCACCAAAATAGGTTCTAAAATGGGTGGTGAATCCACCAACCAAAATGGGATCCCATTGGTTTTGACCCCACGGTCATAGGTCCAAAAGGGACCAGTTGCAAACTCTGCTTTTTGCAGGCCCCCACGAAAAAACTAACAGAACCAAAGAACCTAAAAAGGTTCATGATTCGAGTGGGGACCAGTTATAGAATGTATATTCGATTGTTTGCTTTGAGTGACTGGTAACATGTAAGATGTATCTTAAGTGTACCCCAGAAAGGAATTGCGAGTGGATCTTTTCATGTCCAAAAGCTGCTTTGAGGGATCCCCAAGTAAAACTTGGGTGAGCATTTTACCCCGAGGTGAGCTTGCTATTAAATAGGCAGAATCAACTGCACAAGCAAACCTCCCTTCAGATTCCATCCAGTGGGCCTCACATGCCTAGCATAACTTTCAGCATCTCTTACTTCTCTCTTGCAGAGGGTAGCCACAGTCACAAGTTTTCGTTTACAGCACAAGCAAGGGGACGAGCAATACGATCCTCACGATTCTGCAGGAATTGCCGGGCTCATGTGCCAGGCTTACAGATGTTGGCTATCCCTAGCTGTTTTCGGGAAAACCAATGAATTTCCATGGCTCTTTGGATCCTCAACAAGTGCATGAAGCGGCTAGAAGACAGGGGTGGCCGAGTAGGAATGTGTTGATGCCAACTCTCTCTCCCTTTCTGGTACTGCCGTTCCTGCGTTCTGTGTGATGAGAGTTTCCTTGAAAGCGCAGTGCAACAATGCTTAACTAACTCTAAACCTGTGGGACTGAATGTGTTTAAGCGCCCCACAGCTTCACGCAACACATTGCGACAGTCATCCGACAGATAACTCGTTGACCCAACCAGGCGATCCAACCCGGCGGAACCCAGCCCCACTCCCCCCTTGTCACCCCACCCCCGCCCCCACCACTTGGCTGTGGGTCAAATATAGGGTAACCCCAAAATATAACCCTGGCAAATCCTGGCAAATGGAAACATGGACTAAAACCTGCGGCCTCCCTGTTGGTTTAATTTTGACTCATACCCACCAGGGCCAACTCCACCACTCTCAGTCAGCGCGTTCCCGAACGCTCCTTGGAGCCCTTGGAGTCCTTGGCACGGGCGAGGCGATGAAAGGCCGTGGCCAGGTTCACACCGCTCATCTGCTGCAGGTGCCGCCCCACCGCCTCCAAAAGCTCCTGAAAGGTAAGAGGCAAAGAGCAGGGAAGTCTTTTGGCCGAAAAGTGATCCACCCCCTGTAGTGAAGGAGTCCTTTTTGGCAAAAAGACACCCCTGGCCAAGAGGCAATGAAGAGAAAGAACGGATCCTTAAGAGAAGAGATACGAAACATGTACCCTCCCACAAACTAACATTCCACCAAGTCCCTTTCCAAGAGAAACACAGTCTTTCTACAGGGTCTGTGCACTTCCATGTTCGTTGATGGGGGGGGTAACACATTTATGCCATTATGTTTACAATCATTTCTCTGCTCCATGAGGCAATGAAAACAGATAGATAAACTTCCTTCCTGAGTGGAGTGGCTAAAACATCTCCTCAAATAGACAAAACGAGCGATGAACACATATACCCTCCAACCTTTTCACATGGAACCGTTCGGCGTTCGGGGGGTCTTGGTTTGGACCATTGACCTTTTGAGGGGTCTATGAACTCCACCAAAATGTACAAGCTTAAAACAAGCTGGAGTGAATGAGATATATATATATATATATCGGACCATAGGATAGAGGCCTGCCAATTAGTCTTATTTGTTGTATCTTATTTATCTTTCAATATTTCGAGAATCATTGTTTGCAGGACTTCATATGATCGTTTTTGTTCTGTGCTGTCTTTACGTAACCATCAACTCATCACTTATTCAAGTTTGATAGAAGATGTATGATTGGAAGGCAATGAATCTTTGGATATATTATGTTTGATATCGATGCTAATCGAATTACCTTCATGTCCGAAATTAAATAAATAGATGGATTATGGAGGAGCTGCTTCTACCTTTAAGGATTTCTTGTTGGAAGAAAGGTCCAGCATTCGCGAGACACGAAGAATCTCCAGCATGTAGAAGTGATTAAGATCAGGGGAATGTTGGAGTAGAACTAATAGAAATATGAGCCACATAACACAGGTATGTTTCTATCTTATCTATGCTTCTATCTGATCAGGTCTTACAGTATGATGTTTATATTCATGTATCTTCTCTCTCTGTCGTCACATTAAATGTTATATAGTTGGTTTGTTTCATGTTAATTGTTATGTTTGGATTGCACGAGAAATATACATATGTCAATACAATGGAAACGCTAAGATATATATATATATATATATATTAAAAAAAAAAAAAAAACAGAAAGACCGATACAATCAAGAAAATACTAATACTAAGGTAAGATAAACATATGTTACGAAACCCAACCAACATAAGTTGTATATAAATAAATAATACTTAGAATGATAATAAGATACGACTCCGATGGCCTACTTCGAATATGGGATACCTTACGACCAAATGTCAATTATTCGCCCCGAATGAATAGGACAAGGATGCATATTCTGGCAAGTTATGAGAGAATGGCAGCCAAGCAAATGATACATGTAGCTCATTACGAAGCAACAAACAAACAAACGTTAGTCATCTCCGAGGAGGGAAAAACCAATTGGGCAAAACAAGAAGGAAAGAACGGTGTCATGGAAAGCAGGTGGCAAAGTGAAAAGGAAAGCCTGAAAACCACCGCTTTAAGCGAGGTTCCCGGTTGCCCTGCTCGGCCATGGTCAAGATCTCTTTGTTGATTTGCTTCTGGATCCCCAAGGGCGAGGGCTGTGAGCGCGTCGGGGACTTGCAAGCCGTGTAGCCAAGCGAGGGCAAATCACCCTCGCTCTTGACGCCCTGGTAAACCTTGACAACCCTTGATATGGCTGGTCAAAAATAGGGTAACCCCAAAATGGAATGCTGGTAAATGGAAACATGGACTAAAACCTGCGGTTTAATTTTTACCCATACCCATATGCGAGCAAAACTAACTGGCTTTTTTGTTGCAGCCCCACACGCAAAATAGAACAGAACCAAAAACCTAAATACCTAAAAACAGGATCCAAGAGTGAAGAAACCACACAGCAGACCGGCAGGTCGCCTTCCGTCTTGGTCTTACCTCTCGAGTTGGACGGCCCAACGTTGGAACCAACGGGACTTTCGCTCGCTTCCTGGGAAGGCTGCGAGGCCGACGAGCGACCACAGTCCTGCACAAAGTTGCGTGCAAGAGCAAGGCATTTGCAGCATTGACATTCAAGCATGAAACATTTACAGCATTTACAGCATTAAACTAATGAAACTAACAGTTGGTGTTGTTCCATTCATTCACAGTCTACTTTTTGAACAGCACCAAATAAATCTCCGGGGCAAGCTTTGCCTCCAGATAGGTGCTGTTTAACGGTGTGAGTCTAAGCTGTGCCAGAGATTGATCCGCGGTAGCTGAATCCACGTCGTTAGCCCGTTCATCCGTCCTTGGTCCTTTTTGGAAGAGGCTGTTGCGCATAAGGAGCTGTACAAACGCTGGTATGATAGCTGTTCCTTTCTCCGACAACCCTACTGGCGCAGCCCCAATGCCCCCCACCACAACAACACAAATTTTGGGACGCTCGCAAAACTGCGAGCGAGTACAAACATGGGTGTTGCTGGTGATATTGAGGGAGCTATTGGTGATGAGGATGCGGAAAGCCAAAGCCACAAAGCCGCAAGCCATCAAAACTTGCAAAAAGACCACCAAAAGCCAAACAGCCAGCGCGGAGAAATCAAACAACAAATCCTGAAAACAATGGTATTATCTCCCTCAAACGGGCTGGATCGCACATATGGATCGGTATGGATCGTAGGTGGAACCGGGTCCATACCCACATGTTGATGCACAGCTTGGCTTGTTTTGGCTGAGAAATCATGCGACAAGTGTCCTGACGTCGCAGCTGGCTGGAATCATCTGACATCTCAGAGCTCCCCAAGCTTCCCATGGTGTCGCCGGACTTCTCAAAGGCCTGGTGCCGTGTGGCCATGGGTCAAAAACTCCGTACCCCCAGTGAACATCACAATTCCCACTAAAATAGACTTGACCCACAGCCATATACATACGGAAAGGAAAAACAGGCCCAAGTGTGTAGCCCACACGTCAATGTCTACGCATGCCGATGCAAGTCGAAACTAACCTTGTGTGGGTTTACTGGGACTAATCAAGAAGAACCAATCCGACGGATGTCTCCGCCAACAAAAACCGCCACCTCGCACAGTGCAGGGATAGTATGTCAGGCAACCTTGGAGTGATGTTCAAAGGTCTTTTTCGCCTCACCTGGACATCTTCAAGCTGAGCAGGGCAGGAGAAAGTCCTTTTGCACGGTGCAGGCGCATCCACAAAGCTGAAGTGCAAAAACGTCTTCTTCACAGAGACGCGGATGCCCTTCTGCTGGCTCATGGCTCGAGAGCTGGAAATTCCTCAGCACTTGCCTGCAAATGCTTGCAAGCTTGAGCCCAGTGGGGAACAACAACTTGCAGCCCAGAATGTGGCGCACCTGTCATGTGGCTGTGGGTCAAAACCAATGGGATACCATTTTGGTTGGTAGGTGAGTCGGGACTTTAGTGGGGATTGGGATGTTCACTGGGGGTACGATTTGGATTTTGACCCATGGCCATGTCCATGCTTGCATGCCGTCCATAGCACGGCGACAACATCACGTAACGACATAAACACCTCAACCCTGTTCAGAAGACGTGCGACTTCCCATGCTGCAGAATTCGCTGCCTCTAAAACTCTAAGCTTACTAAGCTCCGACGCTCAGCGAAACCAGCTGATTGTACCTAATTGTGTAAGCCAGCCGCGTGACGCAAGGCTGCCTGTGGCTCAAAAAAAGAGAGAAAACAGCTAGGGTTACGCAGGTTTCGGTCGACCTTTCCATTTGCTAGGGCTCCATTTGGGACTACTTTCGAGCCATGGCTTTGCTCAGCCCGCCGAGCCGAAGTACCGAAGTACCGAAGCGCTCGAGACAGCGCCGCCTGCGCATGGCCTTCAGGGGGTTTCTCTTCAGGCGCACTGACACCTGACGCAAGGCACGGATTCTCTGAAGGCTAGGCCCTCCAATAGAGAGGCTATAAAAAGGGTACCAACACTTTTTGCCGCAGTCGATTTTAGGGGAACCCTACCAACCAAAAAAGAAACGGTGAAAAAGTTGGCACTGGGGGGCCTAGGAGCAGTTTTGCCTTCAGCGGGTCGTGTTGCTGTGATCTCCTGACAAACCAGACGTGTGGAGTCCTGTCTCTTGTTGCTTGGTTGGCCTTTGACGCCTGTGGTTTTCCTTCAAACTTTGAGCCACGATGAAATGGAACCCGGAACTCAGTTGCCCAAGGGACCTGGAACTAAACGGATTACCTTTTGGGGCCGTGACGAGATATGGTTGCCAAAATGGGAAAACCGATCATTTCAGGTCGATTCGCTTTGAACAACTGAGTGAACATAGGTGTCCCTTTGGGGAAAATAGATGGCCCTGGTAGATGATGAAACCACCAGGTAAACCAGGGAAACCCATCTATATTTCGACCAAAACAACCAAAAAGGACACCTATGTGAGTAAAAACATGAGCACACACATGCTCCCGGCTGTCCAGCACCTGAGCACAGGCCGGACTGGCCAGCCGTGGAGACGTGACACAAACGCAAACCAGCATCGAGGTACAAACTGTGAAAGCTGCAAGGCAACACCCACACACTCCACTTGTGTTTCTTCTATTTTCTTCTCAACCACTTTTTTGAGGGGATCCGCTGGATTGATTGTTGTAAGACTAGTTTCTTTGACAGGACCTTTTAGCGCCTGTGAACACTTCTGCTTGGGAGGCTGGGGCAAGGATTCTGGGCAAGCCGTCTACCAGTAATTGCGACCTTTCATCATTTGAAGCCTTTCAATGGGACGTGTGACAAAGGAAGGAGGCAAGGCATCAACAATCAGCAGAAGATTCTAGGCTGGAATTAGGACCCCAGTAAAAATATATCTTTTTTGCCTGGTTAGTGGAAAACAAAGGGACCCCAAAAAAACACAAAAAAGGGGAGCTAATTCTGGGGGAAGTCTCGAGATCCCTTGATATTACCCGAGAGTCGGTGGATCCGTTTATAGTTCGCCAGGCTGAGGAAACAACCAGTGCCTATGGGAAGAGCATCCTTGTCTTCCTCAGGCTTCTTCTTCTCCTCCTCCTTCTTCTTATCCTTCTGGACCTCAGTCTGCCACTGTCGAATATATCCGAAATTCAATATATGGCTGTGTCATTTTTAGGTTGGACCCCCAACTTGCTTTGGTTCCTCTTGGTTTCCTTTAAAACCCACCAAACAACAGGCGCCCCATATTTGCCTGCCCATATTCAGCCTGCCCCCCTGTTTTCGCGAGAACGCTGACCCTCAAGGAACCCACGCCAAGTTGGGCGGTCCTTTTGCCGATCTGCGAAAACGAGGAGAAAACTTGTGGGCGAAAAAGGCAACCCTCTCATCTACCATGGAACCTGACTGAGGGTCCTGGAAGATGGTTTTCCTTAGGGACCGATTCACTGGGTTCCATGGCAACGTGTGTCCTCAAACCCCCTGCTAAAAGTCGAACACTTGTGGGCTAAAAAAGGCAAAATCAACCACTAAGCCAACGAACAACTCAAACACTTCAGGATTCGGCTGGGAACCACCGAGGAAACTAAGCCCAAACGAAACCAAAGCAACAAATGTATTAAATGGAAGACTATTTTCAGGCTACAGGCAGCATTGGACAGTGAGATTCAGCGTCCCAACACCATGACAGTTATATTTGGTGAGCCCGGGAATTCGTGACAGCGAAGTGAGCAAGCAAAGCAACCATCCAAATCGAACAAGTTCCTCCTTACAGTGGCGATCACCGACAGAGCCCTACTGCCTCGAATAATGTAAAACATTGACATCTGGAGCCCCACATTCATCCAATTTAGGCAGTAAGATTTTCACAGAAATCGGGTCACCATGGGTCACCCTAAAGTTCTTTACACATCCGGGTACTGGGGAAACCCTCCGAGCGGTACCATTCTCCAAAGAAGGAAAGCACCGGAGGATTCGATCGTGATCTTTCATACAGGTCCGGTATCTCTCCCTCTCAGACAAGACCCATGCATTAAACCAAACAAATCAATGATACTCCAGAGAACTCTGGTCTAAGGAATTCCCCTGCCGCACCAGGCTTTCATTTCACAGAGCAGAACCTCGATTTTTTTGGGGGGCAGGATCACCACGAATGGGAAATCAAATTCAACGGGACCCGAGAAATGATGTCGAATTGACCAGTTCCAGTTCGCCAGCTCGACCCGACTGGATTTTAGGGGGCCCCACTCAGGCAAAAAAACCACAAACAGCGGTTGCATTGAACATCGCGTATGCTACTTACCTTGTCAAACCCACAAAAAGGGCGGGTTCCTCTCAAAAAGAGAAAGATACCACCTACGTCCTCCAGTAGAGAGGTTAGAATAAGGGTACCAACTTTTTGCTATAGTCTATTTTAGTAGGGGGTAAACCTCCCAACCAAAAAAAGTGGGTGAGCAAGGGCACCTAGCTGGGGACCTAGCTTATCATCCCCTGAAATTGCGGCTTGGATGGTTTGGGGGTTGAAGCCCTTCTTGTAGCAATGGGAAAGCACCCCCGAACCAACCAAGCACTACTGGGGGACCTAGTCTCAAAAAGAGAAAGATACCAACCCAAATGCTGTAGTCTATTTCGGGGAACCCTCCCTCCCAACTTCCCAAACCCAAACTTCCAGACACGGTGACACAGCTCGGGCAATCGCTGGACCTCTCACCACCCAACGACGCGGCACGCCGACGCTCCGCTGACGCCTCCAGTGCCCCGGTGCCCAGATGCCCTCCCGCGCCTCGGAGGAGGACAAGGCCTGGAGCTCCGGGAGCTTCAAATCCTCGCCCCTGGCGCGTCGGGTCCCGCGCGCGAGTCGTAGCCAAGAGGCGACGAGTCGAGGCGGCGACGGGGAGAGGAGGCGACGAGTCGACGGGTGGCCCGGTTTGGTCGTTTCTTGGGATCCGGAGCGTTCCAAGAACCATGAAGGGCTGGGTTGTCTTTTTGAGGTTGCCCTTGAAGACCGGACAAAAAAAAGGGGGAAGCTGAGAACACGACAGAACTGGGGGTCCCCTCTTTCCAGTCATGAAAGTGGGGGTGGGGCAACCACGCAGGCAGCGATTGCCCGGCTGCGGCCAGCCTCTTGGCCGTGGACTCCACTTGCCGTATCTTCCTCTGCTTCTTGGACTTCACGTTTTCTTGAACCATGGTCTCCTGGGCGTTGGTCGCACTCGCACACCAAAGAAGGCTCGGCATCTGCAGCAAAACCCAGTCAGCTTCGGAAGGGATGATACGAGCATATGCGCATGTGAATTATCGCGTAGCGCTGCCTTTGCCTTCCACCAATGGTCAAGGCCGCCCGAAACGAATGATGGCATGTTCAACAGGAACCCTTGAGACGCTCATCCAACTGTGCATAAGTTGATGTGCATCTTGCCCAAGCCATGAACTCGCATCAAACCAATCCGGAAGCATGAAGGAACACAAGTCTTAGGGCCTTCAAGAGCTGAACTGTGGCGTGTCCGGAGCTGAACATCCCCAAGCCACGATTGAAGCGTCCAGCACTTACCATTTGAACAGTTCAAGATTGGCAACAAAGTGCCTTTAAAATCAGGGTCTACATCCATGCCTCTGGATGCTACTGAAAAATTGAGCAAACTGATGAGATCAATCCCAGGCATTTTTTGATTTCCTGACTGGAGCTTTGGCAACAATTCCTTACGCTACTTTTATTTCTTACAAAGTGACGCACCTTTAGCCACTGACTCCTTTGTGCATTTCACACACACACACACACCTGCGGCACCTGCGGACCAGTGAAGCTGGCAAGTAAATTCGGACCAGTGAAGCTGGCAAGTAAACAGCTCAACACAAGCCAGTTCAGAAAACGGGTTTGGATACGCGATTTTTGTGAGGATCCACCAACCTGCGCTTTGTTTTTGGTTTTTGAGTACTAAAAGAGTACTAAAAAAGAAGCTACAGGGGCTAAGAACGGGTGAAATCCTCAAAAAGCGCATCCAAGCCGCTTTCTAGAGTATGATATCAACTTAACTCATCATGACCAGCAAACATAGTAAGCACATGTCATGGTGAGAAGAATAAAGAATCACCCTGCTCGTGAAGCGTGAAGCTTTGGTCGGCCCTCTGTTGCTCGGATGGTTGCTCGTGGTAAACCTAGGTCCTCCAGTAGAGAGGTTAGAACAAGGGTACCCTTTTTCCTGTAGTCATTTTTAGTAGGGGAACCCTCCCAACCAAAAAAGGAGTAAAAAAGGGCACTACTGGGGGACCTAGAAACGTTTCCGCTGCGAGGCACCAGGTTGATCATGTACATCTGAGCTCCGAAGCCTGGTTCAAGCGAGGGGCCGACATAAAAAGAGCAGTCTTGTGCACTGCTCCACATGCCAAATGCAACGCTTCTGAACAAAAACTTTGGGCAGCACAAGAGTTCGGGGTGGTAGAAGGAGTTGCCCAAAAAGTTCCCAAGAACTCAGTCCTGAATGAAACAAATGGCTACAAGGGCCACATTTGTTGACTCGTCAGACCATCACCGCCAGAAGAGGCGAACAGTTACTGGTTGCAAGGTATCTGAGCAATCGACTGCGCTTCTTCAAGAGTAGGTACATGGACGTGCGAACATCGCTGGGTGAGGATTATCGATGTCGGCTGTAACTAGCATTCTCCAGGGATGAATCTAGCTCGATTCTCCCACAAATTGCAGCACAGCCTCCTTTGCAAGCTTGCGTGCCTCTCATGAGGTCAACTAGTACAGTCAAGTGGTTGCTTGTGTTGGTCAAAAGGAAATACCACTTCGGGGAAGGGGGAAGGTTGGCCTCAAATAATTATCTCTCTCTCTCTCTCTCTCGCTTACACGACTTGAATATTGATGAAACCTTTGGGAGCAATGAAACATGGACCCAAGGGAAAACACGAAACTGGTTGACTCGGACTTGGATCTGGGAGATCAGATCATGATGCATAGGCCTTCCTTCGGCTGTCCAACTTGCAGACTTGTTGCTGGAAGGCTGTGGCTTCTCAGTATAAGCTTTAAACAAATGAACCTGCTGAGAACGGAGCAATTGGACATTGAAATGCCTGGCGCAATCAGAGATTGTTCCTGGCAAGTTCCATGAGCTAGTCCAAGGGTGTTCCAAACATGTCATGTTCCGGACATGTTCCCACAAAACATGGGCGGATGATGCAAGTTCCACTGACTTCTGCATGTGTGACTGCTTGTCCGTCCAGCCAGCCGAGTAGACACGCAAACAACTTCTGGGACAGGCTCATCCACGTTGAACGGGTGGCGTGCTTTGAAAGCGGTCGCGTCCCTTGCCGGGCCTTGGAATCGAATGGTCGTCTCCTTCCTTGCCACAGCTTCCCGCAGCTTCTCCTCAGGGCGGAGCAGTGATGACTGACAAAGCTGGGGCCCGGCGCGGTTCTTGACTGCAACACCACCAGGGCAACAGCAAGGGCTGGGGCTGGCGCTCATTGCGGACCCTCTTGTTCTTGACGCACTTTGGCCGCCAGAGTCGCACTTTGGGATTTAGTTAAAGGACAACTCCCGCGCTTCTCACGTTTGTTTTGGCGTTTTTGTTTTGTTGGCCGACGCCCCATGTTGGGAACGCCCGCCCCAAATATCATGTCTGAGCAGGAAGGCAGTTCTTTGAGAGGCAACTCTTAAATAAGGCCTAAAAAAACACATTCGGAGAGTGGATGGCTGGCCTCCAGCAACCCAAGGAAATCCACATAAAGCCTGACAAAGACCAACTGCTTATCCACTCATGGGAGGTGACCAGTTGGCGCCACACCTCAAAGCTTTGTATGATTGGTTGCCATCTTGGCAGATCCTGGCAAAAAACATATGCCGCGCTCAGCATCAGTTTGTATATGGGGATCACTGAAGAAAAAAACAAGGGCCTAATAGACTATCAGTGTCTATTAGGGCCTCACAAGCAAAGGAACCATGACATGGCAAGTGCATCCCATGATGCTGCGTGCCGCCACATGACATTGCCTAATTCGGCAAGTACCAGGGCCTTTCAATGACTACAGCGCGGCCATGGAAAAGCATCGTGTGCGTTACGAGTGAAGGGCAGGGCCAGCGGCGTTTTATCGGGGCCATGGCAATCAAACGCGACAAGTCGCGCCGGGACGCACAGCAAGGTGAGGAGCCCGAATTCCGAACTAGCCCCAGGAATGTGGCTCGGCACAAGCTCAACACCGCGCTGAGCCTAGGTCCTCCAGTAGAGAGGTTAGAATAAGGGTGCAAACTTTTTCTGTAGTCTATGTTAGTAGAGGAACCCTCTCCCAAAAAAGAAACGGTAGAAGAGCACTACTCGAGAAGACCTAGGAGCAGTTTTACGCCGAGGCGCGGTGATGGAGTTGGGCAGTTTCTTCCACTCGTCGTCCAGGTTCACCTCCCAGTTCAGCGGCTCAAGTCCTGCAGCTCAGGCGACGGATGAAACACAGGGCTGTGGTTTAAGTGGAACCCACGAATCTGTGATGCAACAAAAAGGTCCCCCAAAGACCCCGCCATTTAAAGAGGGGATTCCCTTGTACTGTATGAGATAAACCCCTTGATCCCACAACCCTGAAACACATTTCAACTGCAGAAACTTGATGCCGCGTCGCCCAACTCCGCCGGGCTCCGTAAATACACCAAAGAACATTCGCCGAAATGGATGCGGGTGTCTTCACCCGAGGGAAATCTGCGGACGCTGCAAAGGTTGCAACCATTCTTTCGAGATACAGCCATCTCGAGAAGGAACCCATGACTATCCTCCGGCCTTCCCACTCCCAGTAGATGAACAACCATCTCAGTGCCCAAAGTTGGCCTCCAACTTCATATGTAGTTGGTTCTGAGCCTCAACATATATAGTCTAGCATCTACAAACCTTTCCAATCACAGCTACTTGCCCAAAGGATCCAGGAATACAAGGTGAGCACCTTTTTGGTGCCACTAAAAACATACAAGGAGACCCAAACACCTCTAAACATGTGACACCCCTGTTTTGTTGAGTCAAAACTTGAGGTAGGCAAAACCAGGCCACAACCGACAGGTCCGCCCTGGTCGCTTCGCCTGGGCTGCGCGAACCGCTCGCGAACCGCGCCTCCGGCCGTGGACTTGCCGCCCTTCTCGGCGTAGCGCTTCGCGCCAAGATCCTGGCAGACTCGAGAGGAACCCACCACTTCGCGTGCGGAGCAGATAGATGGGTTCCTCTGGTAGATGGTGGATAAAACGGAATCTAAACCAAGCAAAACCCAGCTATTCCCAAGCAAACTCATCTAAACTGGGCTG
Organism: Effrenium voratum; assembly: GCA_963377175.1. NCBI lineage: Eukaryota > Dinophyceae > Suessiales > Symbiodiniaceae > Effrenium > Effrenium voratum. The sequence continues at coordinate 314,994 of CAUJNA010001990.1, forward strand.
CCCATTTTCTGATCCCCCGCTAAAAGCTTAACTTTTAGCGGGCTAAATGGAAACTACCTCTCAACACTAAAAAGCTGAAAGGCTAAGGAACCGGATGGCTGGAAGCCACCAAGTAAAAAGGATTCGGTCCCCAGATGGCCTTTCAGCCGGTCTGGCTGATCAAGCCACGCATTTCGGCGGAATAAAAAAACCGGACGTGACGCTTCCAGCGGATGTTCTCCAGCCGTGCGTGCGGGGGCGATGGCGCGCCTTCAGGCAACGCCTCCGGAGTGCAGCGCCAGCTGACACGGCCCTATGTCATCTACCTCACGTCACATTTCGGAACAGTACAGTGATACTGTGGATGGTTGCGAAATCCGCTTCTCGCACCAGATTGAAACCAATGGAAACCATAACGTTTGTTGGTATTTACAGGGGAATCAAATCATTCCAGGGTTTCTTGGGTGGTGCAGGATTTCGTCCATCCACAGTAGATTCCCTTGAAAACCAAAAGGGGGAAAGAAGAAATATTCATGTCAGCAAATGGAAGGAGATTTGGCGCAGGCTGTTTGCACCTGAATTGCTCTCCAGGATCCCTGGCCGGCCAGCACATCCCAAGCGTGCCACTTCCTTCTTCATGACCACTGATCACAACCAGGATGTATCCCTAGGGCACTGAATTGGCTCTCCATTTCCTTGACTCCTTCTGTCGGGGTGCTCAAGTTCTGGACCTTGCATCCACAACCAACCAACCAACCCAACCAACCCAACCAACCCAACCCAACCCACCCAACCAACCCAACCCAACCCAACCAACCACCCGCCTCGCCTCCACGCGCCTTGGCCCGTTTCCCCCCCGCACGAATTTGTCGCGCGCGCCGCATTTCGCGCTTGACCGCGCCTTCCAGCGCTCAAAGAGGACGCAGGTGGGGCGAGAACTCCAAGGCCCGGATTCCTGGCAGAAATCTGCCATTTCGCCTTCAGTCCCCTAGGAACAAATGTGTATATATATATATATATATATATGGGTATGAATTTTAAATTAGGGACCCAACCTGGTGGGATTTATGTCCACCACGCACTGTTCAGGGGGTTCCCCATTTCAGCTTCCTTCCATTTCCCGGTGATATGGCTGTGTGATGTTTCACTGGACCCCCCAAAAAAATGCCGGGGTTTCCTGTTGGTGTCCCTTTACAACCAAACAAAAAAAGGTACCCTCAGAGAAAAGACCAAAAACAGACCCATCTTCAGCTTCCTTCCAATTGGTGGTTTGGAGCCGAATCGGTGGTTTGAGGGTGAAATGCAGGGGGAAGCCCCATCTACCCTCTGCAAGAACCAGGGACCCGTTCAAATCCCAGTTCCCACCAATTCAAACCACCAACTAAGGGTTACCTGACCATTTGCTCAAGTCCCCTGGAAAAAAATATACAATATTTCAAGTAGTGATAGCTTCCCTTTAAAACCAACAAGAGAAAATACACAAATTCTTAAGCAACTGGATGATATGTTCTCCCATCCACATGAAAACCGACAGAGGCACCCCACGCCATCCGCATCTGAGTGGATGGATTCGTCTACATTCACCCATGTGATTGATCCCAACCTACGGGCACTGCGGCCACTCATTCAAATCCAAGTTGCTCAAGTGGGATGCTCGAGGGCGAGGGCTCCTTTCGTTTTTTTGAGGGCACTGTACTAATGATTATTGATTGACGTTGGAAGGGAAGCAAAAATCGAAATTTTAGCAGTGAAGTGGGGATGTGCCACTAAACCGCACTAAGCAAACATGTAAAATGTTTCCCAAAAACAAGCATATGGGACCATGAAAATGGTCTGCACTGCAATGCGCCGAGCGGCACGTGCAGACTTCATCTGCAAGTGGTGCAGCATCTGCGTGGTGTCCGAGAGGCGCAAGCCTTCGTATCGGTAGGCCAACCTCGGAGCCCGAAAAAAAGCGAGCCGATAGACGGTGAGGAATCGAGGAACTAGGTCCTCCAGATCTGAGAGGCTAGAATAAGTTGGTACCACCTTTTTTTCTGTAGTCAACTTGAGGGGAACCCTCCCAACCAAAATAAGGGTACCAACTTTTTTTTCTGTAGTCTAGTTTAGTAGGGGAACCCTCCTCCAAAATCGGGTAAAAAGGCACTATACTGGGGGACCTAGGTAAGCAATGGGAAGAGGCGTATGCTGCATGTAGTCAATCACAAAGCATACAAGCTCTCTTCGTGGGGGTGGGGGCTATTACTTGCAGTTGCCCAGCAGGAACGAGGGAATGACCCCTAGAAATCATCCCCAAAATGTCCTTTCAGGGAATCCCGAGGTTCATTGCCAACAACCGGGAGGTCATTTCCTACTGAGCACAAGGGAGTTTTGCTTGAAAAAGAAGCGCATCAACTGAGGCAATGCGAAGTGCTGCATCATATGATCAGTCGTACTTTCGCTATGCAAATTGAGACACGCATCATGCTTCACCTGCCTGAGGTCGGGGCCAGACTTAGACCCGCCAGAAAGGTCACTTGCTGCTTGAAAGGAACTTTTGGTCAAAACCAAAAGCAAAGGCAAACATCGGCCAGGTGGTATCCCCAGCCCCGCCAGGTATCCCCAGCCCCGCCAGGTATCCCCAGCCCCAGAAACCTCCTGGAACCGAATCTCCTTTTGAACCCTCCTCCGAAAGCTGCCCCAAACCACCCGAAAGCTGAATAGCTTTCGGCGGTTGGGGGAAAACCAACCCTCCATTTGCTTTCGTCCCTAGAAAAAAGAAAAAAACAGACTATATGTCCAGTAGCGATAGATTCTCTTTACAGCCAACAGGAGAAACAACAAACAACATCATGTCAGCAAATGGAAGATATTGTCTCCCATCCACATGAAAACTGCCAGAGGGACCCCCAGAACGGATCCCCCAGTCAGGTTGCATGTGAGTGGATGGAATGTTTCGCTTAAATTCGCTCCTCTAATCTCCTCTACATTCATCCATGTTGAGATTTATCACAACTTAATTACTAAGGGTATTGTGGCCAATACGCTAAAGCCACGGTGAGGCAAGAGATTCGCTCGGCATCCGCTTGGGGTGCCGGGAGGCACGGTGAAGCCGATGAGCACGTCCGGCTGAGCGAACTCCGCCGCCGGGCTGGGCTTGTCCTGCGGGAGTTTGGGTGGCCGAATCGGTTTGGTGGTGCAATGGGGTTCCCATCTGGCTATGGGTCAAAACCCAAATTGTACCCCCAGTGAACATCCCAATCCAAGCACTAAAATGGCTTCTAAAATGGGTGGTGCACCTACCCCAAAATGGTACCATTGGTGTTGACCCACGGCCATCTGCCAAATGGGGGGGGGTTCCCATCTACCCTCCACAACAACTGGGGACCCGTTCAAATACCAGTTCCGACCTGCTATGGCTTACCTGACAAAGAGTTCACCCATAACATGACAACTTCAAGGGGCGATTGAGGATACGTCAGGAAAGTGGTTGGTAAGCCTTCAAAAATAACCCACATGGGAGACTTGTAACTTCTAACCATGGCAAATGGTTTGGATTGGTGGCTTGAGGCGAAAGTTTCACATCTACTCCGCTCAAATCCCAGTTCCCACCAACTTAGGGTACCTGACAGAGAGCTCACCTGTAACATGAGTACAGTACCGGTGTCCAGAAAATGGAGTTGACAGTGTGCATTGCCAAAAACAAACGTCCGTAGATACGAGATTGCATATTTATGTTGGAAGAGCTGCTCTAAGTGTGGGTCTGTACACTCTGGATAAACCTCCCTGCTAACATTGCCTATTCCTGTCCAGGAATTGCCGGACATGCTGGCCGAGACAAGTTTATCATGCTTGCAAAAAAAAATGGGTTAGTGCTGCATCTGCTCCGAGCAGTTGTTGAGCTTCTGAGTGAGTGATTCAATTGGTCCTAGCGCAAACAGCTGCCTCAAGTTCCCACACAGGTGATGAGGTGTCCGTCAAAGCAACGCCCTGTCTTTGGCACAGGGAACATGCATATCGGACTTTTGCAGGGGTCAACGCAGTTGCTCTGAACATTTGGGCCAAACATAGACATAGTTGTTTCTAAAAGGCATTTCCGGCCACTTCTTCACAAAGACCAACACATGCAAGTGAAAACTCATAGCGCGAAAGCTATTCTCCCTCCCCCTACCCCCGCCCCCCCAAACTTAAAGGCCGAACAAAACACACTGCTAAGGTATTAGTGGCTGCTCAAGTCTCACCTCGTGCTTGGTAGGGTAGGGCTTTACAACGAATGTTTAATTTATGCCAAGCGCCTCGGCTCACTAACCACTGGCTAAGTTGCTCAGCGATTACGAAGCGCTTGCCAAGGGATTGGCGAACAACTGCACAAACAGCCGAGCAGCACCCTTCTGAGCATGCTGTCTCTTGGTGAGCTTGCTCAGTGCACTCTGAAAAGGGGGGGCCCGGGGGGGGGGTCTATGATCATAGCATCTGAGCAATCATAATATGCACTGCCAGCCCGTAATTTGGCTCCTTCTCTCATCATCAGGCAAGGGGCACTACAAACAACCAGTCCTGCAGGGAAGTTGAAATTCGAGCTGCTTCTAATTCCTAGGTCCTCCAGTAGAGAGGTTAGAATAAGGGTAGCCTTTTTTCTGTAATTAATCTATTTGAGTAGGGGAACCCTCCCCCAAAAAAAGGGTAACGGGGGCACCTAGAAGCTCACACTAGAGATACCCACCTTGTAAAGTGCAAACCCAGCATTCGACTCCGTCAACGAAGGAATCACGGCCAGACTGCACTCAGAACTCCCGTCAACATTGAAGCAGGGGAATCACGAATCACAAAAACTTGACAAAGAACTCCAGTGCTTGCAGGGAGTGGCCTTGACATATCTTTTTTTCTGGGCTGTCCTCAGACCTGCTAAAACTTTAACTTTTAGTTGGTTAAATGGAAATCCCCACTAAACAATAAAACGCTATCAAGCTAAGGGTGGCTGGGAACCATCAAGTCTTCAGAAGCATTCGGACCTGCTGACCTAACAAAATAGTCGACGTGTCACCAAAGGCCCGCCTTGGCGACAAAGGGAACTGCCAAAAGCCTCCGGCTGGAGGGGGCCTGGCCAGTCGCATGTCAGAAATGGATCATCCGGATTTGCCTCTACGAGATATGGCCATGGGTCAAAAGCCCGTACCCCCAGTGAACATCCCAATCCCCACCAAAAAAGACTAAAATGGGTGATGCACCTACCAACCAAAATGGGATCCCATTGGTTTTGACCCACGTTGCCATGTGGAGAAAAATGGATGACAATGTAGCTGGGTTGGCTGTATAAGTGTTTAAAAACATGGGACCCTTAGTGTAGCATGTCTCCGTTTGCAGCTTCCTTCAAGCCAAGAAATCCAATCCTCAGCCGGAACGAACGAATTGTCAGGAACCTCTGGGAACTATTCCCTCCATGTGCTTAAGTCCCCTGGAAAAAAATGAAAAATATGTCCAGTAGTGATAGATTCCTTTTAAAACCAACAGGGGAAAAAACAAAAAAAACATATTCATTTCACCAAATGGAAGATTCAAGAAACCTTGGCATTTCAGCTCGATCAATTTGATCCCAGGCAACAGGCGACCACTTTTCGGCGGCGAGATAGTCCGCGATTGATTCCATTCCCTGGGTTTTGTAGGTATGTAGCTATGATCTTTGCAGGTTTGTAGGAAATCAAGTCCCTTGGTTTTGTATAGAACCATCTTCCAAGACGTTCCTTTCGGTTTTCAAAGGCTGGTTCGTTTTCCACGTCCATTCCATTCTCCAAGCGAACCAGCGCCCTGCGGGCAGTTTGGCGGCGCCTTTCGGCGGGGAAAGGAAACAAAGTGTTTCAATTCGGGCGCGAAAGGAAACAACCGCAAACAGGGATCCGGATGCATTCTACACCTGAACACTGCAACTTGTAAATGGAGGGTGTCCAACTTTATTCTGTTGAAAAAGAGCCATGTTTCAACTGGTTGCAAAATGGAGATCTTTTAAGGAGCCCTGACAAACCGGGGTTGATTTGACAGGGTTTCGGCTGATCTGCGGGATACTTTTCGCAGTGCATCCATTCCGGCCTAGAAGACCAACAGGCCAACAGGAAATGGCTGGTGACCCACTACATACTTGCATTTGCTTAAGCCCCCTGGAAAAAGAAGCAAGATACAAGAAACAAACAAACAACATCCAGTAGTGATAGCTTCCCTATGACCACAACGAACAAGCTCATTTCCTATAACACCAACAAGGGACCACAACAAAGAAACTCATTTCCTATAACACCAACAAGGGACCACAAAAAACAAGCTCATTTCAGTACATGGAAAGTATCGGCTTGCCATCTTCGTCAGATCCCCATCCCTGGGTCCCCGTGGCTCTCTCTCGCCTTTTCGTTTTCAGGGGTCGCAAGCTCGCGCTCCGTCAGCAGCCCGTACCTCAAAGCGAAGGCCGTGAGATCCTTTCGGACGGCCCGGAGATTTCGGCGCGCCTTTTTTGGAAGGTAACCCCTCCCCCCATTTTTGGTGGTTCAAAGGGAAACCCGGAAACCAAAAGGAACAAATACTGTGTGGGGTCCCCTCAAAAAGAAGACAGACCCATTTGTTTCTGCTGGATTGTTTTAAGACAATAACAAACTATGGCAACATACTCTTCCATTTGCTTAAGCCGCCTGGAAGAAAACAACATATTTCCAGTCGTGCTCGATTCCCTTTAAAACTAAAAAGGGAAAAGTCCAACCTGACATGCCTATGGGGAACATGGTTCTTGCAGTGGCAAAGCCCTATTTGATGCCAGTGGAAGCAAACAGCTGGCATTCCTGAAACGTAGTCCACCGACCATCCACCAACTAGGCTCTGCTCAGGCACTTTGACCCGCATATTAGCACTCACATACTTTGTGTTTCAATAATCCTCTCAGTTTTCCATTTGCAAAGCTGCATGATCGCATGATTAGAGTTAGGCCCAGTTCTAGAATCTATATTTCAGTGTTTGCTTCACTTTGAGTCACTGGTACAATGTAAAATGTATCCTAAGTCTACCCCAGATCACACGAGGGGCGCTGACTGGATCGGGTCTGCGCCTGGAGGGGTGGCTACGGTACCCGCATCCCAAGGCCCAATAAGAGTATGGCGTATTTTTTCGTGGGGTCTGGTCGGTGGCTCCGTTGTGAGAATTAGTTTTTCTATTGGGTTAGAAGGTGATTGTGCGAAAGAGCGAGTTTGTTTCATGCTCATTGTGGCCCCCGGTCGCCTTAGGCGTTGTTCTTTTCCATATCTCACCTATGTAAAACTAGCTTGCCCCACCCTTCTGGCCTCCTTCTCCTGGGAACAAGCAGGGAAAAGAAGACCGGTTTCTATTTCCACACTAGTAGTTGCATTATCTAGGTCCTCCAGTAGAGAGGTTAGAATAAGGGTACCAACTTTTTCTGTAGTCTATTTCAGTAGGTCCCACTTAAGCCCAAATAACAGTACTAGTTGGTCCTTTGACTGGCGCAGTCAGAGGGGAAATGGCAGTGCGAACCGTCCGAGTGCATGTTTCTCTGAGCGACTGGACTCGGTCGATCTTTGAGAGCACGTGCGGCACCAGACTGAACAACCACTCACGACCAAGGGTGAGAAGCTTGCCGATCATGCCGTCCGCCTGAAGCTTGCAAGGCAGCGGCAAGAAGAGCTTCAGAAACCACCACCCCGTGTTCGATCACATGAGGGATCACTAAATGTTTGGCTGCTAGTTTCCATGGTCCTGCTGATTCTACTTCTGCACTTTGCTAAGGTTCAGCGCCTCCAAGGGAAGCCACTAGCAAAGACAATGGCAATCTTACCTGCTTGCAACAGGGTGACTCGACTTCTCCAGAGGAACTGAATCGGAACAAACAACCCTGACCACTTGTGCTTGAACATCCAAACCCTTCCACAGAATGCACACTCCAATCCACAGATCCATGTTGGAAACCAAGATCCATTGCTTGGAGTTTGAGGTGAAACGTTGAAAGGCTTAAGCCAGCTTGTGGTGTGGTACAATCGTCGGCTGCGCAGAATGGCTGCAATCAACAAGCAATCTCACTGATGTCTGTTAATTCTTAGTGGTTCAAATGGAAATTCGAGGTCAAAAGGTCGATTCGAATTGGGGCGCGATTCCCATACCGAGCAGCAGCAGAAGCATTCTCTTGCATGGGCTATGTTATTCTCCCTGCAGACATGGAATTTCCACGAAAAAGAAAGGGCACCACATGAAAGAAAACCAGAAGCTAGGCACATGGCTAAGGATAGCAAGACAGTGGACCTGTCTTCGTGTTAGTTGGCCTGTGTTGGACACATGACATTGGACTCGAATGTCGGGATCCGTACTGCAACAACTTCATGTCATTGGTCAGGAGTATAACGAAGCACATTATCATCCCTCAAGTTGAACTAAACTCTCCATGTCAACACGAAAGGCACCACCGTGATCGAAACCTGCTAACGAACTGAACTGTCCGTTTTCTGGCACTGCAAAAAGTCAAACACTTTTAGTGGGTCAAGTAGAAACGCAGCCACTAACCAACTCAAAAGATCTAAAAACCTAAGGAACCGGACGGCTGGTAACCACCCAGTGAATCGAAGGGGTGTGCTAAGGGGTGCAAATCCCTCCGGCGCCTTTGATTCCACCTTGCTCCTGACGCTGGACTTCAGAAGCTCCGACAGTTCCATCGATAGGAAGTCGCACACGTCCTCCGGACCAGCAGTAAACCACAAGTTGCTCAGTCAAAACCACCACAACTGCGCCAAAGGGGGTGTATCTTTTTGGGGTTGAACCCCCCGCAAAAACAAATGGCCTTTTTTCCCGTGTGTTTCCTGAATACACACCAAGCAAACAAGGGGTACCAACTCAAAAAAAAACGAGGACGCGAACCCACCGGTCCGGTGCGGCTGGCAGTCGCTCAGTCGGTCAGTCGCTGCAGTCCTTGAAGTCGACAGACTCCCGGAACTTCTCGGCCTGCCGATCGAGGAAGCGGTCGGATCTCCCGATGTGTTCTTATTCCGGTAACCTGTGGGACACCAAGGGAAACCGCCCTCTGGCATAGAAGATCACCACCGGATGGGACAGGGAAACTTTTGAATCCGTAACCTGGACATCATTGCAAGGGAAACCGCCATCTGTCAGAAAAGATTAAGGAACCTTGAATCCGCCTGTGGGACATCAAGGGAAACCACCCTCCGGCATAGAAGATTCGCCGGAATCTAATCCGACTGTGGGACATCATTGCAAGGGAAACCGCCCTCCGGCACAGAAGATGATCCGGACTCTGTGTTAACCACGAGAATGGTGGGACACCAAGGGAAAGGACGCCACGGGAAACCACCATCTGTCAGACAAGATTAAGGAATGTTTCTTCTCAACCCTGAGAATGCAATGCGGTGAGGAAGGTGAAGGTGGCTGTTGAAAGTAAGTAGTTCGCTCTGCTTTGCGGAGTCAGAAAAGATGTCTGAATGTAACAACATGAGCAGTTTCAGAACACTTTCAAGGAAGCAACTATCACAGCCTTGCACCTCACAGAAAATGGGCAAGTGATATCAATTCGAGGGAACCATGTGTGGGATGGCGATGCCATAAAACAAGAATACCGTTTCCCATCTAAATGAGCACTCAAGTGGTCTAGCTGATTGGGTTCAACGTCAACCGCAAAGCCTAAATTTCCCTAGCTACAAGCAAATATTAATTAGCATACTCATGCTGGGTGCGCGGAATGTCTGAGTTTTCAAGAGCACTATTTCGTAGTTGAACAGATCACGACTTGGTTCGAAGCCATCCCCAATAAGCAGCCAATTGAAGGGGCCCCACGGCACCCCTCCAAATAAACCCGAGCTGAATGATGGCTCTGGACGCACACAACTTTGATCCTGGCCAGCTTGTTATCCTCGGATCCCAAGCCCTGAAAATTGGGGAGCTGCGTGGCCAGAAGCCTGGAAGCTCTGCGACATCTAAGTCAAGAACAGGGATCTCTCGCCCACTGCCTGGTATGTCGGGATCCCTTCTCAACGTTTGACTGTCTTGCCACTTTCGCAAATCTCGCGGGTGACAGCCCTTTTGCACTACGTGACATGGGTAGGGTCGCCTTCCGCCAGTCACCGTTTGGGCATCAGCACTCAAATGACCTGCTTCCATTTGGATAAGACCCCTGGAAAAAAATGTAATATTTCCAGTAGTGATAGAATCCCTTTAAAACCAACAGGGGGAAATAAACAAGTATTCTTAAGCAAATGGAAGCCTGGATCCTTCACACCGCTGCATACAAACCTCTGCCTCAGCGCGGGTGACGATCCAGCACGCCAGCCACTCAGCTAATGGCCTGCAGGACGCTTAGCTCAAAATGCTCAGCCAACATCCGGAAAGCTGCAAGTCTAGGTCCTCCAGTAGAGAGGTTAGAATAAGGGTACCCATTTTTTTCGGTAGTCTTTTTTAGTAGGGGAACCCTCCCCCAAAAAAGGGGAAAAGTTGGCACTACTGGGGGACCTAGAAGTCATCTTCATTCTTCTCACATTCTATGGCCATGGGTCAAAATCCAAAAATCGTACCCCCAGTGAACATCCCAATCCAACCACTAAAATAGGTTCCAAAATGGGTGGTGAATTCACCTACCCCAAAATGGTATCCCATTGGTTTTGACCCACAGCCCTATGGAAAATTAATGCCGTAGCCAGCGCAAGACGCGCTTTGCCACGCTTTAGCAACCACAAGGAGGAGGCGCGACCCTTCGCCCGGGCGGCCTCCAGGAGGGGCCAATCGGTCGTTTGCGCACATGAGGCACGGTCAAAATTACTTACCTACGGCCGTTTCGCTACATAGTTTGAGAGTCCCCTATCGTTTTCCATCGTTTTCCATGTCATGCGGAAGACCCGAACACACGCACAGGGCCCACGTGTTCGGCCCCCGCTGCATTCCCCGGCTCTCGCATTTCTTGGCCTTTTCCGAGCTTTTTCACGCTCATGGCATCTATTCTTAGAGATCACGCACGGGTGCATGCAGTATTCGAGAAAGCTAGCGCATTTAGTTCCTGTACTACGGAAGTCCTTGTGGAAGGGACTGCTCAATAAGCCCTCAAACGTAGCTATTGGTTGCTGGAATCAACCGTTCCTCTGATCAAAGCCCAAGTCCGCAACTTTGCCTTGCCCCACCAAGCTAACAAGAGGGCCACTGCGTTCACGTGAACTTGCAAGGGAAGGCACGTTGCGAACCGACGATCCAAGCAACTGCAAACCACCAACGAAAGGATTCCTTGCTCCAATCACACACGGACCCACACACGCACGCACACACACACACACACACACACACACACACACACACACACACACACTGTGCCAACATGCTCAAGCTCGTGTCAGCCTTCCACACCGTGTCGCCTCCTACTGCTCTTGCGAGGCGCCGCGAATTCTCATAACCCCCACGAAGCTCGCTCTCGATTGCCAATGGCGGGAGCCTCGACGTTTTGCTTAAGTCCCCTGGAAAAAATACAAATATGTCCAGTAGTGATAGATTCCCTTTAAAACCAACAGGGGAAAATATAAAACATTCTTAACCAAATGGAAGCACAGTGTTTCAGTGACCACAGCGTCCCATGCTCAAAGCCAGCAAAAGAGAAACTTCCTGAGCTGCAGCTCAAGCACTGCTTCCTTCTGGCTGCAACTGGTGGTGCTTTTTGGCTGCCTATGAACCTACTACTTCTGGCAAACGTGAGACGAATGCCCGAATGACAATTTGGATCCAAAACCAAGGCCCTCACTTTGTTTGGCAAATTTGCGTAACAGAACCCCCCCCCCTCTGGATGGAATCTGTTCGGGATGTGGTGAAGAAAGAGTGGTCATTTCGCTGACCTTGTGTCCAAGAAGAATTGTCAGACAAGTTGCTCATTTTGAACAATGTGCGGTTGGTGCATGCGCCGTTACCCCAGAAATTAGAGAAGAACATGTTGTCAAATGAGCAAGGTCTAGTCAAGCGGGCCCTTTCGGAAAAGAAGTTCAGACAACCGGCGACGGTGCAGCCCCATGTCCGGCCCACTTTCTACATGCCTCCGGAGGTTGTTGTCGTACCAGGGCCGGCTAAGAAGCACCAAATGCGGCTGCTTCTGCAGAGAAAGCTGCTCATAGCCTGTCCCATCTTTGCAATTCTTTGGGACGTGTATCTTGAGGTAAATACGGCATGTAAAACTGGTTCTGCAAACCCATGCAACCATGACCTTTGGCGGATCAACGGGAAATGGAAACCCAAGAAGAAACTAGCCAAAGGGGAGCCACGCCGAACACATACATCAGCCTTTGACAGAGGCTCAGGACACAAGTGTCCCAAGCCATCATCCAATCTGCAAGATCCAACCGGGCTTTCTTACTAAAACTATTGGACGTGCATGACATGAGTTACAAGCTGTGCCATGTTGGCAAACGAGGTCAATGAGTCAATGAGTCAGGAGCCTTTGTCACTAGACGTTGCTCGCGAACAGGCTTTGGTTGTGGCCAACATGCGACGTGAAGCCAATGGGTACCAACGTATATCCCTCAGCAAACATATTTCGATTGGGCTCCCTAGCATTTGTATCTGAAAAAAACAATCAATCAAACCGAGAAACCAAGAAACCAACCAACCAACCAATCAATCAACCAATCAACCAATCAACCAACCAACCCACCAACCCACCAACCAACCAATCAGTCAGCCAATCAAACCCAAACCTCAGAATAAATCTGCTGAAGCACAGAAGAACCGGCCAAAGGAAAAACAGGAGTCGGGCGAGGGAAACGTCCAGGTCAGTTAATCCAATGCTTTATGGTGGCCTTCCATTTGCGACACGCCCCTGGCAAAAAAACAACATATTTCCAGTAGTAACAGGTTCCCTTCAAAACCAACAGCTGAAAATCAAAACAAATATTCGCCTCAGCAAATGGGCATGGCTCTAACATGAGACTTTGGGCACCAAGCTTGGTTGCTGTTGACCCCCCTCCAAAAAGTTGATCACTTTTTGGGGGGTTTAGTACGGAAAACCCAACCTCATTTCAACCAAAAAGTCAAAGTCTAAAGATCCCGTTGCCCGATAGCAGTCAAGAAAGTGGCAGGTGCATCAGGGAAGTGGTGATCGTAAACCTGGTAACCCACCAAAGCCATGGTCATAAGAGTCTAAGAGGGCTGTAACCAGGCCAGAAAAAAAAGGAAAAAACACAAACTAACCAGGGCTGTTACCATGGTTGTAAGTCTACTAACCACTTTTCAATCCAGAAAAAGAAAAAAAGGGGGAAAAAAAAAACGGCCGTCAACCGCATCCGAGCGCCAATGACGTCGTCTCGGCCTTGAAGCACGATCTGCGGGATCCGCTCCTCCAAGTGGCAAACGCAGGCCGTGGCGTCCTCCCCGACCTGAACGGAAGGGCACCGGAGGGTGCTGAAGGGTTTCAGATTTTTTTGTTTTAGGTCCTCCAGACTTGAGAGGATAGAATTAGTTGACCAACTTTTTGTTGTAGTCTAGTTTAGGGGAACTTTTTTCCCTAGGTCCCCAAGATCTGAGAGGTTAGAATTAGTTGGTACCAACTTTTTGCTGTAGTCTAGTTTAGGGGAACTTTTTTCCCTAGGTCCTCCAGATTTGAGAGATTAGAATTCGTTGGTACCAACTTTTTGCTGTAGTCTAGTTAAGGGGAACTTTTTTCCCTAGGTCCTCCAGATTTGAGAGTTAGAATTAGTTGACCAACTTTTTGCTGTAGTCTAGTTAAGGGGAACTTTTTTCCCTAGGTCCTCCAGATTTGAGAGGTTAGAATTAGTTGGTACCAACTTTTTGCTGTAGTCTAGTTTAGGGGAACATGTTCCTTAGGTCCTCCAGATTTGAGAGGTTAGAACTAGTTGGTACCAACTTTTTGCTGTAGTCTAGTTTAGGGGAACTTTTTCCCTAGGTCCTCCAGATTTGAGAGGTTAGAATTTGTTGGTACCAACTTTTTGCTGTAGTCTAGTTTAGGGGAACTTTTTTTCCCTAGGTCCTCCAGACTTGAGAGGATAGAATTAGTTGACCAACTTTTTGCTGTAGTCTAGTTTAGGGGAACTTTTTTCCCTACTCCAGATTTGAGAGATTGGAATTAGTTGGTACCAACTTTTTGCTGTAGTCTAGTGTAAGGAAACTTTTCCCCCTAGGTCCTCCAGACTTGAGAGGATAGAATTAGTTGGTACCAACTTTTTGCTGTAGTCTAGTTTAGGGGAACTTTTTTTCCCTAGGTCCTCCAGATTTGAGAGGTAGAAATTGTTGGTACCAACTTTTTGCTGTAGTCTAGTTTAGGGGAACTTTTTTCCCTAGGTCCTCCAGACTTGAGAGGATAGAATTAGTTGACCAACTTTTTGCTGTAGTCTAGTTTAGGGGAACTTTTTTCCCTAGGTCCTCCAGATTTGAGAGGTTAGAATTAGTTGGTACCAACTTTTTGCTGTAGTCTAGTTTAGGGGAACTTTTTTCCCTAGGTCCTCCAGATTTGAGAGATTAGAATTAGTTGACCAACTTTTTGCTGTAGTCTAGTTTAGGGGAACTTTTTTCCCTAGGTCCTCCAGATTTGAGAGGTTAGAATTAGTTGGTACCAACTTTTTGCTGTAGTCTAGTTTAGGGGATCCCTGCCAACCAAAAAAGGGTGAGAAAGGGCACTACTGGGGTTCTGAGCATAGGTGGCCTTTTTGGAAACATTGATGGCCCTGGTAAATGGAATAAACCGTCATCTAAACCAGTGGCAATTGAGTTTTTAACCAAACTTATGCTTCTGAAGGGTTTCATGTTTTTCCGGATTTCTCTGCGGCTTTGACAATTTCGGCAGGAAACTGACGAAAATCTCAAATGCTATCCAACTCAGCTCAACAAAGTCTCTAGTAACAAGAGATCTGCGCCAGAAAAAAATCTGCGCGGGACTCCCTGGACCATTTGCTTGAACATATTTAGCAGGTTCTTTTTGCTCAGCTCAAACAGGGGCAAACACCACAGCATCCCGAAGCAGCAAATGAGCAGAGCCCAAAAAAGGATTAACCTAGGAATGCACGAGTCCTTGCAGCTTGAACGGAGGGCTCAGTTGTTCAGTGACCCTGGAAAAAAAGGATGGGAACCCTTTTTGGGGCTTGGACCATTTTTCGTGAGGCAGCCACCAAAAAAAAGGAAAATCATTGTTGCCACTGAACAACTGAGAGGGAAGACTTCAAGTGACCGAACTCAGCCATTGCAGTTCTATCCCAAAGACATTTCACAGCGTCTCGGCCGAAGGGATGGGACGGCAGCGATTGTCTAAGGGTTTTTGTATTACCTGGGAATACACCCACTGGGTATTGACCCCATTTGGATCGCACATTTCCGGATAAAACCGTGTTATATTGAACCATTCTGGGTCATTTCCCAAGGGTGTAATCCCAGGGGGATACAAAAACTCTCACAGATTGTGAGAAAACATGTGCCATGAGAAGGCCTTCAACTAGCTGTTCCGAGCCCTTGTGTGGTTACCTCTGGCAAAAGCTGCCCAGAAAAAAAGAAAAAGAAAAAAAGGCACCAGCTTTTGTGGTGAAAGTTTCCCGGTGAAAGCCGCCGGACACAAACAACTCGCTTCCTGAGTTGATTGGCCCAAAAAAGTCCAAACTTTGTGTTTACCACCAAAATGGTCTTCCCAAAAAGTGACTAAAGTCCATGAACTCAGGGAGTGAGACAACAAAACATAACAAAACTGCGGTGGACGGTTTTTTCCCGTGGAACACATTCCCTTGCTTGCACCGCTCATGGTGTTTTTATTCCGAGCCAGGCGGAGCGCCCCGCCTTGCCGGGGCAATTCCGCAGCTCTGGAAAGAAGGTGCCTGACCCAGCGCCGACCGCTTAACCACCAGGGGGCCAATGCAAAACGGCCGGAACCGCGGGAATCCCCAGGACCTCCACAACTTAAATCTCTGTGATCGCTGTTTGCTGGTGAAGCACGCGTTGCGTGTGTTTCTTTTACAAGGCTAGTGCGTTTCTTCGCGGAGAAGCGGGGAATGAACACTCTCCAAGCGCCCCGTCCTTCAGCTTCTCAACCAACTCTAAATCTGAAGCGCTTGCTTGCGATCTTCGCGAAAAGCTCCAAGTACAAAAACATATTGGCTGTGACCAGGTGACAAATTGGTACCAGTTCAACCCACTAATTCGTCCCAGATTGTGTTTCCACTTTGCCCGACATGTTTTTGTCTGCTCCAATATGCTTCAACACGGCTGGTGTGCAATTGACAATCATATGCTGATATCCGCCGACCCCTGCTCCTGAAAGGGGGAGGCGCACGGGAAGGGTGCTGCGGATGCGTTGCCACGATGATAGTTATCATCACCATTGGAGATGCAGAGGATGCTACGATGCATCATCATCATCATCATCATCATCATCATCATCATCATCATCATCTGCAATCTTTTTCATATCATTATCATTATCATCATCATCATCATCATCACCACCATCATCATCATCATCATCATGCTGATACGTAGTGGTCACCATGTCTTTGTATAGTATACATTTCAAGTGTGGCGTTAGAGCCCATTGGTGATGCAAAAGATGCGTGGACATGATTATCATGATGATGAGATTGGAGATGCAGAGGGTGCGTAGTCATCGTTATCAACATGACTGTTGGTGATGCAGAGGATGCACGATGATGGTTATGCTCGATGATGATAACGGTGATGATGACGATGATGGGCGACGGCCATGATTAGAGCCGATTGGAGATGCAGAGGATGC
Organism: Effrenium voratum; assembly: GCA_963377175.1. Taxonomy (NCBI): domain Eukaryota; class Dinophyceae; order Suessiales; family Symbiodiniaceae; genus Effrenium; species Effrenium voratum. Next base: position 331,693 of record CAUJNA010001990.1, read on the forward strand.
GTAGTCATCGTTATCATCATGACTGTCGGTGATGCAGAGGATGCACGATGATGGTTGTCATCGATGATGATAACGGTGATGATGAGATTGGAGATGCAAGTCATCACTATCATCACGATGATGGTTATCATCGATGATGATGACAATCATAGGCGACGGCTATGATGAGGATCCTTATCTTTTTCATATACGATTCAAAAGTGCTGTTAGAGCCGATTAGTAGGTGCGTAGTGATCGTTATCATCATGACTGTTGGCGATGTAGAGGATGCACGATGATGGTTATGATGACAATCCTTTTATCATCATTATCATCATGACTGTTGGTGATGCTGGTTATCATCGACGATGATGACGGTGATGATGAGATTGGGGCGCGTAGTCATCATTAGCATCATGACTGTTGGTGATGCAGAGGATGCACGATGATGGTTATCATCGATGATGAGAACGGTGATGATGACGATGATGGGCGACGGCTATGATGACGATCCTTATCTTTTCTATATACGATTCAAAAGTGCTGTTGCACGATGACGATGATGATAACGGTGATGATGAGATTGGAGATGCAGAGGGTGCGTAGTCGTCATTATCATCATGACTGTTGGTGATGCAGAGGATACACGATGATGGTTATCATCGATGATGAGAACGGTGATGATGACGATGATGGCACTGGGCGGCAGCCCTTAAATAAATCTATAGTAATATGGCCATGGGTCAAAACCCTGTACCCCCAGTGAACATCCCAATCCCCAATAAAATAGACTAAAATGGGTGGTGCACCTACCCCAAAATGGTACCATTGGTTTTGACCCACAGCCATATAGTCTTATTCCTCAAATGCCCAGTGGCCATGGGAAAGAAAGGGCATCCTCTTTTGTTTAGTTGAGTTTCAAGAAGAACCCTTCCCCACAAAAAAATGGAAAAAACGGCGGAAACCACTGGGCAAGTGGGCATTCTGACTCTGAACATTGGACACTTCAGAGGTCCCAGGCTCATTATGAAAAGCTAGACATCGCGCCCGGTTGGAAAGGAACGAAAACGCCCCTTGCTGTTGGAAAACGAGACTCGTGGCCATCCTCCGCTCGCAATCAGCCCAAGACACCGTGCAAGAGTTGCAAAGTCCTGGACCGGCGCATGGCAAATGGAACCGAGGCTCACGCAATTTGTGTGGTGAAACCATGTTGCGATGTCACTATGTTCGGAAGCCCTCAAAATTCACAGTCCAGAAGTAACACCTTGCAGAACCCCGGGGTTGTTGCAGCCTCTCCCCCTTTCGGCACCTGAAGTGCTTGAAAACCTTGAGCCACCTCTTCAAGTTGGCCCCGTTTTTTGGTTTTGTTTCTCCCCCAACAGCTGAAAGCTAAGGGGTCTCAGCCCAGATAAGGTTTGGGGGTGGCTTGGGGTCAGGTTCAAGGCAGGTTCCAGAGGTTCCGGGGTGGTCTGGTGCAGGCCAGGTGTAAGGTTCAAGGAAGGTTCCGGAGGTTCTGGAATGTCTGGTGCAAGGGCCAGGTGTAAGGTTCAAGGCAGGTTCTGGAGGTTCCAGGTGGTCTGGTGCAGGTCAGGTGTAAGGTTCAAGGAAGGTTCCAAGAGGTTGCGGGGTGGTCTGGTGCAGGCCAGGTGCAAGGTTCAAGGCAGGTTCCGGAGGTTTCGGGGTGAAGGCCAGGTGTAAGGTTCAAGGCATGTTCCGGACGGTTCCGGAGGTTCCGGGGTGGTCTGGTGCAGGCCAGGTGTAAGGTTCAAGTCCGGAGGTTCCGGGTGGTCTGGTGCAGGCCAGGTGTAAGGTTCAATGCCCAGGTGTAAGGTTCAAGGAAGGTTCCGGAGGTTTTGGGGTGGTCTGGTGCAGGCCAGGTGTAAGGTTCAAGGAAGGTCCGGAGGTTTCGGGGTGGTCTGGTGCAGGCCAGGTGTAAGGTTCAAGGCAGCGGGGTGGTCTGGTGCAGGCCAGGCGTAAGGTGAAGAACTGAAGTCTGAGACGCAACGAGCAGACAAATCCTTGACCTTCAGCGCCTAGCTGTTGGGGATACCACCTAAGCTTATGTTTTAACCCGCGCGGAAAAAAAAACAACGAAGACCCGCCGAAAAGAAAAGATTCGCCTGCCGCGGCATGGCCCTCGTCGTTGAGGAAGAGCGCGTCCAGCAAGTGGACAGCCAGGTTCCAGCGCTCGCAGCCCAAGTCGTACCTGCGCCGGCTTTGGCGCTTTGGGCTGAGGCCTGGGGTCGAGAAAACGGCTTGGAATCCCAATCTGTGGATCCACTCTGTAGGACTTTCAAGCACTACAAAAAACGGGGGAAGAGGTGAAAATCCACGAAAGGCGCATCCAAACACACACTGGCTTGATTGTTTTTGGAGGTCTTTCCCCCCCAATAAATCGCTGCGTCGAACAAACATTGTGCGCTATCGCAAAGGCAAAGGGAAAGGCGCATCCAAACCGTTTTCATCCTTACAAGTCCATCTGAGCCTTGGAAAATGCCAGGTACTCGGATCCTCTGGGTTTCGCGGGGCTGATCTACAAAGAATCCAGCCTGAAAGTGCCTTGGCCCCCAGCCTCTTTCTCACAAAAAAACAAAAAACAAAAACATATAACCCCCATGGGCTGAAGGGGGAAAAAAAGTCTACCCCCATATTTGTTGAAAAAAGGTGGCCCCCGTGGTTCTACCAACCCTCCACGGTTCTATGAATCTTCCATGCCAACATGTTCTGACAAGCAAGCCAGGCATTTTGAGCGCCCGAAATCAACATTAGTTTACTTGCGGACACTGCATTTGATTGATGCGTTCAGCAAGTGCTCAACATCTTGTTTCACCGGGACGTCAGACGAAACCCAGCTCGTGTTTATGCCCTTCCGTCAAAGAATCCCTAATAGTATCCCCGCTAAACGCAGGCCCTCATGAATCAACCAGGGTAGGGCACTGCCCGCAGCGAGAACAACTGGGCTGCAGTTTGCTTGACCGGTTGCCCTGGGGCCCTGGGAGAAAAGGAGACCTGTTTTGGGGGCGAGCGGGGAACCAACCAAACACGAAGCTAGAAAGGTGCGATGCAAAACTGGGGCTTAGGTACAAGAAAGCCAGCCAGAGCTCGCTTCAGCCAACGTGAGTGCTGGTTGTACACACGTCACAGACTAGCTTGATTCCATCGCAGCAGACAGCAGGTTTTTGCCCCTGGTTCCATTTACCAGGGCTTCATTTTGGGTACCTATTTTTGACCCACAGCCAAATGATGACTTCCAGAGACATGCTTACTTGTCCTGTCGAAAGGACCAAAAATGCCAGGGACTCTGGGCTGCTAGCCCTTCGTTCCGGTCGGCGCTCCAGAAGACTGCTAACGAACCGAGCCACAAAATTGCGTGACCTGGGGGTTGATCAAAAGGTCGTTCACCTTTGGGGAAAACCCACTCAAAAAATGATACTGTGGATGGACGAAATCCTGCACCACACCAGCAACCCTGGAATGATTCGACTCCCTTGCAAATACCAACAATTACCCAAATTCCCATGGTTTCCAAGTGGTGCGAAATGGATTCCGTCCATCCACATTATGTCCTATTAAATTGGACAAGTTACCCAGCCTGCCAGGCATTGGACCCTTTTTCGGCGAAGTGAACATGTCCCAAGCCATTCTGGGCTGACGTTATGGCACATGTTCGTAGCAGGCAATCATTTGCAGGGCGAAATGCTAAGTCAAAAATTTGGGGGAAATCTCAAAAGGCAACAGTTGTCATGGAGATCTCCAAAACGCTGAATTTGTGGAAAAGCCAACCGAAACAAACAGACACATACAAAGGCGCGGATGACCTCTCATCTGTCCCGATTAGAAAACTGAAGGCACTGGCAAAGAATCGAACCAAACCACTGAACCCCTGAGTCTTTCTTTGGAGTCAATACCCCTGTTTTGTGGTCCTAAAGGGAAGGCCAAAAGGAACACCAACATTTTGGGCGGGGTCCAACCTTAAAAAAGACACTTGCCATACCGTGGATGGATGACACACCTAAGAAACCCTGGAATGATTCGATCCCCCGACGAAAAAAAAAAGAAAAAGAGAGAGAAACAAAAAAAAAACACGACAAAAAAAAAGACACAAAAGCCATGGCTTCAGCCGTCAATCCGTCCATCCCGCCCATGTTCCATGGGCACATTTCGAAGTTGCCGATGGGAAAGTTCAGCTCCGACTTCAAAGGGTGCAAGACGAGGTCCACCTCACCAGAGGCGTTTTTGGATGGGATCGGGGGAATGAAGCGGACCGGGAGTCCCGAAAGGAAACCGGGCTGGAGTCCTGGAAGGAAAAAGCGTGGCCAGGTTAGGGGTCGTTCCATGTCTCATTTCCTGCGAGATTAAGCAAGTTAGAACGCATTTTTGTTTGCTCTTGGATTCAATGGAGGATTTTTGGCATTTGGCCTGCTTGGCCCTTTGTGGAACACATCAACGCTCACAAGCACAATCTTTGCCTGTAAGTGCATTGATAGATCTGCACACAGCGTCCGGAAAGATTGTGCTCATTGTGCTTACTCCTTCGATCTGCAAAGAGCGTTTGAGAGAATCTTGACGGTCAGGACTGCGGGCAAAATGTCAAAAAGTAGACTGTGCGGCCTGCAGCTTGCATGCGTGAGATGAGACTAGGTCCTCCAGTAGAGAGGTTAGAATAAGGGTACCCTTCTTTTCTGTAGTCTATTTTAGTAGGGGAACCCTCCCCCAAACAAGTTGGTTAAAGGGCACCTAGCTGGGGGACCTAGGAGAAGTCCTCTTCTTGGACCAGCCCACACCATGGATAGAAAACCCAGCGCATCGAGTCCCCAACGTAGTCGATAGCCCGGATCCGCAAGTTTGACCCGCCTCATCAATCAGCGCGCAGCTGTTCTTGCGAAGCATCCCCTGGGCGAAATTTGTGAAAAACCACGGACTTCTGTCGCGACTCTGCCCACACTCATCTGGTTGATGCCTGGCGGCTCCTGTGTTTGCTCTTTTGCTTCTCGTCTCACTACCGGTCCAAGTTGCCTAGACATAAAATGTGCACATTCTGAAAACAAAAATGAAGGCTGAACACAGACCAACCCTAGTCAAAACTTCTGGACTGATGAATGGCATTCCATCTCCTGCTCGATATGCTCTTCTGCCTGAGCAGAAGATCTGGCTAAAGAGTGTGGAGTGGAGCTGAGCATAGGTGATCCCGGAAATGCCACTAAGGCATCAGTGACAGACAAAACGCAAGAACCCCAAACACAATCTAGATCCCATTCGGACAGTCGTGCAAACAGGATTTGCTTGTTCAACCAGCCAACTTGACACCTGTGCTGGACAAACATCTTCAAAACAGAGGTTCCTTGTTTCTCCTACAGCCTTTAAACTTGCATTGAGAGGATACTCAAACATAACAGCAGCCACCGCGTAGATGACCCTCACCCACAGTGGCATCAATCTGGGGCTACATGCAAGCAAACACTACGCACATGGAGCCGGGCATTGACCCAGCAAACCCTTTGCTTCATTACTGCCTTAGGGTTGATGCATTCTTACAGCCAGGGGATTCTAGAGGGATGCGCGAGTGCGTTCGAATGTAGAGAGCCTCTATCGAGTTCAGTGTTTGGTTTGTAGCGTATAGGTTTGCAACGAAATGATCGCAGCGATTTTGAGCTAGAGTCCCCTATCGTGTTCGTGCGTTTAAGCATGTTAAGCTATACGGATGGCCAAGGGTACACGTTGCGCTTCCTTTCTTTTGTGACAGCGATTCATATCGTGACTCGCCAACTTCAAGGGCCTGAATCAGAGGCTTCTTGCTTGCCTGGCTGTGAAGCAACCGCTTCCTTAGCCAACTCTTATGTTGCTTGCCTCCTGTCAGACTCATCTCTTTGCAGAACAAAGGCCAGAGCAGCTGAAACCGTTTTGAATACATGGGTGTGGGTCAAAAATAGGTACCCGAAAGGAAACCCCGGCAAATGAAACCAAGGGCCAAAACCCGCGGTCCCCACCAGGGACTGGGACCTGTGGTCGCCTGGCGTCACATGCTGTGCTGGAAACGCGATGAAGACTTCCTCGACATCATGATCGGATTTCGGGGGGGCATCGCATGATTCTCGTTGGATGCTGCCCTACTTGAGAAATACCACTTGATTTCTAGAACTCGTCCACTGAGCATGTCCCGAAACCGGGCCCTGTGATTGAGAAAACTTCACAGCAAACAGCGGCGAAAGCAATCCACTCGCCGGGCGGCCAAGACATCGCCAATGAAGCCCGCCATCACGCGATTGCCCTCGATTTCCTCACAGGGGAGCAGATAAGACATAACACATGCAAGCAGAGAAGCCAAAAAGGACACATGTGTGAGCCAACCGCCATTAGTTTGTTCCCAATACCGCAATTTATGGCAGCCACTTTCCTGGGCTCAACCATGATGTTTACCAAGCCTAGCATCAATTTGTTGCGGTCATGTTGCCCCATGCATTTTGTCCTGACAATGCCTGAGTCCGTCATATGCCATACATGAGCTCATTCGCCGCTTGGCTTCGGGTCGCTCTGTCTGGTGAATGGGAGAGACGCGACCCTCTCTGTCTCCCCTAGAGCATGCTAAACAAAACAAAACAAAACACAAGCAAGCAACCAAGCAAGCAAGCAAGCAAGCAGGCAGGCAGGCAGGCAGGCAAGCAAAGCAAAGCAATTCAAAGCTAAGAAAAACAAAGCAAAGCAAAGTAAGCAAAGCAAGCAAGCAAGCACACACACACAACACCAACAAACTAGTTCTGCCCGACACGGGACAATATTTATGTGTTTTATTGTCCGAACATTTCGAGGAGTTGTCCACCATCTTTTGTCAGCAATGGCAATGCGTGCGCAGGCCTTGTTCACGTCCTCCATCCGCTTCTTGATGCGTGTCTGCGACACTGCATCCCGCCTTCCATGGGCTGAACGGCAACCAGCCTGGCGGGAGCAAGAAGCAATGTGCTGGGCGTGGTTGTCAAAAATAGGGTAGCCCCACAATGGCTTGCCCTTGTAAGTGGAAGCATGGACTAAAACCCGTGGTGGTGTTTTAGTTGGGTGTGCGTCAAAGATAGGGTAAAATAGTGAAACCCCACAATGGCTTGCCCTTGGTGCTTCACCCGCTTGCTTCTGTTGCCAGGTGAAATTCAAAGCTTGGTACGTGATCGACTCTCCTGCCTTTCACACATTCCTTGCAACATGGAACCACAAGAGGGGTCCTCAAAACTGAGTTTCCTGTTCTGGGCTGCCCTCAGATCCCCTGCTAAAAGCTCAACTTTTAGCGGGTGAAACGGAAATCCCCACTGAACCCTAAAAAGCTCAAAAGCTAAGGAACCGGGTGGCTGGGAGCCACCAAGAGAAATAATCCTTCTTCTAGCGGTGTTTTTTTACGCAATCTGCAGGTATCTCCCCCGGCCCACCCGTCAATTCCGGCTCCGAGTGCCAAGTCCACGCCCGTTTGCCGCGACCAAATCGCACTCAGGCTGGGAACTACCCAGTGCCAAATGGCTGTGGGTCAAAGATAGGTACCCAAAGTGGAATCCTGGTAAATGGAAACATGGCCCATACCCAATTGGTTGCTGTAGCATTTAAGAATCGTGTTCTACTGTCAGGACGGTTGGTATCCTGTCAGCCAAGGGTCATGTTCACACCCAACGAGCAAAGTTTCGTATGCGTACTTGTGAGGCGGGTGGGCGATCAACGCCCTTGGGCTGCCTGGTTTGGTTTGCATTTGTCGCTGTGGCCCCACGTCACTGAAACAAAATGAACATTCCGAAGCCATGAAAGAGATTCCCGGAGGCCCCATCTAAATATCTAACTGTAAGACTTTGATGCGTTCTTGACTTGTGACTGGTGCTTCTTGTCGTGCACAGCGTCGCCCAGATTAACATTCTTTGAATCTTCAAGCGCGATAGGGACGGCATCACAGCCTGGTATGTCAACGTATGTCAAGACAGGTTTGTCAATATGAGCGCACAGCTTTGGCCATCTCAACGTTCACCGTTTCCTGCTGGCGGCTCTTCGTATTTCGCCCGGTGGCGCACTCGGACCTTCCCCTTAACACTGACACGTGACAGTGACTGAGTGACCACCTTGCCCAACAGGCTGGAGTCCATAGAGACCGTTGCCTCCATGTGTCGCTTTCTTCTCTGTTTTTGTTTTTTTGTTTTCTCCCGCAAAAGGGTTTGAAAAGTCCACAATTTCCCCAAGACTGGGAAATGGCAAAGGGAAAATTCGACAACTCCCAAGACTGGGAAATGGGGAAATGGGAAAAATGGGAAAAATGAAAAATCGGAAAAATCGGAAAAATTGGAAAAATCGGAAAAACTGGGAAATGTCCGAATTTCCTAAAATCCACGTGGGAAAACTGAGGGTTGTCAACCGAACTCCCGCGCCACTGGACTCCCGTGACCCCCGTGAAAACACGTGTGGAAGCCAGGTCTTGGGTTGTCCCCAAGTCTCCCCAAACTACCCATGGACTAGCAATACGGAGCTGTCTTAAAACAGGGAAACCAACCAAAGATGGTTGTTTCTATCTTTTTGACACAGCCTCATATTTTTTGATCTATTTTGGGTTCTCCTCTTTGTTTCTATTTTTGACACAGCCCCAAAAAGATGGTACCCTCAAAAACAGACGGACACAGCCCCAGATTGTCAGTGGCTCAAAAAACGGGTACCAAAATGGAACCCTGGTAAGTGGAAACGTACCCCCCTTGGTCAATTTTGAGCCACACCCAGATTGTCTGTGACTCCAATAGCCTTGGGCATCTCCGCTTTGTACTTCTGCAGTGTCTGGTTCTGCAGGTGGTTCAGCTGAAGGAGCTCCAAATGCCGCAAGAACATCGACTTGATCGCCTCACGCCGCGCCTTCCGGGTAACTGGAGGCATACGTCGGCCCCTCATACTGGCCCCACTGCTTTACAATGATCAAAGTCACCCCCCAAGTGGTAGGTTAAAAGGAAACCACCATCGAGTTTCTGACTTTTGTGACCCTCAGAAATGGTCCAAAATAATGAACCCAGGCATACGTCGACCCCTTCTTGCACCCTCGGTACATCAAGATACTTGGGCCCAACGGGGCAGTCACAACAGCCGCAATACCGTGGGTGGACGAAATCCTGCACCACTTTGAAACCATACCAAACCATTGTTTGTTGGTACTTACAGGGGAAGCATCACCCCAGGGTTTTTAAGGTGGTGCAGGATTTCGTCCGTCCACAGTAGCTCTTGCTTGGGATGTGCGTGTGACGTTTCCAGGCAAAGGCAACCTAAATCGAAGCAGGGCCTGAATTGGGTCCCTCTGGCCTGGAATGCGTTGGATGCTTCCGTGGCAAGACGAAGGCGTTGCCCAGTCCAACGCAGTCCGCAGATCTTGTGCAGTTTTTTGCTGGCCCAGCCACCAAATCAAGGAGAACTACTGTGGATGGATAAAATCCTCTTAGGCACCGCCGGGGAAAAAAAAAGGCACCGCCGGGGAAAAAAAAAAACTGGGGTGAGTCGCTTCCCCTGTGAATACCAACAATCGTTATGGTGTGCTACGGTTTCAAAGGGGTGCGAGAAGCGGACTTCGCAACCACCCACAGTAGGGCCAGGCGCCAAAGCAACAAAACACCATGTACAGGGTGCCAAAAGCCAAATGAACTTCCAGGCCAATGCGCAGCTCGAAACTCGTAAAACCCCGTGCTACTAGGTCCAGTAGAGAGGTTAGAATAAGGGTACCCGATTTTTTTGCTGTAGTCTATTCTAGTAGGGGAACCCTCCTAACCAAAAAAGAAACGGTAAAAGGGCACCTAGCTGGGACCCAGTGCTATGCTCCAAGTTGCAACTTGCAACTTGTCTCAAGGCGTAGGCTCTGAAGGCTTTGCTCAGGAATTGGTGGCTATAGTAAGTCCCGGTGGGCTGTTGGAAGGTTCTTGGAGATTCTCTTGGGCTTTTGTTTGATCATTTGAGTCATGATCAAAACCCGGTATTAACATGGTCGACCCAGAACCATGTAGAGAATTCAGAAGGCGGCCGCAACTATTTATAGCCTGCATCTACCCAGGTTTTGATTGTGGCTCATTTCAAGCTTGCTGGAAAACAGCTCCTTCGCCATGAAAACTTAAGCCGAGTGTGAACAACTGTGGGTGCCCCAAGAGAAGTTCGGTCGCACCGCCTCTTTTGGATGTTTTTTTTGGGAAACCCACCAAAGAACAAACCTCGAGCGAGCTGCCGCAGGAGTGGTGCACACCACAGCCGCATCCCTTTGGGCATCGAAGAGCTGTTGCCTCACCAGCTGCACATCATAGGGGTCGTCCTGGCGAAGAGCCGAATGGGCTTGAGCTAAGCAATGTGAGGGTGCAACTGTTTGATGCTGTGTTTTGTTGGGGGTAAACCATGCAAAATGAAAACCCGGATTTGTGGGGAGTCTTCCTATTGTGACACATGCCAATGTGTCAACATGACCCTTGGTGACATTATTCTAAATGACGGCGCTGTCGGTGTAGGGGCCCTGAAATGGAGAAAAAAACAGGTATTGCACGGGCCTGTGCAAATAGACAAAGCGGCAAAGAGGACCTGTCATTGGCTGCGATCTCGCAAAGAAACATTTGCTAAAAGTGTGTGGCCGTGACCCAAAAAGACACTGATGACTCTTGCGGGCATCCAGCATTCCTGACTGCAACAAATGCCCTAAGCCATGGTCATGCGCACAAAGGTCACGAGGAAGCCTACAGCCAGCCGCCCGTCCTGGCCCATCATGCGGGTAAACTCCAGGGTCACCACGCGCTTAGCGAGGATCTGCCCAAACATCTTCCTGACAGGTTTCCACATGCGCATGGTCAAACTCCTTTTCTAGGTCCTCCAGTAGAGAGGTTAGAATAAGGGTACCAACTTTTTTCTATAGTCTATCATAGTAGGGGAACCCTCCCCCACAAAAGAAATGGTGAAAGGGCACTACTGGGGGACCTAGTTTGGGTTCCTGTTTCGCGCCGCCTGTGACGGCCACGGCGACAGCCCCCGCAAAGCAACCATCCAAGCAAGAATGGAGTTGTCTGCTGTCAAAACATCAGGAGTGGTTGATTTTGGGGCCCGTGCGGGTGTGATTCCCGATAGTTAGGCACCAAGCCCCTCAGAAGTTGAACCCAAGCTGCCGCATGACGTTCCGCGTCTGCGCCAGCAGCGCCCTGGGCACGATGTTCACCACCAAGCGCCCGTCATTGCCCAACCTGTCCATGAAAAGAAGCCAGCTCAGGTGTCCAACGGGCAGTTCAGACTCAGGCCGTTGACATCTCGGTTGTTCAGTGACCCTGGACAAAAAGGGAACCCTTTTGGGGAAAACCCTTTTTAGTGGGGCAGCCACCCAAAAAAAAGAGGAAAAAGACTTTGGCTTGGCACAACTAGGTCCTCCAGATTTGAGAGGTCAGAGTAAGGGTACCCGATTGTTTTATCTGTAGTCTATTTTAGTAGGGTTCGGAACCAAAAAGAAACGGTGAGAAAGGGCACCTAGCTGGGGGACGTAGACAATTTGAGCAACCCTGAGGACGAGATCTAGAGGCGATCAAACTGAAGCATGAGCTCCAAGTCTGCCCAGTCCAGTTTTGCTGTATTGTCCTCAAGTTGCGCAACAAAATCAGTCGGCAAAGCACGAAACAAAACAAGGAATACAATATCCTACCCCGCTGGCTGGATGTGTGGTGCTTGAGTTCGTTGGGATTCTGCTTGATCCAGTGCTGCATTGGTCCAGGGAACCTCCTGCAAAACATGTTCTTTTCAATCGCTTCTGTGGAGTCGTGCCTTGTCATGCCGCGTGTCTTCCAATTCAAACAGGGGAGCAACGCCCTGCCTCCAAGAAACATATTCTGGTCACTTCAGGGTGTAGTCTTTGTTGGCCGATTAGGCAACCAGTGTACTATGTACTATGGAGCATACATCGGAAGCTGACCAGCCGCAATATATATATATATACATCATATATGTAGCCGCAGTCGGCAAACGGCCACCCCCCCCAATGCTATACCCCAAGCCACCGGAACCCAAGGAGAAGCCCACTCCTAAACCCTAATCCCAACCAGCCCTAAACCAACCATAAATCCACCCAAAACCAACTCCTTTGCGGCTGGGTACCATGACAAAGAGCCAGGATTCGAAGCAAGCAGTTTTAGCAGAAACATGCATTGTTGATGTCCAGGCATGAGCGTTTGTTCTGACTGTGTTTCGCAAAAAAGTGGGATATGCAAGTATATTACTTGTTCTAGACTGCTCGATCCGAGCAGCGGGAAGGAGAGTCCTGGGTGGCTTGCAAACGGCATGGAAGACACTGAACCAAGAATGTTCGCTGTCCTCAGATCGCCTGCTCCAAGGCTTAACTTTTTGTGGTTTCAAATGAAGGAAGATGAGATCCAGAGGGCTTCCCTCAGATTCCAACATAGTTCTAGGGGTACCTTCCCCATTCTTTCCAGGGATCCGTTTTTCTTTTCAGGAAACCATCAAAAACCCGGGGGAAACGGGAAACCGGTTTCTGAAAAGAACGATGGTTGAAAAGAAATCGAACAAGGAGTCAAACCCCTAGAAAAGTTTTTAGACAAGGAATCAACCCCTACAAGTAGAATAGGTTTGCACGTGCCCGGCTCGGCTCTGCTCCGAGCTGCAGAAGCGTCAGCATGGGTGCGATGCAGGTCGTCTTGCCAGCTCCTCGGCATGGAGTGATCATTTGTTTCTGGCCGAAAGTGGCCCGAAAGGCGCAAAACAAACCCCCCTGGGTGTGGCTCAAAATTAAACAGGAGGGGCAAACCGCAGGTTTTGGCCCATGTTTCCACTTACCAGGGCAAGCCATTTTGGAATTCCGGTTTTTTGAGCCCCCTTTGACACTCGTCTAGGTCTAGGTCCTGTGGAGAGGTTAGAAGAAGGCTACCGATTCTTTTTTCTGTAGCCGATTTTAGTAGGGGAACCCTCCCCCCAAAAAGAAACGGTAAAAGTTGGCACTACTGGGGGACCTAGAAAAGGTCAAAAGGTCTTTGGGCAACTGAGCTAAGGAATGCAATGTTAGCATTCACTCGCCACAGGTCAGGAGTTCAACATGGAAGGTCCCATGAGCTTGACAACTGAACTACGGCGAACAAAAAAAGCAGCTGGGCTGTCCTCAGATCCACTGCTATTTTTTCAACTTTCAGTGGGCGAAATGGACACCCCACCCCGCAACTGACCCAGAACCTAATCCTCCATTTGCTTAAGTCCCCTGAAACAAATAAACATATTTCCAGCAGTAAAATCGATTCCAACTTTAAAACCAACAGGGGAAAAAAACACGTATTCATTTCAGCAAATGGGAGGTAGCAAGGAACCACACCCCACCCCTAAACTGACCCACGACAACTGAAAACCTAAGGAACCAGACGGTTACTAAGAACCGCCTACGCCTTCCATCAGAGGCTCCCATGATCATCTGCGCCACCAACGAGCCGCCTTTGTACGCCTCCTCCGCAAAGCGACGGATCAGAGTCACCTGCGCAAATGGACACGGGGAGATTGACGTCATCTGGCGAAATCTGGGTCAAAAAAGAGGTACCCCTAGAGTCATCTGTCGAAATTGGGAGGGGGGGCAATTTGGCAGGAGTTTGCTTCTCCCTTTCAACCAAGGCGAAAAGCTTGAACAAGGGTACCTCAAAACGCACTCATCCATGGATCTCTTGAAAAAGACAACACCTTCCCCAAGATGCGCAAAACCCAGACAAGTCTGGAGCCACCTGGCTCTTGCTCCGAAGCTACAAGCCCCTGTAGCCAATGTAAGCCGAGCCCATCTGAATGGACTCAAAAACAACAATGGTTGACTGTACGGAACCTTAACTTGTCTGAGCCCATTAGCGGCCCAGGAGGTTTATGAGCAAGCAGCATTGCGCTTGTGGAGCAACCGCATGTTTCTTCAACGCCAACTGTGTACAGCAACCTCTTGGAGGACTTCTCTTGTGGTAAGTGTTTGGGGCATTGTGCGCCTTTTTCAGGCTGCAAGTCTGCGAAGCGGACAACTCAGCCGCCTCTATTGTTGGTTACGCAATGATTTATTGACTCAATCTTTGCATGCGGGGGGGGGGGGGGGGGCTGGGTGTACAGCCACCAAACTCTATCATTTCACTTGTGTCGCTGCTTTATGGCTTTAGACCTAGCTTTAAACATGGTGGGATGACTTGCTGCAACAAGCTGCTCGGCATTGCAATTATGGCGCGCGGTAAAACAAAGACAGCATCCGCAAAGGATTGTGCACGATTAGTTGCTGCGAATTTACAATGCGCCGCATCATCAACAATCCAGAGTCTGAAACGGTATTGCCCACATATCCTCGTAATCATCGTTGCTTCATCAGCAAACAAGACATTGTGAGTGAAGAAACCTCAACTAGGTCATGCAGTAGAGAGGATAGAATAAGGTACCCGTTTTTTGTGGTCAATTTTTAGTAGGGGGGTTTCCTCCCAACCAACTAAGAAACTGTGAGAAAGGGCACGTAGCTGGGGGACCTAGTCAAAGCACGATGCCTTCTGAGCACAGCATTCCTTCGCCTCTGAGATGTGTGCGCGCCGTGGAGGAAAAGAAACGGCGTATCCTTGGCACCTCAAAACTAACCCGTCTTCCAATTTGGTTGGTTCAGTAGGGTGCTAATAGCTCTAAGAAGCTCTAAGAATGCCATGCTGTACCGGAAAAAAATGGGAGGTGGGAGTATGCCATGAGCAGTGGGAGTAGGAGGTGTCCCGCAGACTGTTTGCTGAAGTTCCCGTTTGTATCTCCCCCGGTGTTTCTTGCTGAACACAGCCAAGGTTTTACTCCGAGTGGCGAGCCTTCTGACCCAAGGACAATTCTGATTGATCGGCTTATTTATCCATGCATTTGCCAAGATGGGAGCATGTCAGCAGTGCTGGCAGGCCCAAACAGGAAAAAAGGACAAGTCCATGAGACCTGTTCAACCCACCTATTACAGTTCCCCAAAGGGATCCTGGGTGCATAGTCGGCCAGGTATTTTGAAGGAGGACGCCAAAAGGAATTGGCACCTGCCCGTTTGATTGGGCCTCAACCCCCACATGCTGGTGGGCAGTGATTCGACGACAACGGCACAATCACCATCCCGCGCGCATATGACCGAGGCCTTCTTGGTCGATCGAATTTCTGCCTTAGCCAAAACGACGCCTGGCCCGGCCTGCTGCTTGCGAACCAGGAAGCCGGTAACATACTCGAACCTCGGATTTTGTTTGCGCCGATACAAGCTCATAGGCGAGCAACTGCTCGCAGCATCCATGTTGAAAGACAACATCCCCTATTTTGGTTGACGTTGGAAGGGGAGCAAAAAACACAATTTTAGCAGTTAAGTGGGGATTTCCCACTAAACCACAATAAGCAAAAATATAAAACGTTTCCCAACAACAACCATGCTATCTGGTGACGAACAATGATTATGATCACGGTCCATTGGGTAAACTCACCAGGGAAGCTATGGAAGCAACAGTTGGCTCTGGAATGGATCGAGCAGACAAAGACATTGAAGACCGTTCGACGGCTTCAATGCCTGAATCTCCGAGCCTACGATCGCCTGCGTTTCTAAAGTTTGTGAATGCTTTAATGTTGACCCCGGACTAACAAACCCCTGTTTATTGATATGAGGGTGTTCCCCTCCAAAGGTGGTCTTAATCCCCACCAAAACCAGGGACACCCCCATCTAGAGGTTTATTAACTTGGGGTCGACATTCAGGCTTTGCGCTTTCTTCTCTCGCAGTTGTCTGGTCCTGAAGAAAAATGTGTCACAGTCCACAGTTTTGGTTCTCCCTTGTACCAAGTGCTCGATTGGTCAGGTCGCTAGAATGGTGTCCTTTATCAACACCGCAGAATACCAACGACAAGACAAGGAATCTGGAGATCCGGATGTCACAAAAGGAAGGGCGAGGACTTAATTTACGCTCCCACCGACTTTCACATTGAACCTGACATGGGGGGGTCCTGGAAGACCATTTTCCTTTCAAAGGGACTTCCTGTCAGGTTCCATATGAATTGGTGGGAGGGCAAGACTTTGCAGGCCAGCCTCTCTTCGCCCCAATCCCAGCCCTGTGGGTGTTTATGTTTGCCAAACCCTTTCGCCTGACCGTCCGCAACAACCAGCCAGAGTTCCCAAGCAATTACATAGGAAGCTTTGTGTGGCGAGATAGCCCAGGCTCTCTCAAATCGAGCCACTTTGTTTGCACATATATGTTTTACATTACTCAAGTTGTCCCCGTTCCTCCCTCTTGGCTTTTCAAGCCCCTTTTCCGCAAAGCAGACACAACGAACATGGCCCCTCAAGACGCCCATCCCAGAAACCCGAACGTGGCCCCTCAATGACTCAAGACGCCCATCCCAGAGACCAAGCCCCTTTTCCGCAACGGCCCGTCCCAGAGAAACAGAACACGAGTCCATGCGGCAACCGAACCCCCCGAGAAAAGGATCGAAAGAAAACCTATGGGAAATCCCGCGAGAGGCGATCGCGAAAGAGGCTCGCGAGATCCGAGAGATCGCTTGCCAGGAGGCAGGAGAAAGGCCGGGGAGATTTGGGGCTCCTCCTCCGTATAGTTCCGCTGGCAGCCCAGGAACACCGCCAAGCGGTTCCCAAGGCTGGCGAGTTCCTGTGGAGTCGTTCGCACGTTCTTCGAATGATTCGGACTCAGCGATTTTGCAGCGACCCCTTCGCTGGAACAAAGGAACACTGGGCCAACAAAAAACCACTGGGGTGGAAACAAAGGGCCCCGAAAAAAAAAAAAAAATCCTGAAAGAACCCATATAATCACAGAAAAACGCAGGCTCAGGGTGACCTGTTCTGAAAAAGACTGGGGTCACTTTTGTTCACTCCGGGTCGTGGATCTGAGGGCGTAGAGCCCCCGCCTGCGGCTTTGGAAAGCATCAGCAGCTTGCAGTGGGAATTGGGATGTTTCAGAGTGGCGCAAAACAAAAGGCTCGAGATGATTTCTTGTTTCCCACTTGGTGCAGACGGGGGAAGAAAAAAACGCGACTGGCAAACACAGAGAACATCTCGTTGGCACAAGCTGGCGGAAGGGGAGAACGCCGGCTTCTCAACCTGCTTCGACCACTTTCGGTCATGGTCCCCGAAGGTTTTTCTATTTCCCCAGCTTGGACAAAGGTGAAATCACCTGCTTCAGGCCGCACGGCCGTCTAAACTCGGTTGCGAAATCTGCGAAGCCCTGCTAAAAGTGACTAACTTTTAGCGGTTTAATACGGAAAACCCATTAGTTGGCAAAAAGTTAACGTCCTAACAGCCAAGCAAAATGCACCAAAGTAAAGGAGAGGGAAACCCACCAAGCCACCAGAGAACCCGCCTCGCTTGTTCAAATACCTTGCGTTGTTTGCGCCAATGGCGCGACCAGAATCACCCGGCCGCAGAATCACTCCGAACAGTGGGCAAATTGAATTGGCCTGTGCCTATGCGCACTATGCGCATGTTGAACCTATCAAGATCTACTGCCCAAGATGCCCAAAACCAGAGAAACTTGCACACCAAGACAGGTGCTCTCCCTTTTCCCCAGGTCAGCTGGGAAAGGCGCGTTTCCATTTGAGGCACCAGTGACATAATAGCAATTCTACCGATGACTTGTGATATGCGGGTCTGGGTCAATATGTTTCACCACCAACCCCAAGTTGTCTCACTCCCTGAGTGGATTGGCCAAAAAACGTCTGAACTTTCTTCTTTACCGCTAAACTGGTCTCCCCCCCAAAAAATAAAGTCCAGCAACTCAGGAAGTGGGTTTTCGTCCACCAAGGTTTCCATTTCGGGACCCGAATTGTTGCCCCACAGCCATGTCCACCACGGGCTCGGATTCCCCGAGTCCTTGCATGCGACCTCGTCCACCTGCGTCGTCTGCTGCACGGTTTGTCGCAGGTCCTGCAGCGCCCCCAGCACCAGCTGGGCCTGCGCCACACCTGGCGGCCGGCGCTAGATCGCTAGATGCGTTGCTTGACTCGGGTGAAGCTCAGGGAAGATTCCGACGAAGCCGCAATACATCAATTTCATTTGCTTTCTCGTCCCCCTGGAAAATATAAAAAAATATATGTCCAGTAGTGATAGATTCCCTTTAAAACCGGCTCTAGATGCGGTGTTGCTTGACAAAACAACTAGTGCCATCGATGTTCAACCATACTGACCGATCCAAAGGACACCTATGGCTGCAATCAGCACAATCACCGGCCAATGAATTGAACACAACCTGCTTGAATACGGATAGCGGGTGACTTTCAGGGAAGACTCCAACGACGAAGCCGCAATTACTAGGGGCTGTAGATTGAATATCTCCAAGGATACCAATATTGAGGATCTAGATTGAGGATATTGGGATTTGCTCCTGAAGATTCACGCCAAGCCCATGAAGTATCACCAACAGCATTGGCCACAAATTGGTCCTCAAGACGCATGTCGAAAAACAAAAGGCGTGCTTCAGGACTTCAATAAGCCTGCAAAAGACCTCAAATGTTCAAACAACACCAAGGCAAATGCGTGTCTCGGTGCAAGTAATGGGAGCTGTCATTGGCTATGCCATCCCTAATCAATTATTGGGAATGCGAGGCCTGAATCTGCGAAAAAAAGGAGATGCATTTAGTGACGAGATTGCTTAAAACAGAGCTGCCTGCAGGCAACAAGGTCTGTCTTGCCTTTGGGAACCCCAAACACCGCCAAACTACCAACGAATTCCGTCTCCAAAGTGCCCCAAAGTCCTTGTCGATGAAGACCCCCAGCTACCGTGGCTAGAAAAAAACGTTCTTTGGCAGGCGCACAAGAAATGCTGGGGTGGCCACAACTAGTGACACACATTGGGGAATCAAGACGCGGAGATGGCAGCAGTCAATCCTTCCAAACTCAACACCACTGTGCCCGTGACGACATTTCCTTGGTTGACGTTGGAAGGGGAGCAACAATTTAAATTTTGGCAGTTAAGTGGGGATTTACCGCTAAACCACAATAAGCACAAATGCGAAATGTTTCCCAACAACAACCATGTTTCCAGCATTGCAAGGAGCCATTCACCAAGGCTTCCTTCCACGAGCCAGAGGCTGGGCCCCTGGCCCGCTAGACTGCGGACAAGCCACGGCAAACGTAGAGCATCAGGGTCAAGATGCCTTTGCCCACGTCTTTGGCCATGCCCCTGTCCACTACCTGCCGAGCGATTTCAGAGTGGAAGGTGCTGACATAGAATGTCTGACCCCACTCTACAAGTCGTCGTTGGTTGCTTGGTTAGACGTACCATAGCCATAAATACATTGCATATTGGTTCAAGTGCTTCTTTTCACATATAAGGCCAAGCAAAGACTATTCGTCTTACAATAGAGCATCGTTTCCCGCAGCTTCACAGTGGCGCATGTTTCGCTTCCTGCCCTCGAGGCACCTTGTTCACGGCAGCGCAGCAGCCCTCGAAGTGTCGCTCGTTGTCCAGCTCCTAATGCCGCTTTTCAACCCGCACCCCAGCACTCCCGCGACCAGAGCAAGCCTCAACCAACCCTGAATCAATCCTAACTTGAGCAGAAGGAACCCGAACCCACGAAAACAAAGCTGAATGAACCCTGAACCAACTCTAAACCAGCCCTACCCCGACCCGAAACCAACCCTAAAACCATCCCAAATCAACCCTAAACCAACCCAAACCAATCCTAAACCAACCCAAACCAATCCTAAACCAACCTTCCATCACAACCCAACCACAAAGACCACAGGGGCGAGGGGGGGCGACCAGTATGACCTATGACGATGGGTGAGGGGGGGGGGAGCGAGTTAGGGACGCTGCACCCTGTATGGGTCTGTGCTTATGTTTGAGGGTCCGTTTTTGCAGGTTTTAAAGGACACGCATACATAAGGAAACCCACCATTGGGGGTGGTGCCTCAAAAAGAGCCACACTCATATACGTGGATCCATAAATTGCCCAAAAAAGGAGTTCACCTATGTTTGGAGATCTTGGAAGCTTCGATTTCATAGCCGAACTGAGTGTGGAACTGGGCATAGCTTATCCTCCTGTCCACTATGGAAACCTCCAAATGGTCCCTTTGAAAAAACTATAGTCTGCAGGACCCCGAAACGTCAACCCATTTTAATGAGAAAGGTATCCTCAAGATCGTTGGAATACGTGCAGCACAAATCTGGCAATGGCTGCACCTGCCCAAGGGGTCATTCCCTCATTCCCTGCTGAGAGTTCTCAGCCCCCAACACGCCGATTGCTCCAAGTGTCCGCGCCCACGCACCATTCCAGCCAGAGATGCCCTTCGATGCCTCCTCTTCCTTGGCCGAGTTGAAATGGGAGTGTCCGCGCGAAAACGCGATTTCGTAGGATTCCGTAGATTTCAGGAAACAAGTGTTCGAGCCATCCGGTAAATCATGGAGACGTAAGAAGGACATCCATGCTGTACCAGCGCGGGTCAGCGCCGCAAAAAGAAGCGTGAAACCAAGTTTTCAATAGCACCCCTTCCTTCAGAATTCCGGTTTCTTCGGGGTATTTTCAGTAATTTCAGGCAGCCGCTAGTGTCTAAACCTGAAAAGGACAAAACAGGCATCCAAAACAGCAAGCCCCACCCAATGAACCCCCTGATATAGAGCTTCCCGAGGAAACAACGTGCTTCAATAGTTCTCCTTCCTGAAACGGTTCCTTGGAGCTATGGGCAGGCGCTTCTGCCAAAGCTCCATCCAGTGCCAAATGCCAGTACAAGATCCAAAGATCAAAGCACAATAGGCTTGGTTGACGTTGGAAGGGGAGACAAAAAAAATGAATTTTAGCGGGTAAGTTGGGATTTCAACCACTAAACCACCACAAGCAAAAATGGGAAAATGTTTCCCAACAACAACCATGTAGGCGCCCCCCGTAGTCTCCAGGGCACTTGGCATACGTGAGAAGATCATGTGGTCTGGCAATAAGTCCTGCTTCCAGATCTGAAAAGTTGAAGTCCCGGCCATTCGAGGCTTTCGTGGAACTCTGTTGGCGCAAAATCCGTTCTGAAGCCGCTCAAGAGGGCGCTTCAGCTCGTGCTTGGTTGGATTTGGGGCCATTTCTATGCTCAATCACAACAGCAGCAACACAAAATAATTGCTTGGTGGCATGGCGATTGTTCCAACGTCCTGGACGAAGCTGCAAAATAACGCCTGTGCTCTGGCTTGTGTAAGGATTTACACTCGTGTAGCGGGGACCCTAGCCTAAGACTAACTTGCTTCCCCCACTTCAAAGCGAATCCCATGGGTAGCACTAAACACTAAACAGTGGCAACCTAGAACCAACCATTTCCGTCACAACCAAGTTGCTTGCCCTACTTTAAAGGGAATCCCAAAAGGTGGCAACCAAAAACCAACAGGCAAAATTGTTAACACAAATACTAATTTCAGCAAATCAAAAAGAAATAGCCATACAAGTAAAACATAGTCATTTCAGCAAATGGAAGAACATCAGCCATGTCCCACAACCCTGGCCTCATATATTTTACCATGATCAAAGTCACCCCCTAAGTGGTGGGGGAAAGGGAAACAGTTTCATGTACTGACTTTGATAGTTTCCAGACACCGTCAAAATGACGACCCCAGCCACCCGAACCAAGGATCTGCCGAGCCAGAAGCGTGTGCCGTCCCCCTGGTCTGCCGCGGCCTCGTCGGCTTTGCTCAGAAGCTCCCGTCGCAGGGAGACCACTTTCCTCGGCTCCAGCGTTCGCGGGGGAGAGGAAGCGGGGAAGCGGGGATGTCCGCTCGGATTCCCGGGAAAGGAAGCCACCTAGAGTCTCCATGACCCTTAAACAATGGGGGCATTACCCGAAATTAAGGGGTCATGTACCCATTTTTTAAGGGTCATGGAGACTCCAGGCATGTCTTAAACAAAAATATCCGAAACAAATGCCAACATGTGTTCTTCCCCCGCATCCCGGCGTGTTTCTTTGTCTGATTTGAGGTACTCTTGGCAAAAAAAGGAGGACTGTTCGCTTCGGGATAGCCTTAGTTTGCGGTTTGGATTGGGAACTGGGGATGTAAAGCGCTGGTTGAGGTAAATTTGGGACACCACGCCTAGCCACCGGTCACCAGGCTCCAAACCACGGACTCGGGTGAAGCCTGTTGGCGTTCAACTAAAGCTAGGGAAAGCCGAACAAAAGCCATGGGCGCAAAGACAACCTGGCTGCTGATTGTGCTTCTTCCGTGCCAGACCCAGCCTGCATGACAGGGAGACCAAAAGTAAACATGTAAACCGAGAAGGGTGCGGAGCTGTTATTGCTGTGCAGTAAGCTTGTTCTTACCAGAAATAGTTACTTGCTCGAAGAATCGGTTTGAGTTGGTTTGCCGCGTCAGGGATAGGGATGCAAGAATAGAAAGAGCTGAAGATTGCTTGCAGAGGATTTTGTTTTATTCCCATGAGTGGTGCACGCAACCATGCGTGTTGCTAAAATGTATGGTCAAACCATCCGTGTTGCGAAACAATCTGCGCTCTGCAGAGCTGGTGGGAGCGCTCCCACACGGCACGCCAGCTTGCCTTTTGGAGACACGGGTGCGAGTCAGTTGTGCGGGTGTTTGTGTAAACATTCTAACTCTGATTGAAAGTAGTGAGTCATCGCCGCAATGGAACATGTCACACATTCGCCCAAGTTTCCCACACCTTCTGCTGTTGATTCTCACGTTCTTGGGTCCCTAGTCGCTTTGCCAGAAGTCATTTTTCTGACTTGAGTCGTTCGTGCACGGAACCACTCGTCCATTCGGACTCACTCCGGTATGCACCTTTGCTGGAGTCACTGTCGTGGGCATAAGCTTCCGCAAGTTGTTGTCAGAAGCACAAGCAAGCATGATATATGCTGCAAGAGATACGAGAACATCAAATACAAAAACTGACCTTGACAATAGATAAGGGGGGCGGGGCCTGAAAGAACTCCCTGCTTCATTTGTTTCTCGGCAATCCGCAGTTCCAGTTGCGACGAGCTTCTGAAGATCACTGGACCAGCAAGACTTCACCTCTTCTTCCAACCTGAGTCACTGCTTTGTCTACAAAGCACAGTTCTGATCGGGGGCTCCTTGAGAGAAGCCTGAATCAGGGGACCAAAAGCACAGCTTCACGCAACGTTGAAACCGTCGGCTGTTTCAACTTGTTTCAACCCTGCTATTCGCCAGAATCTGATTTGTGTGCATGGAGCCTTGACCTTTGAAGGCTTGTCACCTGGACGTTGACATGTGCCAATGACAAACACAATGGCGGTCTTTAGTCTGGTCGAGATGGACAAACTCATACAATTCACTTCCTGAGTGGATGGGCCAAAACAAGTCCAAACTGACTTGTTTGCCACTAAAATGGTCGTCTCAACAAGTTTAAAGTCCATGGGCTTGCAGAAGAAACCACTGGGAGGTGGGAGGCGGATAGGGCCCTGGTCAAACCGCAAACCGTGCCGTGGTCAAGCCTAGTGGTTCAGTAGCCATAGGGTAAACAGGACCCCTCTCGCCTTGGTCACCTTTAGTGGGAAAGAAACTCGTCAAACCAGGAAGGGCGCCACCTTCTACACTCCACAACTGGGCACATCTCCAGCTACACTAGCATCGGTTCAATGTTGGAATATCTGAGCAGCGAGTTCACGCAGAATCCACTTGGAATCTGTGGCAGTAGTAGGTTAAAATCAAAGCCTATCCCCTACCCACCCACCTCCCCCCTGCTTGCCACGCATCCGGCCACGCTGTCAGAACCCCGGCCGGTATAAGTTCCGCAGGGGGTTCAAAGTCGTACGACTTTTAGTGGCTGAAATCCGCAAACCCAACCACCCAACCAAAAACGACAAAGTCAACACAAATCATCACAAATCTGTTTTTTTTCTGGCTGGGTTGACCCAAGCACCAAACCAACTAAAAAACCAACCAAAAAACACACACACACAAAAAATAAAATAAAAATCTGGGCCGTTCTGGGCCGGTTGAAGCCACCTCTACGCTCAACCGGCCCTCGGCCCCCTTGGGATTTGTCCGGGGCTCCCGGCGCAGCCAGTGCCGTCAGGGCCTCCTTCAGGTCCCCCTCCGTGGGAGCAGGCGGCAAGAACTTCAGGCCGAGGCCTGGACTCCAAGCGAAAAGGTCTCCCTTAGGTTCGCGGCGACCCCCTTAATAGTTGAAGTTTATAGGATTAGGTTTTTTAAGCTTGGGCTTTTTAGGTTGGGGTTTATAGTTGGGTCTCCATGTTACTTCTCAGCTTGGGCTAAACAAAGCAACCCTGCACTTCCTGCACTTCCTGCACTTCCTTCACTTCGAGGTGGTGGGGGGGGGGTCCAGTTTCACCCACCAAAATTCCACCCAATTCCAGGGTTTCACTTTTTAATCAGCCCAAGATTGACTTAAACCTGGGGTCCTCCAGTAGAGAGCTTAGAATCAGTTGGTACCAACTTTTTCTGTAGTCTATTTTAGTAGGGGAACCCTCCCAACCAAAAAAGGGTGAGAAAGGGCGCTACTGGGGGACCTAGTCAAGGTGGCGGGGTCGGGGTCCAAGTCCACCCACCAAAATTCCACCCAAATATTCCAACTCCACCCCAAGGGGAGGGGGAAGGAGGGGGGTCCCCACAAAAGGGAAAAGGGAGCCATAAATGGAGTGATGCGAAAGTGCGGGAAACTGTCAAGTTGACCCAGAAAGACCGAATCGAACTCAGAAATGGCCATGCGTCAGAATCCCGTACCCCCAGTGAAGATCCCACCCCCACTAAAATCCCGACCAAAATGGGTGGTGCATCTACCAACCAAAATGGGATCCCAAAACGGTGTTGACCCACAGCCAAATAAGTTTTGCTTGGTCAAGTATCAACAAACACAACGCTGGCGTCGGAAGGTTCCAAAAGAGCATCTCCAAGCCTGCAGTAAGCATCAACGAGCTGTGTGTCCCGAAAGGACATGATTAATGAGTCTGTACATTTTGGTGGTTTTACATGGAGAACCAACAGGAACACCACCACTTTGGGGGTCCCGTCCCCCAAAAAACAACGAGGCACCCAGATGCCCAAAACCACGCCATGCAATGTGGGGACGATGTCAGCCCCGGCCTTTTCGCTTCTTGGCGCGGTCCAGGTACACTGCCTTTCGAACAGAAGGGACCGACCAGTTCGGAGAAACAGACATGGGGGGTCCCCTTACTTGTTATTATTCTTCTCTCTTTTTTTTTTTTGGGGGGGGGGAAATGCAAATTACATTCTCAGACGTCCCGGGGTGGGGATGGACAATGCAGGGTCACCTTAGCTCAGTACATTCGAATCGCCAGAACACAAAGAGAAAAGACTGGTGGGCCATGGGAAGTTGAAGTACGAAGCATCTTGTAGTTGCAGGGATCCTTCTTTTCAGAAAACCATCAAAAACCCGAGGGAAACAGCCGGTTTCTGAAAAGAACGATGGTTGAAAAGAATGGGGAATCAACCCCTAGAGTAGTAGCGTCTGTCCGGGCAAATGCACTTCAGCTTCTCAGCTCAGTTCCAAGCAAACTGGGAGGTACCATCTATAGAATGAGATCAGGATGCATGTTGTTAATTGTCAACGGCAACAAAACAGCATGAGGTTCTTTCGAGGGAAGTTGCTGGGAAAGGGTGTGAAACATGTAGAGTCGCACATGCAAGGTGTCTTCAATTGCCCATCAAACCCGCACAACGGCTTGGTGTCCCAAACAGAAGAACGTCACAATGAACCTCGAATCAAGAGTACCAGCCGCACAGCCATATTTATAGGAGGCCTCTCAGAGCTTTTTGTATCAGGCTTGGTGTTGCCTGACAGGCAACAAAAAAAACCGGGCCCGTTTTCAGATCTGCTGAAAGATTTTAACTTTTAGTTCAATGGAAACCACCACTAAACCCACTAAAAAGATCTAAACAGCTAAGTCAGGCACTTGCTCAAAACCCGGTATTAAAATGGTTGACCCAGAATCATGTAAGGAAATACGAAGGCGGCCGCAACTATTTATGGCTGGGATTGTCCCTTACTAACCTTCGTCTACCCAGGTTTTGATTGTGGCTCAAGCGGATGGCTGAGAAAAAAACCAAGTTCCTTCACCATTGACAGACGCGGCACTTCCCTTTTTCCCCAAACTGACCACATCTCCCCGCAGAATCCCCCCTTTTGGGGCACCAAACACTTGAAGGCTAAGTCTCTCGGCAGCCCTGTGGCCATGGCAAGGGCATCCGTTTTTGGTTGGCGGAGTTTTTTCAGGAGAGCCCCGGAACCATCCAAAGTTTTGAAAGGACAAAGGGGGCTTCCGGGATCTGCTAGGTGTTCCAGTAGAGGGGTACCGCTTCTTTTTCTGTAGTCTATTTTAGTAGGGGAACCCTCCTAACCAAAAAGAAAACTTTTTCTGTAGTCTATATTTTAGTAGGGTTCGGAACCCTCCCACCTAGCTGGGGGACCTAGACTGGTTGCGACGGAATACCTGGGATCGGGGGGGTCAAGGCACGTGTCCATCCAGCTTGCCCGCGATGATGTCCGCGGCAATCCGCGTCATGCCCCCGGGCAAACTCTTCAGGCGCTCGGTGCTGAAAGGGTTCTCAGGAACTGCCAAGGACTCCTAGCGCGCGAGCTCGGATTTTCTTAGGGGGATATTTTGTTGTTTAAATGGTTGGTTTCCTTTTGGTGTCCCTTTTGGGGATTTTTTGTGTTGTTCTAGCTGGTGGGTTTCCTTTTGGTGTCCCTTTCAAAAGCCAACCAAAAAGGGTACCCTCAAAGAAAGACACACCTAGCAGCTTCGGCGGAACCCGGCCACCCCACGCTCTGTACGTCGTCCTCAAACTCGCAGACAAACTTTTCAGCGATGGCCTTCATCGGCTGGCCAACCAGAGACATGACCTGCGAACCCTGATCTCATGGGGGCTGGGGGGGAGGGAGGGGGAGGGAGTCCAAATGAGCCCTAAATAAGGCCTTATTAAGGGCTTATTTGGGCTCCCTCCCCTCCCTCCCCCCCAGCCCCCAGGGCAACTTGACATGGAACATTGCTAGCTACGTCCGATCCACGAAACATGAGATCTCTAGAAACAATGACACGGCCACCAAAGAAAACGGGGTAAGTGATCAGCTGCATCTGAAGTGACATTTGGACATATCTCACAGAGATGTTCGCAAGTGATCTCTTGCCACAGGTGATGCGCAATCTGCGCATGGCACCAAGCAAACTCCCATCGAGCTCCTGCAGAGAATGTCAAACGGCCTGGTTCATACCAGCAAAAGCATTCGCACAGCTCTTTGAGAGGTAGCCGGTTTGCAAATATGAAAATTGCAATAACAACTGCAAGTACCGTAGCAAGTCTCTGGACAGTGCGAAACTAGTGCAACACCTTGCGCCAAACGAAGCAGTGGACGCAACTTTGCTCCTTTGTACTAGTCAGTCTGTGGAAGAGCCTTGGCACCGCGTGCAAACCGCGCAAAGAGAAACAAGAGGACATCCTTGCTGGCCACAGTGCCAGTGAGCCGCGGTTAACCGCAGAAACATATGGCGTCTGGCTTTGGGGCGTAGTGGGGGACGAGGACGAAGACATGGGCTCTCCACGCTTGCTATAAATCTCTGGATTGGGGGACTCGTCTTCCCCAGGTAAGCCTGATAGTGGGCTCATTCCTGGGACTTACCTGCAGAAAGTTCTCTCAAAGCAAGGGCAACTTTTCTCCAACGAACGCAACACGTGAATACACTCAGGTCGAAACTCGAACTGCGAGGACAACCACCATGCCAAGCGAGAAAGTGCGCCAACTCATCGGACAGCGCCAAACGTCCGACTGCACTTCATGGGCGTCTTCCGGGCTTGTTAGCGGCCAGAAAGGGGCACGCAGCCCGCGAATGTGGATCAAGCTTCGGTGACGGACGAGCCGCGATTCCAGAGATCGTCGCACTCGAATCAATCAAAGTCACCTCAGCCTGGGTCCTCCCTTAAGGTCTCCCCCACCCTCAGTCACCCAGCGGATATTCTCGCACGCTTACCCTGGGCTGTCCTCAGATCCCCCGCTAAAAGTGAATCACTTGTAGTGGGTTCAATTCGGAAATCCAGCCACTAAACCGCCCAAAAGGATCCAAGCAGCTAAGGAACCGGATGGCTGGGCTTGCCACCAAGTACCGTCGGGTCCCATCCCAGTCGCCTCCCTCTGCAGGTCGCAGCTCCTTCTGGCAAAGTCCAAGAGCCGTGGCGCAGGGGGTGGTAGGAACCGAGGCATCTTCTCATCGCCTCACGGGGCGTTTCGGGTGTTTCGGGCGGAAGGAAGGAAGGAAGGAAGGAAGGAAGGAAGGGAAGGGAAGGGAAGGGAAGGGAAGGAAAGGAAAGGAAAGGCAGGAAAGGAAGGAAACAAGGAAGGAAACAAGGAAGGAAACAAGGAAGGAAACAAGGAAGGAAACAAGGAAGGAAACAAGGAAGGAAACAAGGAAGGAAGGAAGGAAGGAAGGAAGGAAGGAAGGAAGGAAGGAAGGAAGGAAGGAAGGAAGGAAGGGGAAGGGAAGGGAAGGGAAGGGAAGGGAAGGGAAGGGAAGGGAAGGGAAGGGAAGGGAAAGGAAGGGAAAGGAAGGGAAAGGAAGGGAAAGGAAGGGGAAGGAAGGGAAAGGAAGGGAAAGGAAGGGGAAGGAAGGGAAAGGAAGGAAGGAAGGGGAAGGAAGGGGAAGGAAGGGAAAGGAAGGAAGGAAGGAAGGAAGGAAGGGGAAGGAAGGAAGGAAGGAAGGAAGGAAGAAAGGAAGGAAGGAAGGAAGGAAGGAAGGAAGGAAGGAAGGAAGCAAGCAAGCAAGCAAGCAAGCAAGCAAGGAAGGAAGGAAGGGAAGGAAGGAAGGACACAGGGCGGGAACTGTCCGCTGTGGTGCTGGAATGGAAGGCCCTCCTAATGACTAGCTCAGAAGTAACCTGGTATCACAAATGTGGGAACCAGGCCCTCATTCCCACAACCCGGGAAGTAAGAGTTTGCCTGCAGATTTCGACTAAGGTACTTGGTTCTTGAGCTAAAGACAACCCCCGCCTTGCCACCGTGAAATGGGTGAATCAAACAAGTGCCTGGCAAGTTGAAATCACAGATTGAAGAAGCTGAAAACATGTTGAGGGCAGGCAGCTTGAATCCGCCTCCCACTTGAGGGTGCAAGTGCCGACCTGACATGAACCACAACATGTAGCAGGCTGAAGCATCAGAATGGGCTTGGGGATGCTTTTCAACCCAAGTGTGGTCCTGATGAAAGCAGGCAAGGTATCCACCTGCAGAATCCTCGCTTTCGCCGGCCGGCTGGGGCCCCCAGCTGATCTCCAGCTTAGAGGTCTTATTATTGGACTGGATGGAGACCTGGCGATCTGAATTGGCCAAGAGCCGGCGATGGATGTAAAAACTACGTCAGGTAAGTGGTGATCGTAAGCCTGCTGAGATAGCCCACTGAACGGAGACGAACAAAAATGCCATGGCTTTTGTGGGGATTAACACCAGGCTTACGATCACCACATCGATCGCCCCTTCAAGTATTGGGTCCTCAAACGACAGCCACGCCTTGGGTACAGGGTCCAGCGGGGATCGAGTTTCACAAACAAAACGAAACAAGGGACTGCCATGTGGCTTCAGCTGAGCTGCAACCTTGGGTTGTACCAATAAGCAGGAACCAAACCGTGGCAACCAATTCCCAACCTTTCAAATGGGGGTGTCTCAAACTAGACGGCCCTTTTTAGATGGGCTTAAAAAGAAACCAAAAGGACACCACCTGCCTGGAGAAAATCATTCCGAATCCAATGTTGAGATGCTCTTAAAAAGAAACCAAAAGGAAACCAAAAGGAAACCTGGAGAAAGTCCGAATCCAATTCAGAGAAACAACCACATAGTGGCAGCGCAACCTTCTTCCAGGCCCTCTCTCGCTTTTTTTTCTTTCCCACCTGAGGCACCAGATCCTCGGCCGCAGCGTGGCCAGACTCTAGGGCTTTGTAGAGCTTGTTGAAGAACTTGAGCCCCCCGTCCTCGTCGTGGCCGATCCTGGCGAAAAAAACGATTTGGCCGCGGTGGTCAAAAATTGGGTAACCCCCAAACTGGCTGGAACCCTGGCAAATGGAACCAAGGACTCAAATTCCTGCGGTCCGATCCCTGGTGGCTTTCTTTTGACCCATACCCGAATCCGCGCAGACCGCGCAGACCACCGGTCGCTGCGGATTCATCCGCACAACCCACCCCGTTTTTGGTTCCGCTTTCCGTGTGGGATGTTGCCTGGGCCCAGTGGCTGCAAGGAGAGGATCGAATCTTCGGGAAAAAAAAAAAAAACAATAAAAACAAATAAAAAGAAAAAACAGATTGGAAACCAAACCAAACCAAAACAAAACCAAACCAAAACCAAAGAAACAAAAAATACAAAAATCAAGAAGAGGAAACAAAAGTGGGTATTTTTGTCAAAAGTAAACCACCAGGGGACCACAGGTTTTAGTCACTGTTTCCATTTACCAGGGTGCCATTGTTGGGTACCTGTTTTTGACCCACTGCCAAGTCGGAATCCAAACCAACCACGACATGAAAGGCCAGTGCCTTTTGCCAGTGGCCCAATAGATTCGGCAAACACACATCCCTGAAATATCGTGCGATATGCGCATTCCTCCCAATCAAACTGTGACCTGGCGTTGGTTGAAACTCTGCTTCTTTCCAGTAGTGATACAACCCTTTCAAACCAACATGGGCACATAAAGCATATATTCTTAAGCAAATGCAAGGAATGGAATGGTCTGTTGGCTATTCAGGTGCTTCCAAGATGTTGATAACCTAGAATGGCACTGTCCCGAATGGGTCCTAAATGCAGGCCCCCATGTCAGCAAACTACAGAAACAAACAACAACAAAAAAACGGTTGGGCTGATCACAAATACTTTGCCGGCGTTCGTTCTCGGTTGTCTCGCTTGCTCACAGTATCATCCTTTTTCTAGAAACCATATCTCTTTGTCTTACTTCCTGGGCGGCCCAAAAGAGTAACCAAACTTGTTGGTTGCCCTATTTACATGGTCCAATCCCAAAAAGTCACTAAAGTCCATGAACTCAGGAAATACGAGTTGCGTGGTGCTTTAGCGTAAAATCTCTCAAGTTCTACACGGCACATCCATGGACTCCATGCCACGAGATGCATCTGAGCATCTTTGGGTCTCAGATCGGCGCGCCCCAAAGCATCATTGTTTAATTGGAAATCAGGGTGCCAGGGCCCAGCCTGTTTTGCTTTCCATGTACAGAAAACCAGGAAAAACGCACAAAAAGGGCTTAGATGCGGGTCGGGGATTCAGATCGTAAGAAATCAAAAACAGAACTCTTGGTTTTGATCGGTGGAACATGAAGGTCAGCTGGCCCGTAAAAGTATGGCCATGCCCTTACGCAGGTTCGCTTGGTGTGTGCGCAAAGCGCGTGGCACAAATAGCCAGTTGCGGCCGCGGCTCAGGCAACCGTACTTGGATTCCTTGTACAGCTTCGCCTCAAGTGGCATGGGCAGGAGATCAAATCTGGGCTGCCCGTTTTCAGATGCCCTGCTAAAAGTTTTCACTTTTAGTGGGTGAAATGGAAATCCCCACTGAACCCGGCTGGAAGCCACTAAGAAATAAAGGGTTCGGTTTGTCCATTAGCCAATGAAGTCCTAGTTGTCAACATCGCTCATGCAAGTGAGGCGAACAGCAATAGAATGTTGCAACGGCTGATGAGCAAGTGGGATGGCCACGTTTGCCTTCTGCAAATGGAACAGGGCTTGCCTGCTCCGCTCACACAGAATCACCACACCAGTTTTTTAGCGCAAAAGCTGTAGCACTGGCTCAAATCTTGACAACGGGCTGGGTGGTTCAGACAGGGTCTGGAAATGGTTGGTACCCTCCCAGCAATTAACATGGAACCTGACAGGGGTTCCTTTACAAGGAACATGATCTTCCAGGACCCCCCTGTCAGGCTCCATGTTGATTGGTGGAAGGGTAAATTACGGCAGCGCATCGCAGTAACCACTGGTTTGAAGGTTGCATCAGGGTTCTCAGGAACGCCGCCATCAAAAGGCGGTTGACCAAGGGCCTGCTTGGATGCTTGAAGACCAGCGAAAATCACAAGCTCCTACCCCCAAGGATTGCAGCACAAGCACTACGATGTACGTAAAGTCTTGTGATCTGTGCCTTCCTTGTTGCCAGAGTACCCAAAACCCTGCCCTCCTCTAACTTCACGGTGTCATGCCGCGGCGCTGCTTCCCGGAATTCCGGCAAACTGCCGGTGGAGCCCAAAGCACTCATGCCCAGCACCGACCACAAAGTGCCTCGGGGAA